>WWNC01000044.1:7672500-8047500 GCA_011125475.1 Melanerpes aurifrons
AAAATGCCAAAAGGGGGTCTCCAAGCTTGCTGGTTTCAGCAAGTTTCTGGCAGGCATCTGCTTGTTTGAATTTGGGGATGTGATGCTTGTAAAAGTCAGGAAACAACCCAACACATGGTTGACCACAGTCTTCAGGTATTTCACTGGATAACAAAGTTCTCTCCTCTGTGTGTATGTGTGCCCATTTTCTCACAGCCTCAGGAATGCCCTGTTTGCAGTCATGCTACCAGCAGGTGTCTGTGGGGCTGAACACTAGGATGTGTAGTTCTCTAACTAAAAAAAGTATCTTTTTGAAGCCTCAGACATTTTCTCCTCTCCCTTTCCTTGAGCGAGCAACATAATAGACTGTGCTATTAAAACTGAAAGGCCACATATTTATTTACATGGTTTAATGATTTGGCCTTTTTGGTTACAAGTATGCCTACTTTTGGTGCTGCCTCTCTTTTAGCACTGGTCAGGCTTGTCCTATGTAAGAAAACAGCTGATCCTTTTATGGATGGTGTTAACTGAGACACCAGCCCCTGGATCACATTTGTTGTCAAAGGTAGTCAGGATCAAAGCACCCAGAGGCCAGAACTGAAGAGAGAAACTTAAGCTCACAGGGCATCCTTCCTGTGGACAAATAAAGACATTATAATTTCCCTTGCTGCCAATCAGCAGCAGGTCCTCTCTTAAAAAGATGATGTTGTGATAATGCATAAAAATCCCTCTCATGGCTAGAGCATTGTAAAGCAAATGCGTTATTGTTCTTGGCTCAAAGCCTGTATGACATGAAAAGGTAAAGAGTAGAGTCTAGGGGTTGGCAGAGGCAGACAGGAAGCAGCAGGAAAAGGCTTCAGGGTGCCTATCTACACACCCAGCTGTCACCAGCTCTTACTGGGGCTGCATGCATCACCCTGGGAGAGGTTTGCAGGAGCACTGTGGATGGGGCTGGTGGGTGTGTAGCCAGAGCCTTTCATTTGCAAGAAAGACAGCCTTGGAGAAAAAGTGAAGGTGTATTAGCAGCAGTTATTTACTCTCTAACTTGGCACTTGCTTAGGGAAAACATTCTTTCTGGATTTTTAATTTATTTTTTTAAGTGTGAATAAGGCATTCATAAACTAATGAAAGCTACATTCTCATCAATTATAATGGACTTCATTACATTCTGGGCATCTCCCACATCACAGTGTGTATCTCCCAAGACAACATTTCCCTGTCCTTAATAGAAGGGAACAGCAGGAATACATAGCAAATTTAAGCCACCTTTACCACACTCAGCTTTTCTGTCATGCTTTTTGCACTTAGATCTCAGCCTCTCACAAAATAGGGGAAGACACTGTGCCCATTTCAAAGAACAGGAGTAGCATGTAGTGAGGTTGGTTGGTTGTGGTCACAGGGCAACACTACTGGGAGCAGACCTTGGTCTTCTTAAATCCTATTCCAGAAGTCCGCTACTTCTCCAACAGAAAGCTTTGCCCATTCATAGGTAGGCTCATGCACAGAATTGTTTCAGTTGGAAGAGACCTCTGCGGTCATTGAGTCCAACTGCCAACCCAGCACCACCATGGCATTAAAGATGTCCTGAATTGCCATGTCTGCATGGAGGTTTTTAACACCTCTAGTGACAGTGGCACCACCACCTTCCCTGAGCAGCCTATTCCAATTCCTGACTGCTCTTTTGGTAAATATTTTTTTTTTCCTCATAGCCAATATGGGTTGTGAATCAAAGGTCTGCACCAAAGTGGCATGACAGGAGTTGACATATCCCCACTGGCATCTTGGGTAGCTGGATTGCTCTTTTCTGACAGAGTCAAGCACTCAGAAGTGATTACTGGAAGAAGAAATCCTCAGCTTGGTAAATAAAACATTTTCCTTCCATTTTTATCGCTGGTCATAACCTGTTGGCTCCTTCTGGAAGGATTTTCTCTAAGTCCTTTTTGGCATGGAGAAGGGAAGAGCTGACCTCTCTTGTGTTGAAACTTTCCTGTTTGTTGTCTTCTGGTCTCAAATTCGTTTTAAAGGAAGCTTGGGTTTGGCTTTCTTCTGAGACTGTGTCTCATCACCAAGCCCAGTTGCTTTTTCAGATGCAAAAAGTGCCATTCCCCCATTACACACACTCTCAGAACCTGGCTGCTTCATACAGGTTAATGATTTTATGAGACTTCTGAAAAACACAAGAGGAAAGGCTCGGAAGCCTTTGGCTGAAATGTCCCTATCCACTCAGGTCTTACCTACTGGGGACAATTGGTTTCCTGGAGTAGGGCTCAGCACAGAAGGTGCATTCATCAACAACCTGGATGAAGGGATAGAGTGTACCCACAGCAAGTTGGTTGATGACACAAATCTGGGAGGAGTGGTTGACACACCAGAAGGCTGTGCTGCCATGCAGCTTGACCTTGACAGGCTGGAGAGTTGGTCAGAGAGTAACAGCAGTTTGACAAAGGCAAGTGTAGGGTGCTGCACCCAGGGAGGAGTCACCCTGTGCAGCAGTATAAGCTGGGAGCTGACCTGCTGGAAAGCTGTCCTGTGAAAAAAGACCTGGGAGTGCTGGTGGACAGCAAGATCACCATGAGCCAGCTGTGTGCCCTTGTGGCCAAGAACATTATCACAGTATCACTAAGGTTGGAAGAGACCTCAAAGATCATCGAGTCCAATGGTCCAATTAATGGTCTCCTGGGATGCACCAAGAAGAGCATGACGAGCAGGTTGAGGAAGGTTATCCTCCCCCCCTACTCTGCCCTGGTGAAGCCTCATATGGATTATTGTGTCCATTTCTGGGCTCCCCAGTTAAAGAAGGACAGGGACTGCTTGAAAGGGTACAGCAAAGGGCTGGAAAGGTGACTAGGGGACTAGAGCGTCTGTCTTATGAAGAAAGGCTGAGGGACCTGGAGATGCTTAGTCTAGAGAAGAGGAGGCTGAAGAGGGGATGCTTCTAAATATTTAAAAATTAAGACTATTCCACTTCCCAGGTCAGAACTATTTCTCTCCACACATTTCTCCTGCCCTGCTTGATTTGTGCAAAGCTCCATCCTTTGTCTCATGTCTAGTGGACAGAAACAGGGAAGTTCATCCCAGAGTTTCTGCCTGTAGATAGATGTCTGATACCCTCCAGAAGAAGAATAAACGAGCCATCAACTACACCAGAACCAAGCCAATTAAATGTTTGAGTAGTGTTTAAAAAATGAACATGGGCAGCATAAAAAATTTTCCATTAGCTCTAATAATGGCAATTACTTTGCCAGTTGCTGATTCCACTGATTTGTTCAGTGCAGTTGTACTTCAGCCTCTTGCCTGGGCTAATAGGCTTTGTTTATGCTGACTGTTCATTTGCAGAGCTTCTCTCCATTTTTTTCCCTCTTGTGCTTTCTCTTTTGCTTTGTTCCTGCCCAGAGCCCAAAACATCCCTCTGCCTACTGTGCTCTCTTCTAGCCAGGGCAGGGTATCACCAAAGGGTGAGGAGTTTCTTGAGAGCAAGAGATTCTACTGTTGTTCCTGACTGCTTTGTGAATACAAAGATCATCTTCCCCTTCTACCACTGAGTTTAAAAACAAAGAATCCTCTCAAGAAGTGAAGCCCTTTCTCCAGTAAAAGGAAGTTGAGATCTGGGGATGGGGGCTCTGGAGCTCATGGCTTTTGTCTCAGTGAGAGAGAGAGGGACCTTGCTTCTCTCCAGATGGCAAAGGCACACAAGGACTCATGCACACTCAAAGTGTTTTCCTGGAAAGTTAGCAGGAGTTTTTCATTGCTGTTTACATTCAAGTTCATGGAAATTAATGGGTGTCTCCATAGCCACTTTACACAAGAGCTGTGATTCTTCTTCTGCTAATTGGCAAAGAGGGTTAATCATGGGCATTTAAGGAATGCATCTGCCTGACTGACAACTTGAATGTAAGCTGCTGTAATATCTTCCAGAAATTTTAAAGCTAGTTGAATTCCTTTCCCTCAGCACTCACGCCTGGGCTGGGGACGATTGGATGACATTTTCCCTGTCCTCCTAAAGGAGATGTCAAGGGGTGGCCTCACTTCAAGGTGGATAATGCCTTCCCCTCTCTTTCATCTTGCAGCAGAAGTGGCTGTCATCTCTGAAGCCCTGGTGATGACACATTTTGCACATACCACCAGCCTTGCTCTCAGCTGCCCTGTAGTTTTAGTGGCCTATGCCCAACTTTGCCTCCCAGCTTGTCTTCACAGCTGACTTCTGAGTGCAGGTGCCTGGAGAGCACTGCAAGCAGGGAGCTGTAGCAAAGCTGTTACAGCACCATCCGGACTGACAAAGGACTGTAAGTATTTAAGCACTGACAAAAGGCAGACAGCCCATGAAGGGCTCTCCAGTGTACCTGCTTTACCCTGGGCTTTCAGTCCTGGGCAGCTAGTGTGACAAACCAAATACATTCTCTCCAGGGTGCAGCAGAGCTTGCTTCTAGACATCCTGGGGCTGGTGAAGGAGCCCCCTGAAGAATAATTTGTCACATGAAGTATCATCTAGAGGTGAGGTTATCAGCTCTCTATTTGTGCCCTGATAGAGATTTCAGTTTTGCAGCTGGCAAATACATGTGACACACTTTGCTGCTCACAGCCTTTCTCATCACCAGGAATGGTAAAAGATTGTCTGGATGTGTTTTCAGTCCTCACAGCTCACATTGGCCACAAATTAGACAGAAAGCAGATGAGCTGCTGGCTCATGTCAGAGAAATGTGGCGAAGGGAATTTGCAGGGGAACTGCTTAGTAACCCTAAACTGGGAAAATTAAAGCAGACTTTGGCTTTAGGGGATGAGTACACTGGGATGTGGCACTTACCATCAGCAGTGTCACTACAATGGACCTCATCCTCCTTTGCCCTGCAGCTTATATAGTCCTCCAAACTGCTGCAAAATGTGAGTGAGTCTAAAAATCTCCCCTCACACAATCCAGTAGTAATATTTTTCATCCACTTTGTATTCACAGAAGCACAGCTGTCATGGACTCCAGCTGCAGTCGTTGTTTCCTTTGTGGGAAACTAAGACACTGTAAAAAAAAAACCAACACTTTCCAAGCCATAAACCTGCTTTAGGACCAAGTTAAAAATAGATGAAAACATTTCTGCCTCTTGTCTCACCTGCAGGACACTGCAGTCACCAAGTCCATGTCATATTAAGTTGCCCCTCAAATAAATCAGACAGTATTTTGATTGTCTTTTTCAGAAATAAAGACAATAAAAAGCATTTTTATAAATATATTAACAATAAGAAGAGGGGCAGGAAGGACCTACACTCCCTAGTGGACCTGGAGGGGAGCACGGTGACTGAGGATGAGGAGAAGGCTGAGGTCCTGAACACCTTCTTTGCCTCAATTTTTAACAGCAGGGCAGGAGTTCAGGGTGAGTGGCCTCCGGAGCTGGGCGATGCGGTCGGGGAGCAGTGTAATGCCCCGGAAATCCATGAGGAGTTAGGTCGGGACCTGCTGAGCCACTTGGATATTCACAAGTCCATGGGACCGGATGGGATCCATCCTAGGGTGCTGAGAGAGCTGGCAGATGTGCTAGCTAGGCCACTCTCCATCATTTTCCTCCAGTCCTGGCTCACCGGTGAGGTCCTAGATGACTGGAAACTGGCCAACGTGGTCCCCATCCACAAGAAGGGTCGGATGAAGGAACCTGGAAACTCCAGGCCAGTCAGCCTGACCTCAGTGCCAGGGAAAGTGATGGAGCAGATTATCCTGGTGGCAATAACTGCACACTTGAAGGATGGCCAAGGGCTCAGGTCCAGCCAACATGGATTCAGGAAGGGCAGATCCTGCCTCTCCAACCTGATCTCTTTCTATGATCAGGTGACCCGTCTGGTGGATGTGGGGAGGCCTGTGGATGTGGTCTACCTGGACTTCAGCAAGGCCTTTGACACCGTCCCCCACAGCAAACTGCTGACTAAGCTGTCAGCCCGTGGATTGGACCATTACACTCTGTGCTGGGTTAGGAACTGGCTGGAGGGCCGGTCCCCGAGAGTTGTAGTGAACGGTGCCACATCCAGCTGGTGGCCAGTCACCAGTGGTGTCCCCCAGGGATCAGTGCTGGGCCCTGTCCTCTTCAACATCTTCATTGATGATCTGGATGAAGGGGTAGAGTCAGTCATCGGCAAGTTTGCAGATGACACAAAGTTAGGGGCAGATGTTAGTCAGCTAGAGGGTAGAAAGGCTCTGCAGAGGGACCTCAACCGACTGGACAGATGGGCAGAGTCCAATGGGATGGCATTCAACAAGTCCAAGTGCCGAGTGCTGCACTTTGGCTACGGCAACCCCATGCAGAGCTACAGGCTGGGGTCAGAGTGGCTGGAGAGCTCCCAAACAGAGAGGGACCTGGGTGTGCTGATTGACAGCCACCTGAATATGAGCCAACAGTGTGCCCAGGTGGCCAGGAGGGCCAATAGCATCCTGGCCTGCATTAGGAATAGTGTGGCCAGCAGGAGCAGGGAGGTCATAGTGCCCCTGTACTCTGCTTTGGTTAGGCCGCACCTTGAGTCCTGTGTCCAGTTCTGGGCCCCTCAGTTTAAGAAGGACATCGAAACACTTGAGTGTGTCCAGAGAAGGGCAACAAGGCTGGGGAGAGGCCTTGAACAGAAGCCCTATGAGGAGAGGCTGAGGGAGCTGGGATTGTTTAGCCTGGAGAAGAGGAGGCTCAGGGGAGACCTCATTGCCCTCTACAACTACCTGAAGGGTGGTTGTAGCCAGGAGGGGGTTGGTCTCTTCTCCCAGGCAACCAGCACCAGAACGAGGGGACACAGTCTCAAGCTGTGCCAGGGGAGGTTTAGACTCGAGGTGAGGAGGAAGTTCTTCACCGAGCGAGTCATTCGGCATTGGAACCAGTTGCCCAGGGAGGTGGTTGAGTCATCGACCCTGGAGGCATTCAAGGGGAGATTGGACGTGGCACTTGGTGCCATGGTCTAGGCATGGGATCTGTGTTGATAGGTTGGACTCGATGATCCCCGAGGTCCTTTCCAACCTAAGTGATACTGTGATACTGTGAAATCAGGCAAATCAACTTCAGTTAAGTTTATTATAGCCACTTTTTATGTATTTATTTTATTTTTATGATGATTTTTTTCTTCTTTCCCATACTGTGTGTACTCATGGAGAGTATGCTTGCTGAGGGGTCATGGCATACTACTTCTATATGTGTTGCAATGTAATAACTCATTGGAGATTTAAAGTGGCAAAGTGATTACAAAGCTAGAGGTGGCTCTGCTGGTGTGGCTCTCTTGGTTTTTATTTTAAGGAAGTTCCAGTTACTTTGCCATATTGGAGTGCTGCACTCAGAGCTCTGCATTTAAGGTCAAAGTCAGTCAAAGTCTCTCCTGTGTTCTTTAATACGATTTTTTTATAGGGTCTTCTGCTGAGTAATGGAAGTATTCCACAAACAAATTTGTCACTGCCCTCATTACAGAAACTTCATTTATGGGTTACTAAGTCAAATCTAGTGGGTTCTTGTCTGGACACATTTTCTATTACCCTAGAAGACTTTGGAGACTTTTCTTCTTGGGTCCAAAAGAACAGAATACAGTTTTGCATAAAAAAAAGGAGACTACCAGCTGATAGGATGGGAGCAGCACAAGGCAGAACAGGCCATGAGATGTGCTGTCTAGCTCCAGGTAGTGCCTTGTAGACATTTCTGTGTGTGTATATCCCCATCCATAAAATGGGAAGATTAGTAACTCTCTGTCTTGCAGAGAGTTTAGAAAATGAATTAATTAGTTTGTGAAGCTAATTGAGATTCCCAAATGAGTACTGTTTGGAGCGTTCTAACTCTTATGATTGTTACTTCCATTGAGATATGGCTCAGTGTAATTAATTTGCTGTATCTGCAAACAGGTATGTTCTCCCAAGCTGTTTGGAGGCACACCTCCTGAGGCTGGCCTGCACAGTGCTTTGTGTCATGAGGAGGCACTGGCAATCTTCTCCTCTACTTCACCCTCACCTGTGTCAGTCCTCCTCTATGGCTGTGCTCTTCAGAAGGTTGTGTTTCTGCAAATGAACAGAAACAGCCTGGGGGAAGTGGCCCTGTTACAAATCTGTGCACCACTGTAAATTATTATGGTAAGCTGTATTTGTGTGTGTGCAGTGGAATAAAGCCCAGAGGTAGATTATGTCTGGTCCAGGGAGGGAGAAGGTCTTCCAACAACATTTAAGTATCTAGCTTTTGCCATCAGCTACTGTGGGATTTCATGTTACATAAATTCTCAGGCAATGTGTACAGTCACATATTGTTTTAGTTTAGGCTCACAAGAGCTGTTACGCTCAATAATTCTGAGTTAGCTCAGTACTTTGCAAAAAGTCAATAAAAGCTGCAGTTATTACTGAAGATTCACTTGTCAGATGCTTCTTTCACTTAAACATAGCACAGGAGTAGTCAAACAAAAAGATCTACTGAAATGGTGCTGATTTTAAACCAAAACAACCCTGTAAGAATACCTGAGAGCTATAGAAAGTGTATTGCTTTATTTATGTATGTGAAACTCTATTTGTTATTTCCTGACTGGTTTGATGTTTTTCCTTTTCCTTTCCTACCATAAATAAACAGTAATTGACATTCAAAGGAATGAGTTTTAAGGAACTTGAAACACCAGCAGGTTTGTTGGAGATGTCATGTGAGAGAAACTAAGTCAATGTAAACTGGAGAGGTAGGGGAAGCAGTCAAACATAATCAGGTGAACGTGTCAAAAACAGCTGTGTATCTTAGGCTGGAGTTGTACTTGTTTTCTTGTGCGTAATACTTAGAGGAGATGGACTCACTGCTGGGAAAATGGTTTTCAGCCAGCTGAGGAACTCTTCAGTGGACACATAGCTGTTGCAATGGGAGTACAGAGGTCAAGGCATTTCAGTTCACTTACCAAGTCAGTGAAATACTCAGTCTGATGCTGTGTCCAATACAATAATCACAGAATCACAGAGTTGTCAGGGTTGGAAGGGACTTCAAGGATCATCCAGTTCCAATCCCGCTGCCACAGACAGGGGCACCTCACACTACAGCAGGTTGCTCACAGCCACATCCACCCTGGCCTTCAAAACCTCCAGGGATGAGGCTTCCAACACCTCCCTGGATAACCTGTGCCAGTCTCTCACCACCCTCATGGGGAACAACTTCTTCCTGACATTCAATATGAATCTCCCCACTTCTAGTTTTGCTCCACCCTCCCAGTACTATCACTCTCTGACACCCTCAAAAGTCCCTCCCCAGCTTTCTTGTAGCCCCCTGCAGATACTGGAAGGCCACAATTAGGTCTCCTCAGAGCCTTCTCTTCTCCAGACTGAATAGTCCCAACTCCCTCAGTCTGTTCTCATAGCAGAGCAGCTCCAGCCCACTGCTCATCCTCGTGGCCCTTCTCTGGGCATCTTCCAGCACCTCCAGATCCTTTCTGGAACAGAGGCTCCAGAACTGGACACACAGCTCCAGCTGTGGTCTCAGCAGAGTGGAGCAGAGGGGGAGAATCCCCTCCCTGGCCCTGCTGGCTCAGCTTCTCTTGATGCAGCCCAGGCTCTGCTTGGCTCTCTGGGCTGCAAGTGCTCCCTGCTGGCTCCTGTTGAGCTTCTCCTCCCCCAGCACCCCCAGGTCCTTTTCTTCAGGGCTTCTTCTTTTATTATTGTGCTTTTTGTGTTCTTGTAAACCTGGAACAGTATTTTCAAATCTGTATTTTCCAAGGCAAGTATAGCTGGCCTAAAGGTAGCTGGGAGATTCATTTTCTAGACTCCTAAATGAATAGGAGGGTACACTTCCCGTCATTACATCTATTAAAGGCTGAAGTAGGAAAGGTGTGGTTAGAAGGGGGCAGTTAATATAGTAAATAGTTAATTAATTTTCTCTGATATCCAGCTTGAACTTCCAAGTAGCAACACAACCAGGTTGCTTTTGCTTAAGTATTTCAATGGCCTTCCCTCTATCAGCTAATGTTCCACTGGAAACAACTGAAATGGTAGAGCTGCATTTGCAGAATTCCCCAGTGTTGCTATCAGCAACTTCCCAAACCAATCTATTCAGCTGATCCTTTGATGCACAATTAAACTCAGGGGAAAATAGCTTTGTGTAATGTATAAATAGAAAAGAGGAGAGATAAAGGTGGTGTTGAAGTCACTTGCTGACAGCTTGGCATCCAAACGTTGAAGATGCATACCAGCACTTCTGCTTAAGAAAGAGTCCTGAAAAATGATGCTCCTTCCAAAATCCCGGTTCCTTGCAAAGTAGTTTATTTACCTTGCAACCCAAGCCACATAACACACAAAGAACTCCACAAAAAGCCATCTATGAGGCCAGCTTGCTTTGTCTTACAGGAAAAATGATATTCTATTGGAAGAAAATGACAGCTGTTCTCTGTGACACTGCTTTTATTAGGTATTTTCCCTCTTTACCTCTATAAAAGTAGCATTTTTGCAGGAAGTCATTAGGTTTACCCATTCTCTCTGACAAATAGCTGGTTTGTGAAATACCAGCCTCTCGTGTGCTGCAAAAGATCAGAGTACATGACATGGTCTTTGAGCATCAGGGGTAAGGAACATTTTGATTAACCTGACAGTGAGGTGGGATAATCCAAGTGGAAGCTGCAGTACATGAATGAATTTGAACAATTCATGTCTGCCATATCTGAAGGCCTGAATGATCTCCTGCCATCTTTTTACATCTGTGTAACTCTGTGGCCAAGTGCTTTACATCAGTGAGAAATCTGATTGCATTTCCTGGAAGAACCAAAAAAAACTGATGCCAAAGGATGAGGAAATTCAGGACCAAGAGGAAGCATATGGAGAAGAAAACAGTGATGTAAAAGTGTGTAAACAGCTCTCTATCGTTGCCTTCTCTTGTGAGGGTAGGTGTCTAGCCCCACCTGGACTTCCAGGCAACTTGCAAAGTGAAAACAGAGCTGGGCAAGGGCTGTGCATACCAGCACCTAACCACTGCTACTTCTGTAATCTCTGGATTTTCTAAATGATATTTGCAAAAAAAAAAAAAAAAAAAAAAAAAGTTGATTCAGGTCAGTGTCAAGCTGGATGGAGACTCCTGGGTTGTCATATCCAAGCCACAGAGAGTGTATCCCGTGTCCTGTGAAGTTCCATCTTAACCTTCATTTGGTTGTTTTCCCCCACTGCGCCTTCCAGTCTATATGACAAATGTATTTATGCACTCTTCTCTCTTGCTGTCAGAGTGCAAATGAGCCTCTACAGCTCTCTCACCTCCCTGTTATTAAATCTCTGATATATCAGTAGGCAGAAAATGTCTTTGTCTTGAGGGATTCACAGAAGCCAAGAGAGGATATCCTCATTTGAGGATCTCTGTGGCCAGCTTATTCATGACTTCAGCAGCTTGCTCCTCATCATGCTGAACTGCACCCTCCCTAATAGCCTGAAAACACAATCACAGAAAGGTGTGTTCTGAAAGGCCAGCTTCCCTTCTTCAGATTTTGCAATGCTTCTGTAAGAAGATTTTGCTATCCATGGTTTTGCGGTTGCCACGTTTATATGACCAAAGCCACTTGCTTAGTTCTGTGGCTTCTCAGATGCAGACAGAAGTAGGTGTCCTTGTCACCACAGTATATGCAGAAAAGGAGGTTGGTATCTGTAGTCATAGAGAATGGGGGGAGTTAGGGCTTGGGGCTGAGCTCATGTCCAGATACATATGCAAGGCAGTAATAAATGAGCTACAGTTTATTATGGGGAGAGCATTAGATCTTTCAGCTGCTTTATTAGGACTTCAGGCCAGGATATTTAATTATGGCCTGGCCTCCTCCTCTAAGCAGATTATCACAGTGACACACTGACTGTTGTACCCTGCCAGCATCCTTGCACTTTGCTCTTTCCTTTGCTCATAGTGGCTCTGCTGTACACGGAGGTAGGAGGATGGAGCTGAGAGGAGGAATACTGCAGGGAGGGAGGTCACTGTGTTTTGTCTTTGATTTCCCCCAAAGAATATTTTGTATTTATATTTTTTATTGTTGCTATTACTATTACTGTTATTGATATTATTAATTAGTACACCTAGGATCTTAAAAGTAGAGAGCATGAGATTTAACACATCCAAGTGCCGAGTTCTGCACATCGGCCACAACAACCCCATGCAGAGCTACAGGCTGGGGTCAGAGTGGCTGAGAGCAGCCAGGCAGAGAGGGACCTGGGGGTGCTGGTTGATGGTAGGATGAACATGAGTCTGCAGTGTGCCCAGGTGGCCAGGAGGGCCAATGGCATCCTGGCCTGCATTAAGAACAGTGTGGCCAGCAGGAGCAGGGAGGTCATTCTGCCCCTGTACACTGCACTGGATAGGCCACACCTCGAGTACTGTGTCCAGTTCTGGGCCCCTCAGTTTAGGAAGGATGTTGGCTTGCTGGAACGAGTCCAGAGAAGGGCAACAAAGTTAGTGAGGGGCTTGGAACACAAGCCCTGTGAGGAGAGGCTGAGGCAGCTGGGGTTGCTTAGCCTGGAGAAGAGGAGACTCAGGGGTGACCTTCTTGCTGTCTACAACTACCTGAAGGGGGGTTGTAAACAGGCAGAGGTTGGTCTCTTCTCCCAGGCAGCCAGCACCAGAACAAGAGGACACAGTCTCAGGCTGCGCCAAGGGAGGTTCAGGCTGGAGGTCAGGAGGAAGTTTTACACAGAGAGAGTGATTGCCCATTGGAATGGGCTGCCCGGGGAGGTGGTGGAATCGCCATCACTGGAGGTGTTCAGGAGGAGACTTAGCAGGGTGCTTGGTTGCATGGGTTAGTTGATTAGGTGGTGTTGGATGATAGGTTGGACGTGATGATCTTGAAGGTCTCTTCCAACCTGGTCTATTCTATTCTATTCTATTCTATTCTATTCTATTCTATTCTATTCTATTCTATTGACAGCACACAGCTTTCACACAAATGGCAAGCACACAGAAGGGCAGTTCCAGTATCTGGACTCCTTTCTTCTTATTAATTCACCCATCAACAGGCTTCAGAGACATGGCAATGGTCATCCCCCCGCTCTTTACCCGTGCACTTCCATGCATGGTACTATCTCTGAATGCTCCTGCTCCAGGGAGACATCTGTGCCTCCTCCTCTTCAGACATCCTCCAGAGGCAACAAATCCAGATGCTGAAGGCTCTAGTTCATTCCAGCAGGATTATAGCTGCTGTAATATTAACTTCCAAAGTTGTCTTTGCTGGTTGAGGCTCTTTGAGCAGAAACCTCCTCATGCAGCAGAAGAGCCCTTGATTTGTGCTGCTGGAGGTGAGCCATCTCTCCAGGGTTCCCTTTCCAAAGTGTTCACCTTGTCCCACCACAAGCTCATCACTTCCTCTGTGCAGTGAATTTCACTTTCTTCTACTTTTTAAGAGAAGAGTAAGAGTCCTCACAGAGCCCTGAGTGCCATGCAAGTGCTGGGGTCACAGCTGATGATGCCACTGTTGGAAGCAAGAGTACAAGAGAGGCAAGTGTGTGTGGTTCCCTAGGACCAACTTGTGGTATATTTTTTTACATTTTTATTTTTACCAGAAAATTTGTGGGGAAAAAACAAAACAACATTGTCCAAATAAGTGGTTCATACACTGGGGCTGAGCTAATCCAGGAATTTTGGTTTCAAAAGATAGGAACTCTAGAAAAAAAAATGAATACTGCTGCTTTCCAAGGAAATACTGTACATTTTCTTACTGAAAATGTATTGAGAAGCATAGAGAGGGGAGGATGGATGAAAGAGAGGAGACATAAATGGTAAAAATGATTAATTTTATTATTACTTGTGATTTTGTCCAGAACATGAGAAAATACACTTCCTGAACTATGTTATGTAGACTCTTCTCCTAAAATTACGCTTTTCCTTCTTCTCTTTTCCTGGATGCTGTCACTAACTCCAGTCTGGAATGGTCGTGTGACCTGCAGCAAGGAGCAATATTGATGTGGCTTTGCTTAGCCTTCTGCAGACTTGGGGGCTTTAATGGGCTTCATTGGTTACACTTGCCTGGCTGCCTGCCAAGGCTGTGGTGAGTGTGGCACCGTATGCAGGGTCTGTATAGAAGCTCTCATTGCTGCCCACTCTAGTGAGACTTTTCTCCTAGAGAGGACATCAGCACATATCCCACCCACCAATGTCATATGCACACAGCTTGCCATGTATGCTACAAGTGGTCATAGAGGTACGTGTCTTCAGTAAGTTTTAGAATAGAATAGAATAGCACAGCATAGCGTAGCATAGCGTAGCGTAGCATAGCATAGCATAGCATAGCATAGCATAGCATAGAATAGAATAGAATAGAATAGAATAGAATAGAATAGAATAGAATAGGAGAGAATAAACCAGATTGGAAGAGACCTTCAAGATCATCACGTCCAACCCATCAACCAATCCAACACCACCTACTCAACTAAACCATGCAACCAAGCACCCCATCAAGTCTCCTCCTGAACACCTCCAATGATGGTGACCACCTCCCCAGGCAGCCCATTCCAATGGGCAATCACTCTCTCTGTATAGAGCTTCTTCCTAAGATCCAGCCTAAACCTCCCCTGGCGCAGCCTGAAACTGTGTCCTCTTGTCCTGGTACTGGTTGCCTGGGAGAAGACACCAACATCTGCCTGTGTACAGCCTCCCTTCAGGTAGTTGTAGACAGCAAGAAGGTCACCCCTGAGTCTCCTCTTCTCCAGGCTAAGCAACCCCAGCTGCCTCAGCCTCTCCTCACAGGGCTTGTGTTCCAAGCCCCTCACTAACTTTGTTGCCCTTCTCTGGACTCGTTCCAGCAACTCAACCTCCTTCCTAAACTGTGGGGCCCCAGAACTGGACACAGTACTCAAGGTGTGGCCTAACCAGTGCTGAGTACAGGGGCAGAATGACCTCCCTGCTCCTGCTGGCCACACTGTTCCTGATGCAGGCCAGGAGGCCATTGGCCCTTTTGGCTGCCTGGGCACACTGCAGGCTCATATTCAGCCTGCCGTCAATCAGTACCCCCAGGTCCCTTTCTGCCTGGCTGCTCTCCAGCCACTCTGACCCCAGCCTGTAGCACTGCATGGGGTTGTTGTGGCCAATGTGCAGAACCCGGCACTTGGATGTGTTAAATCTCATGCCGTTGGACTCTGCCCATCTGTCCAACCTGTCGAGGCCCCTCTGCAAAGCCTCTCTACCCTCCAGCAGATCAACTCCTGCCTCCAGCTTGGTGTCATCAGCAAATTTACTGATGATGGACTCAGTGCCCTCATCCAGATCATCAATAAAGATGTTAAAGAGCATGGGGCCCAGCACTGATCCTTGGGGCACACCACTAGTGACTGGCCGCCAGCTGGATGTGGCACCGTTCACCACCACTCTCTGGGCTCGGCCCTCCAGCCAGTTCCTAACCCATCGCAGTGTGCTCCCATCCAAGCCGTGGGCTGACAGCTTTATCTCAGCTCTCAGGAGGGTAGCAAGATTGTGTTTCTGTAATGCAAGTTTATGGTGAAATAGTTGAAGGATTTTTGAAACTCTAAGGCAATTACTCCACTTCTTGTTGTAGGCTTCTAATTTGTGCTGCTGTTTGTTGTATAGTGCTTCAGCCAGGCAGGCAAGCCCCTGTCTGAGCAGAATGACAAACGTGAGATGGGCTATTTAGTTACGAACAAGATGATGGAGTCTATGTGGCAGTGGAAAGCGCCAGTCATACATCACACTATGATATGATTTGTCATCATCTGCTGCCAGCTGGCCTATGATTAAGGTGTTACCAAGTTTGGCAATTGTCAGATGTAAAAAAATAAATAAATAAAGAGATGAGCAGAGTTGCTCTGGAATGAGCAAACTTTTGGAAACAAACCAGCCTTACAAGTTGATCCAGTACTGAAATACTGCCCTTCAAGTTTCCATTGGGCACAGGGAAATAAAGTTCAAGAGGCATCCCCATGCCTTATATGTCCTCAGTATTTGCACTGTGTCTATGCTGTGTGTGCATTATCATAGAATATTTCCAGGGGCTTCTACCACCTTTCTGACCAACCTCTACCAGTATTTCACTACTTTCATTGTAAAAACTGGTCCATGTCACTCCTGTGCTGATGACTCCAGATCTGGTTATAACACTGCAGGTGGAGTCTCCCTGGAGAGAAGTATAGTGACCATCACTGGAGGTGTTTAGGAAGAGCCTGGATGAGGCCCTTGGTGCCATGGTTTAGTTCATTAGATGGTGCTGGGTGATAACTTGGCCTGGGTGATCTCAAGTTCTCTTCCAACCTGGTCTATTCTATTCTATTCTATTCTTTCTATTCTATTCTATTCCTCAACATGAGCACTTCTGTGCTCCTCTTTATCCAGCCATACTTTAGTTGAGTCTTGTGAGCCTTTTGTAGCAAGACAGACATACATTACTTAGGGTTTGTCAGGTTTCCCAGGCATATCCTTTAGCACAGAACCTAATGACAGTGGTTGTGTGTAACAGGATTACTAGCAAAACAATGCTTATTTGAACCCACAAGCATGAGAGAAAGAAAGCAGCAGAGGAGCATGGCCTAAATGGAAGAGGAGTGAAGAGTAGCTGCCTTTGCCATGACATTTTTGTGAAAGAACATTTAGACATTTGGAGAGTAAGCCAAGACCTGCTCTGGTCAAGGGAATTGCCTGGTGTTTATAACCAGCTGAAAGTGTTACAAAACTTTGAATATTGATTTGCAGCTTTCATTTCCTCTCTGTGCTTGTTGGCACATATGGAATTGTGAAGGAAGGGTCTGGGTTGTTGGTGTAGTTCAGCTGATTTACAGTTGTTCCATTCACCATTTTTTGTATCTTGTGGATCCCTAAAGATCCACAGGCCATCCCTTGAGAAACAGCAGCCTAGAAAGGCAGGCTGAAAAATTTGTTATTCATATATTTTTGGAGCTCCTTGATACTACAGGAAAACTGGGAGAAGGAAAAGCACAATCTTTGGTTTCATTGTAGAAAGAGCTGTCTTATTGCAACAAAGGTTTTTTCTTGAAGCAAAGCTATACAGATCTGAAGTTGCGTGGTGAGCAAACCAAGCTCATGGACAAGAGCATCTCCTGCTGCAAAGACACCCAGCTCCCTTCAAGCCAAAGCCAACAGGTTCAGGCCAACCTTTCCAAGAAAAGCAATTGTATAGACTTGTCCACCATTCCTCAGTCTCCCCAGGGAATGGGAGGCAATGAGGTGCAAGGATGCAAGGTGGTCCTTTTCCTGTCCTTTTCTTCTCCCTAGGAGAATGCATTCATCAAACATGATAAATATAAAGGTAAAACCATCCTGATTGGCACTGTGCACCCATTCTTCCTGACAGAGCTGGGTTCTCTGAACACCTTGTGGCTACTGAATACCCTAACACCACCCATGGAGAAGTTGTTCCCTGAATCACTTAAGCAAGGTGGTTTTGGTGAGCCTGGGTTACGCATTGGCTGCACAGCTGAGGAATTCAGGTATTTGAGTCTCTTCTGGAGAGACCTTGATGAAAGATCTCTAGGGTGTACTGTACTAAGCATAAGCCTACCACCCCTAGGGTTTGGAAGAGAGCAAATTCCTTCCTGGATTATAGGATTAAGAAGCTGAAAAGTGATTCAAATTCTTCATTAAACAGGAAAAAAAGAAAGAGACATGAGGGGAAGCTCTTCAATGCATGCATCACTTGATGTGTTTTCCTTGTAATTAAAGGAAGTTATTGAAAAATATTTGAGGGGATTAAATGCTCAGAGTATATGTGCTGATCAAATAACACAAGAGTCTGCATTCTTCCTAGTAATCAATGGAATGACTTGAATGCGGAGGCTCAAAAGAACACAGTTATTGTTAAAGTGCCATTGTAGTAGTCACCATACTGTACGGCAGAGGGACAGGTTCAGGGGTTTCCCAGCAGGGAAATTCTGCTCCAGCTGGAAAAACAGGGGCCTGCAGTTCAGATATGGCTATTTCCACAACAATTCTTAGTGCATTTCTGCCTCTCAATCTGAATACAGGAATTGATGCTCCTAATTCCCTGAGGGAGGCTTCTTTGGGAATGAAGTTGCATTTCTTTTTCAGGCAAGCAAAATAGAAGTGGAAAAACCTGAGGACAAGAAATGTTTCAGAGCTGAGCCTAGGACATAAGCAGTGGGAGGGACTCCTACAGGAAAAAGGGAATCGTACTTACCATTTTTCTTTCCTCTGTCTTCTGACAGCTTAATTGTAAGTAGTCATTATTTAGCCATTAATTAAGAGGTCATTATGTCCTAGACACCTGGTGTCTAGAATAGGCAGCATGTGCTACAGTTTGTAGCACATCACCATGATCACTTTGGTGCTCTGTGAGTACAGAATGCAGAACACAGAATTGACCTGGTTGGAAGAGAGCTTTGAGATCATCCAGGCCAACCTATCACCCAACACCATCTGATCAACTAAACCATGGCACCAAGGGCCTCATCCAGGCCCTTCCTAAACACCCCCAGGGATGGGGATTCCACCACCTCCCTGGGCAGCACATCCCAATGGCCAAGCTCTCTTTCTGGAAAGAACTTCTTCCTAACATCCAGCCTAAACTTCCCCTGGCACAGCTTGAGACTATGTCCTCTTGTTCTGGTGCTGGTTGCCTGGGAGAAGAGACCAACCCCCACCTGGACACAACCTCCCTTCAGGGAGTTGTAGAGAGCAAGAAGATCTCCCCTGAGCCTCCTTTTCTCCAGGCTAAGCAACCCCAGCTCCCTCAGCCTCTCCTCATAGGGCTGTGCTCCAGACCCCTCCCCAGCTTTGTTGTCCTTCTCTGGACACCTTCCAGCAAGTCAACATCTTTCCTAAACTGAGGGCCCCGGAACTGGACACAGGACTCAAGGTGTGGCCTAACCAGTGCAGAGCACAGGGCACAATGACTTCCCTGCTCCTGCTGGCCACACTGTTCTTGATCCAGGCCAGGATGCCCTTGGCCTTCTTGGCCACCTGGGCACCCTGCTGGCTCATGTTCAGCCTACTGTCAAACAGTACCCCATGTATGTGACAGAAATGTTGCTCTACCCAAAGATTTTTTATTTATTCTATCTTTTTCCCTTTGGGTGTTTCAGTGCTGACAGCGGGTACAAGCAGTGCTGTCTAGTGGAGAGAGACCATGAGATTATGGAATGTTTTGCCTTTTTAAATCAAACTGCTGGGAATCAAATTTACCTGCAAGAAATCTTGTTACTTTACAGAAAAGTTGGCCCAAGATTGTAGCTCTATCTTTGCTCCTGTTCTGCCATGCATCATGAGGGCAAGACACCTCATCTTGTTGGCTTGCTTTGCATTTTAGAAATGGGCAAGTTAATGTACTCTCCCTAAATTCCCAGATTTAATTAATAGTTGGGAAGTGCTTTGAGATCTTCATATGAAAGGTGCCATGTAGTTTCATAGAGAAAGATTATCACAGACCTGTAGGATGCACTGAGTTGGAAGAGACCTCTAGAGGTCATCTAGTCCAACTCCTCTGCAGTAAGCAGGGGCATCCCCAACTAGGTCAACCTCATCAAGCCTGACTTTCAATGTTTCCAGAGATGAGGACTCCACCACCTCTCTGAGAAACCTGTTCCAGTGTACTACCTCCCTTATAGTAAAAAGCTGCCTAGTTATATTTAATTTATTTTATTATTATTATTACTAAATTATTATTACTGGCTTTTTACAAATAGGTTCTCACAAAGTTGAGTGAAAAGATTACTTCTCCTCTCTTCCCTCCTCTCTTGATGTGTGTAGGCCTATAGTCTTCTAAATTAGATGCAATAAATTGCATCCTCACTCAGAATGCAGGGTCACAGTAGTACCAACGGTATGGCTATCCAGGGAGTGAAGCACGAATCTGGTACTGACACTTGTCACCTCTAAAAGATACTTCCCCTCTGGAGTTCTGTATGACAGATGTCTTATCAGACTGAGATCAAGAGGTCAAGAGGTCACTGCATCCATCCTCCTTGAGTCAAGACCAGCTCTACCTCAAGCTATTCAACAGGCATTCATCTGATTTGCTCTTATGCACATCTAGCAACGGTGAGTCCTTCAGGCACCTTGCACTGACATGCAAGTATCTGTACCTTTTACTTGTTTATTTGATGGCTCATCTATATTTCCTTCACCACAGTTTAATTACATTATTTCTTATGCTACATGCAGTGAGCAGCACCATATTAGTTTCCTTCTTTATGCTTTAGCCACTTTTATTAAATAAGTCTGGAATTTGATCTAGCCAGGAAATGAATCAATTTGAGAGGTCCCATTATCCTCATGCTTTTGCCTTGCCAGCATGGCTGTTTCCTAGCCAGTCACTTCAGTCCTTTTTAAGCAACTTAAAAGTAAACTTTCTTACAGAGAGCCTTAGCACACCAAGTACCCAAATTGAAGTTAATGGATGCTGTAAGAGCAAGTCCTATTTGTTTTGGCGCCTCTATGCACAAGTTGAAGTCTGATTATAGGTATCTGCATAAGAAAGCAAAGATGGAAGGACTGTTTTTTTCTTTATCTTTTTCTTTCTTTTTTTTTTTAAATGTTTTTATTTTCTCTTAAGCTCCTGTGGCAGATCAACCATAGATCTTCTCACCTTCCCCTGAAAGCTAACCAGTGTACAGCAGCAGCAAACTTTCCTTCTGATCATTTGTTTATCCTTCAGACATGTAGTGGAAATTCTTCTCAGGATGTCAGGTAGTGATAGGACGAGGGGGAATGGAATGAAGCTGGAGGTGGGGAGATTCAGGCTGGAGGTGAGGAGGAAGTTCTTCACCCTAAGAGTGGTGAACCATTGGAATGGGTTGTGCAGGGAGGTGGTTGAGGCCCCGTCCCTGGAGGTGTTTAAGAGCAGGCTGGATGAGGCTCTGTCCAGCCTGATGTAGTGTGGGGTGTCCCTGCCCATGACAGGGGGGTTGGAACTAGATGATCCTTGTGGTCCCTTCCAACCCTGACTGATACTATGAAATTCTGGGGTATTCGTTAGTAAACTGAAAGTATGGTTGACCAAGTTGCCATCTCAACCTATCTCAGCCTTGCATGTTGTCCCGTGTGGTGTCCTGCAATAACAATGGCTGCTGACATTTCGCAGTACAAACATGGGACTCTGCAGTCCTGTTCTTAATGCCTTGGAGCTTTATGGAGCAGGCATTTTTCTAACCTCATAGTTATGATTAATAAAATAATGGATGAGAAATAGGTGAAATAAGTTTATTTTTAAATCTATTTTATTTATAGCTATTTTATTTTGGGTTCTCAGAGATGCAGAGAGCAGTTCCCCTGGCAAAACAATTTGAGATGGCTTGGAAAAACTTCACTTTAAAAAATAACACTTTCAAAAAACTAAGCTGCCAGAAAGTAAATATTTGAATTTTCCATTTGTTTTCTTCTTTACATGGAGTGTGTATGACAAACCAAATTCATAGCTGCTGATGTTGTAGTTAATGTCAACGGAGCTCTAGTTGGAAAAGAAATTACATTTTACTGTCATGATTTTACATCCTTTCTGTAATTTCTTCTGGAGAGATTGTTTTTTTCATGACAACAGACACTGAAACAGATTTACTTTCCAGGGACAAGTAAGTTACAGAGTTCTGTGTTCAAAGAAACATGGAAAGTATCTGCCACAATGAGAAAAACAGAGCAAACCCTAGGACAAGAAGTTAAAACCACACAAATCCAAGTAACAGTAATGGGGTAAATGTTTAACAGATCAAACCAAGTTGGTTCCTGGATGTTTGCTGCTTTGGGATATCACAGGAAGTTTCTGAAGTATATGTGATTTATTTAAACTTCACTAGACTTGGTGTAAGGAGTAATCAGGGTAATGGGTGTGGTCTCTAATCTGCAGGTTGTAAGGCTAGATAAAACCTATCATCACTTTGTGATTCAGAGAAAGACTTGTTTCAATAACCTCTTAACTTCATTTTGGCCAGTTCAAACCAGTGTCCTAAAGGACGCCATCCTACATCTTGGAAGCATTAACACTGTAGAAGATACACACACTATAAAAGTAAAATGTCAGTTTTTCACTGTCTTACTGCATCGGGATGAGGCAGTGGTGAATTATACCAGGCTGTATGTGAAAACTATTAGGAGAAACCTGTTTTAACCAATGAGACTTAGCATGGTAATGAGTGTTAAGCATAGTAGTCAGTAGTAACAGGGTCAGTGCCTTAGAGAGCAGCTCATTGAGGAATGCCAAGAAAAGGGAAAGTGATTAACTTGAGTTTCCAGGGGAAAAAGAGCAGTCCACCAGTTCAGTACTAGGTTGGCTGTAGTTATGCTGAGTCTTTGTCTCCCTGCTTAGATAAGTGTCTTTCTTATTGCTGCGTCCAATTTGCATTGGGTATTGTTGGAACACAGGGGGAACCCAGTGATCTGAGAAGGAAAGAGACCCAGGATATCCCAGGTTCTCATGCTAAGGCTCCTGTAATTTCCTCTTCTCCCTGCAAAGAGGTTAACTGGAGCAGTTTTCACATAACAAGATCTCTGCATGCTTGGAAAAAGGCCAGAGATTCATCCATACTTGTGGGCTTCCTTCGCTGATGTTCAGACCAATTGGTGCACTCACACTGCACAATGAGTTACAGATGCAGTGATCTCACACACTGCATTGGCAAAAAGAGCAGAAATGTTTACCCTGAAGATGAATGCAAAGGCAAAAAACCACGGGTTTCCTGAAACTGCAATCTGAACGTCCAGAAACAGAATCACAACAACAGCCCCCAACTGTATCCCCTTCTTTGTTGCCTCATCTTTCCCATCTGTGAAATGGAAACAGTCCCACTTAGCTTTTTCTTGCTTTGCCCTGATGAGCTGGAATGAGCTAGACCTTTCAAAAGGACTTTGAAGACAGATTATTGGTTTTACTCTTTTTCAGTACTGTGTGCAACACTTCCCACCATGAAGCGATATTTGAGAATAAAGGTACAGTTCTGCTTTGCCAAAAATACAATGCTAACCTTCCACCAAAAACATCTTACTGCTTTGATTGTTAGATGGAAATCAGCTGGTCTGACAGAGCCGTTTGTAACCTTTGCCAGTGCTGTGTGGTTCTGCACCACCAGCCTGGTCCTGGTGTGTTTTATTTTTCTCTCTACTTTCTGTGGGGGATTATATGTTGTGACTTTGACCTGAGACATTTCCTTTCTTCAGCAGGATTAAGCTTCAGTTGTTTTTCTGCTAGCAGTGAGTATAATTTGCAGCCTAAGAAATATGATTTCCTTCTTTTAAAATAGGTCAGACCCTTTTTGTTTTTTAACCACAAACAATAGCGTTTAGAGAAAAATCCAGAAGAATACAGACTTGGGAGCCTTTGTGGCTTCTGATGTGAAACAGGCCTGACTAATGCATTCATTTTCTTGTCAGTTGTGAAAGAAATGTCTGAAGTTTCATAATATCGTATCAGTTACACAAACAACTTGTCCTTTAAGAGGAGATGCTGAAAGTCTGCACTTGGTTTCAGTAAAGATTAATCTATATTTATGCTTGAACAAGTTTTATTTCTTTTGTAAGGCAGCTAACTCCGTTTCAGATACCTGTGTCTCATTTGGAGCAATTAAAGGTATCATATAATTTTGTATTTTCTTTGAGAAACCTTGGAATTGGTTAGCAGTTTATACCCTTGTTAGATTTAAACTCTGTCTCATTTTAACCCCAAGATATTAGTCTGGCTGGAGTGCATGCACGCATGAATTAAATCACAACAACATTGCTATGGGTGTTTTTAAGGTAGAGAGCTCAAAGCTCTTAGTCATGTGTCATGTCTCAAACCTGTACTATAAGATGGGTACAGTAGGTGTATTGTTTGCAGAACTGAAAGGTCTGTATGCAATAAACCATACCTCCTTTCTCCTGTTGCCTTGAGACAACAAGGAGCAGAGGTTGCTACCTGCACACAAATCTGTGTGCTTTGTTTATAGCTCCAGCAAAGGGTGCAGCTAACGCTGTGTCTGATAAAGGGTATTTGTAGTTGGTTCAGCAGTAGTGATTCCTGTTTAAATGCTTGCAATACCATTAATTTCATCTGGCACAGTTTCAGCAGGCTGGATGAGTGAATGTCTGCTGCTCAGAGTCATCGCTGACCTTAGGGTTTTCTCCAGTGAGGTGTGAGATGTGGATTTGAGAAACAAAGAGCTTCAACTCTGGCTCATCTGTGTGACCCAGCCAGCAGGGATGTTAGCACTTCAGCTTTGTTTACAAAGCCAACAGTTCAGTTCTTACTCAGTCCTCCTGATAAAATGTTTGGATCCTCCTACCAGGTGAAGACTCCAGGCTGTAGATATCAACTGGGTTAATCCTGAGCAGTTTAGCCCTTTATCAGCTACTTTTGTAGTAGCTTGGATATCATAGGCACTAGACAAAGTATAAAAGACTAAAATAAGACCTCCAGTATGGAGCTCAGATCTGAAACAAAAGTACATCACTCCCTCATTTCTGGGAAGTACCTTATTGAGTCAGCTTGAGTCCCCTGTAAAAGCTGCAGCCCATTACATGCCAGAGCTGACTGCTGCAGTTTTTAGAGATGAGCAGCATGAAGCTGTGGCATGTCACCTCCTGCAGAAATTATAACACAATCTTTGTGTATTTCCTAGGCAGATGGAAGGATGGATAACAGAAGCACACAGGAAAGCAGGTACTTTTCTAATGAGCCAGAGAAGGCTGCTCACCTTCACAAACCACAGAGCTGGCTTAAAGTAGGAACAACAGCCTCTGCACCAGTTGAAGGAACAGCAAAGATGCCATGGCAATGTCTTCTCTCCAGAGGATTCCAGACAGAATTCTGGCCAAGCTGGTCCAAATTTCTCCTGTTCTTCTTGGACTGCCCCTCCAGCTGCCTACAAAAGACAAAATCCAGCCCATAAACTGAAACAGAGTAAATGTTAGTCAAATGTGCACAGCTCTTAAGATCTCCCAAGTGGTAGAAGCAGCTGTCAAGTTGAGAGATACCTCCTTAGTGCCTGACATAAGCCAGCCACGATTTGTCATTGATGTTGATTATGACTGGCTGCAACCACAGTGTGAGGAATTAAGTGATCTAGTCCAAGGTCATCTCTCACACAGGTGACTCAGAGATGAGATGAACCATGGAGCACTATAGGTGGGCAATTTCAGTACAGCTCTGTAACTAGTGTAGGTCTTTCATCTCATGTGGTCCATGAAAGTGGACCATAGTAAAATGGCACAACAACCTGCTTGAAGGAAGTTCAAAGAGTAAAGAAAAAAGGTTTTTAACTGGCCCCTGCCCCACACTGTCCCCTAGGTGATGCTTAGCTTTTTGCTCTTTAATGAAGCCATCCTGTACAGTATGGGTTTGTGCCTCCTCACTTTGTCTCAGCAAGCTGTGTCTGCTTTAAATTAATCATTAGATGCCTTGGCTGGAGCACAGGCCTTCTGTGTAGCACTCAGAACACAGCAGAGAAGGAAGCAATCTTTTCTCTTGCTTAGTACTGCCTCTCTTCAGGCAACTGAAGATATTGAGTGGTGCCTCTCATGAGTCCAAATATTCTTTGTGGTGGGTAAAAACCTACATTCTGCTGAAGTGGCAATCATATCAGATATCAGCAAATATATCTCTTTAATGAATTCAAAGGAGTATTGGAGGTGTTTTTTTGAAGTGTCTATGTTGCCATATGAAAATAGATAGATGATATGTGTTGTACATTTTTTTCTGCTAAGGTGGCTGAGTTATTGAAATCTCAATTTTCCCTTCCCTTCTGCGCTGATGCTATAAGCTGTCACAGTTACAGTCACATAAGGACATGTTGGATGACTCTGCCTTCAGCGAATACTTCTCATCTGTCCATAAGCATAGTTTCATAGTTTCATAGTTTCATTCAGGGTTGGAAGGGACCACAAGGATCATCTAGTTCCAACCCCCCTGCCATGGGCAGGGACACCCCACACTACATCAGGCTGGACAGAGCCTCATCCAGCCTGGGCTTAAACACCCCCAGGGATGGGGCCTCGACCACCTCCCTGGACAACCCATTCCAGGGTTTCACCACTCTCATGGTGAAGAACCTCCTCCTCACCTCCAGCCTGAATCTCCCCCCCTCCAGCTTCATTCCATTCCCCCTAGTCCTATCACTACCTGACATCCTGAGAAGTCCTTCCCCAGCCTTTCTGTAGGCCCCCTTCAGATACTGGAAGGCCACAATGAGGTCACCTCGGAGCCTTCTCTTCTGCAGACTGAACAGCCCCAACTCCTTCAGTCTGTCCTCATAGGAGAGGTGCTCCAGCCCTCTGATCATCCTTGTGGCCCTTCTCTGGACACGTTCCAGCACCTCCACATCCCTCTTGTAATAGGGGCTCCAGAACTGGACACAGTACTCCAGATGGGGTCTCACCAGGGCTGAGTAGAGGGGGAGGATCACCTCCCTTGACCTGCTAGCCACACTTCTCCTGATGCAGCCCAGGATCTGATTGGCTTTGCGGGCTGCAAGAGCACATTGAGAGCTCATGTTGAGCTTTTTGTCCACCAGCCCCCCCAAGTCTCTCTCCTCAGGGCTACTTTCCAGCCAGTCACTGCCCAACCTGGATTTATGATTGGGATTGCCTCAACCCAGATGCAGGACCCTGCACTTGCTCTTATTGAACTTCATGAGGTTGGCTTGTGCCCACCTCTCCAGCCTGTCAAGGTCCCTCTGGATGGCCTCCCTTCCCTCCAGCGTGTCTGCTGCACCACACAGCTTGGTGTCATCAGCAAACTTGCTGAGGGTGCACTCAATGCCACTGTCCATGTCACCCACAAAGATGTTGAACAAGCCTGGTGCCAGGACTGATCCCTGAGGGACTCTGCTTGTCACTGGCCTCCACTGGGACATGGAGCCATTGACAGCCACTCTTTGGGTGCGGCCATCAAGCCAGTTCCTTATCCATCTAGTGGTCCACCCATCAAACCCATGTGTCACCAGTTTGGAGACCAGGATGTGGTGCAGGACAGTGTCGAAGGCTTTGCTCAGGTCCAGGGAAATGACATCAGTTGCTCGCCCCTCATCTATTAATTTTGTCACCTGCTCATAGAAGGCAACCAGGTTGGTCAGGCAGGATTTGCCCTTGGCAAAGCCATGCTGACTGTTCCCAATCACCTCTTCACTATTCTTTTGAGCCAGTAGTGACTCCAGGAGGATCTGCTCCATGATCTTTCCAGGCACAGAGGTGAGACTGACTGGCCTGGAGTTCCCTGGTTCCTCCTTCTTACCCTTTTTGAAGATGGGGGCAATGTTTCCCCTTTTCCAGTCTGTGGGGACTTCACCAGATTGCCATGACTTTTGAAATATAATAGAGAGGGGTTTAGCAACCTCATCTGCCAGTTCTCTCAGGACCCGTGGGTGTATCCCATCAGGTCCCATGGACTTGAACACTTTCAGGTTCTTCAGATGATCATGAACCTGATCTGCACTTACAATGGGCAGTTCTTCCTCCCCATCCCTGGCTTTGTCTTCCATAACATCAGGAGTGTGGCTAGAGGCCCTTGCAGTGAAGACTGAGGTAAAGAAGTTATTAAGTACCTCAGCCTTTTCCTCATCCCTTGTGACCATGTCACCATTTTCCTTTCTGAGGGGGCCCACACCTTCCCTAGTCTTCTTCTTCCCATTAATATACCTGTAGAAGTTCTTAGTGTTCCCTTTAATCTCCTGGCTAGATTCAATTCAAACTCTGCTTTGGCTTTCCTAATCAGGTCTCTTGCTGCTCGGGCAGCTTCCTTATATTCCCCCTGTTCTACCTGTCCTTCTCTCCACTTCCTGTAGAGTTTCCTTTTAAATAATAGTGTGTCCAGTAGCTCCTTGCCCATCCAGGCAGGCCTCCTAGCATTCTTACCTGCTTTTCTCTTTATTGGTACACAGAGCTCCTGGACACAGAGGAGGTGGTCCTTGAATAGTGACCAGCTGTCCTGGGTCCCTCTTCCCTCCAGGGCTTTGTCCCACGACACTTTGGCTAGCAGATCCCTGAAGTGATCAAAATCTGCACGCCTAAAGTCTAGGGTTGTGAGCTTGGAATACTTCCTCCTGATTGCCCTGAGGATGTTAAATTCAACTGCTTCATGGTCACTGCAGCCAAGGCCGTCTCTGAGCCTCACATTGCTTACCAGCCCTTCCCTGTTGGTGAGAACAAGGTCCAGCATAGCACCATTTCTTGTGGGTTCCTCTACCATTTGGAGGAGGAAGTTGTCTTCTATGCATTCCAGGAACATCCTGGATTGCTGGTGCCTTGCTGTGTTGTCCCTCCAGCAGATGTCCGGGTGGTTGAAATCACCCATGAGGACCAGGGCTTGTGACCTGGAAGCCGCTTCTATTTGCCTATGGAGGGCCTCATCTGCTTGGATCTGCTGGTCAGGTGGCCTGTAGGAGACCCCCACAGTAATATCTCCTTCCCCTGTCCTGCCTTTAATTTTAACCCATACGCTCTCAAGTAGCTCATCATCGCTCCCCAGTTGGAGCTCCACTGATTCCAACTGGCCATTGACATAGAGGGCAACACCTCCTCCTCTCCTTCCCTGCCTATCCTTCCTAAAGAGTTTATACCCATCTATGCCTACATTCCAGTCATGGGATTCATCCCACCAAGTTTCAGTAACAGCCACTATGTCGTGGCATCCCAGCAGCACAGTGGCCCTTAACTCATCCTGTTTGTTGCCCAAGCTGCGCGCATTCGCATAGAAGCACTTCAGCTTGAAGAAGCATGAATCAGCAGAGTTATCATGGATGCTGATGATAGTCTAGATTCAATAGGTTAGAAGTGATTAAGCATTATATAAATATGACTGATGAAATTAATGTATCTGGATAGCCCTTGAAGTTTTAAATCCTGTTCACAGTCAAGTGGCAATGATTTAGTTTGTAGCTAAATTTGTGAGAGACAAAAGAAGGCTGTGAGTACATAATGTAGGTCTGAATGCAAAACAGGGCCTACAAAGATGGGTCTGAGTGCTTAAATTGAGATGCAGCATGGAGCACTGCTCATTCCTTGAATAAAAGGAAATGCGTGCTCTGAAGATTCACTGGTGTAGATTCTGAAAGTCAGCACACAGAATTAGCAGAAGAACTGTTCATATTTTCCAAGGAAAAAGAGATTTGAGCCAAGGCAAAATTTGGAAAGAATTATTGGGCGATTATGTTTAAAAAATTACTGGCTTAAGAATTTAGAGCAGTAACTGGAAAAAAAAAAAATCATGAAGAGCTGAGAGTAGTCCTGGAAGCCCACATGAGCCAAAAAATGAATCCTATGTTGTGTCAGCATTATTATGTTTAGTTACCTTCAGTGATCACAACATTTATTCAATTATATAGGCAAATGATCACATAACTCAGATGTCTCATCTGAGAAATGGGCATAATGATGTATTTGTCCCATGAGATCCAGATCCTGTACTTTGTAATTCTTCAGGAAATGTGTTGCTTGAAGACTGGATATTCTCAGGGCATACATGTTGGTGTGTGTGGCAGTGGAAAGCGGATGCACAGATTACCGCAGAACTTAGAGGAGAGGAGGAATTCAGCAGAGTGAAAAAAAGGAGCTACTGAAAATAGGCAAGAATTTAGGTGAAAAGTGGTTGGATCTGATGGATGAAAGTTTAGCTGCTTTACATAGTGACAGGTAACTAATGAGTTTGAACTGCCGAGATGCTGTCTGGATAGGGAATAGATCACATGCTTAATAGGCTCAAATTGATTCTTAATAGTTCACACCATGTGCTGAAATGGTGGCATAATAAAAATACTACTTTTATTATGACCTTCATCTAAACCACACTGAACACTGCGGGGGGGGATGGGGGGGGTATGTAGACATTTCTACATCTATGGTTTGGGTGGGCAGTCTGGAAAAAAAGGCATTTTGCACAAGGTTTGGATGTGGTTGGTGTAAAAGCAAACTCAGATGGGTTTCAACTCTGTCTTGCACCATCCACTTAAGACAGTTCCTCAAAAGCACATGTTTGGAAAAGTGCCTGTGTGTGTTCACACACATACAGCACATGCAGCAGTATCTTCTCAGGCTTTCCCTGGCCGCAGAGTTCTTAGTTCACTGTGCTGTCCAAACTGTGAGTGAGGAACATTGCTAACAGCGTATTCTGCTCTGGATGTGCTTAGTGATAACACCATGCTTTAAACTTGTAGATTTCAGTCTTCTAAAAGAATGTTCAGTTGGAAGTAGGAAAACACAGCAAGCAGTTGCAATAAATATGAGATGAAGAGAGTACTGTAAAATAAAGGTAACTGAACCAGAGACCAGGAAATGTGTGCATTCGAGGCTGTCACCTGTTTGTGTCCAATATGAAATAGCTTGAAAGGCATAAAATCAGCGTGAGACCTGCTGTGACTAGGTGTGGAAGCTGATCATAGAAATATTATCTGCATGATATGATTAACATCATCTATCATCTATAAATAGCTGGGGGTGGAGAGTTATTTGGAGACATTTTCCAGGATATTCTTTCCCCTTGGCTGTAGTAAATGGAGTCCTGTGAAGAAGGAAACCTGGGTAATAACGTCTAACCTTTGGTTGTCACACAGCCCTTTGTATTTCTGCTGGTGATTTGGGTAACCATTTCACCATGTGCAGAGATTTGTTTGAGATTTGATGTGGTTACTGATGTAGAGGTAGAAATAACTGAAGAATTTCTCTCTCATGACAGTTTTAACTTGTTGACCATTGCATCTATCATAGACTGGAAACTTTCTGTTTTGGAGGTACTATAAAGAGGGAAAACAAAAAAGTGCTTCTTAAACCAAGCACTGGAGATAAAATTTCTCCCCTGCAACCTGTGTATGTCTGTTGCAGTAGGAAAGAAAAAATAGGTGTGACTAAAGAGCGCTAATTGGAATCAAGTGCTTAAAAGACATTGTTATAAATCAGGAGAGAGGTAATCTGCTCCCATCTCTGCTCTAGAGGTGACTCATTCACTTGTTCTCTCTGCCCTGCTCCCAGTGAGTCTGCAGCAATGTTTATTTAAAGAGATGGTGAGTCTTAATTTGTTAGTATTTGCATGATTCTCTCAGATCCCTGGGAAGCTGGGGTATGCAAAGACTTTGGTCTTATTAAAGAACTTCTTGGTTTAACGTAAGAATGAAGCAGTTTTTTCTGCTAGTGGGTAGAAGATTTTGCAAAGATCTTTATTTTTGGAAGGGAAAGAAGATTGGACCATTTGGCCTTCAGACCTCATGATCTGCAACTTCCTCAGTGCTTTCAGAGAGGAAATACAACAATCTCCTCAAAACAGCAGAGTGAAACAATCTTAACCAAGGGTGACTTGGAACCAGCAGCACTTTTCACAGTGGAAGTGGTTAATCATTAAAACAAGGAGCCCAGGGAAGGGATGAAGTTTCCATCTTCTGATATCTCCAAGATGGAAGAGCTCTCTGGAGGAAACATTTTAGAGGAGGTAGTAGGCTCAGCAAAGGAGTGAAAATTAAAGTTCTATGACATATGAAAGATAGATGATCTACTAGTTCCCCTACACTTGTGATTCATTCCACAGCTCTGGATGTCTCAGATTAGATGCCTAAGGTCAAACCAGCCATGCTGGGCTCCCTTCTTAGCCAGCAGTAAGAACTGGGCATCTCCGGGGAGTAGTGCATTTGATGCATGTTAGATGCCTGCAATAGTGTGACACAAAATGTTCTTGAGAGTGTCTTGTCCTCTCCACTGACTGTCAAGGAAGCCAGTGGTGACTCACTCCCATTCAAGCACCCAACTTTTAGATGTCTGAGGAAAGACAGATTCCTCTGTGGGATACCAAGAAGTTGTGGAACAGCATCTTTTAATTTATAGGGCAGAGACCTGTTTTGTGGTAGTACTTGCTCTGCACCATTTATGTGTCATAAGTTGAATTCCTGCATTGGTGGAGCATTTTATTTTTTTGAAAAGAGGAAAACTTCTTCACCAGAAGGGTTCTCAAGCCCTGGAAAAGCCTGCCCAGGGAAGTGGTGGAGTCACCATCCACAAACATAGTTGAAAGAGGTATAGATGTGGTACTGAGGGACATGGTGTAGTGGTGACTTGGCAGCTCTGGGTTAAGGATCGGGCCTGGTGATCTTGCCACACCTTGAGTCCTGTGTCCAGTTCTGGGCTCCTCAGTTTAAGAAGGACATTGAGATATTTTAATGTGTCCAGAAAAGGGCAGCAAAGCTGGGGAGGGGTCTGGAGCATAGCCCTGTGAGGAGAGGCTGAGGGAGCTGGGGTTGCTTAGCCTGGAGAAGAGGAGACTCAGGGGAGACCTTCTTGCTCTCTACAACTTCCTGAAGGGAGGTTGTAGCCAGGTGGGGCTTGATCTCTTCTCCCAGGCACCCAGCACCAGAACAAGAGGACACAGTTTCAAGCTGTGCCAGAGGAGGTTTAGGCTGGAGGTGAGGAGAAAGTTCTTCCCAGAAAGAGGACTTTGCCATTGGGAGATAGTGGAGTCACCATCCCTGGAGGTGTTCAGAAAAAGGATTGGATGAGGCACTTGAAGCCATGGTTTAGTTAGTCATGAGGTGCTGGGTGATAGGTTGGACTTTTTCAACCTCATTGATTCTATGATTCTATGATCTGAAAGGTCTCCTAACCAAAAGAGTTCTATGATTCTGTGACCTGAGAACATCACTCTGATTTCTTTAGGGGCATGCATGTGGGTAAAGGTGAACTAGATCCTATTCTGATTTATTCTGATACACACTCCCAGAAGTCTCACAGGTTTTGGAGAAATTGCCATGACTAAAAGCAGAAATGAGACATTTTGAAAGAATTAATCCAACTGACATAGAAATTAGATTTTGTGTGTGTGTAAGCAATGATCAAATGAAGGGCAGAAGTGGAAGAAATGCTATACATCACAGAGCATATATTAAGCAAAGACAATTGAGGAAATCCTTGTTGAGCATGTGGAGAAGGTGTTAAACACTTTCATCCTTCATTTCTTCCTGTCCTGTGTTCTTCCTGGCACTGCTTCCACCTCACTTCATCATTTGCAGTTAGTTGGTTTAGACCTGTGCCTCTTTCCTATCCCACTGATAGGAGACTCCGTTGTACTGTATCCAAATTTCCTGAGTCCAGCCCTGTTGCCCAGGATGGCAAGTTGGTCTCTCATCATGCTAGTGGTCTGCTCCAAGCTGCTTGAAGCAATGCTCAGTCCACCTTTCGGGTGAGCAACTATGGTGTTTGACATAGGAGTTCAATCACCTTAAATGCTTTTCCTCATCAAGGGAAGGGGTGGACATCTCTGGCAGGCTTTACAGCACCAGAAAACCTGTTGTGGTCTTTCCATGGGTTACAGGGAGGGAGATGTGTCCTACATGTCCCCAGTTGTGTTTGCTCTGCAAGATGGCTTGGTGGGCTGGTGCTGTTGAATGACTTTGGTCTACATTCTGGCTGGGAAAATTTGCAGCACATTAGTGAGTAGGCAGAGGGTTCACATATCAGAATGAGTTCATCACTCCTTATGTAATTGCAGAGAAGTCAAGTATGGCCATACAGAAGGTCTCAGTCCCTGCCAGTTGTCTGTTATCAGGTTACGTTCTCCTGGACCATTATCTCCGTGGATAGTTAGTCTTGAATATCCAACAGCTGCTGCCATCCACCTATGCAATGGCAAAGCAATCCTAGCATATCTTACTGGTTTGGATAAATCTGAACTCCAGAAGCTCTCTGAAATAGTGGGGCTGTGTAAAACATGTCGTTGCAGATGCCATGCCCAGATTGTGTCTCTGCACCACTGATCCTGAAGACAGCAATATGTTGCCTATATCGCTATGCATGCACAGGCTGATGTGTGGTGCAACCAGATGGTACAGGAAGGAACAGGACTGTCATTATTACATGGATCTTTCAGATTCTGTGCCTATGCAATTTTCAGGCTCCCATGATGCTTTACCACAGGCTGTTTAGCCATTCCTCGGTTCCCACTCACCGTTTCAGAGAAATGTGATCCTCTCCAGTTATGGGGATATGATACTCTTGCCGCATCCAGCTGTTGCTGACATGGTGGTATGTTTATGGCCTCAGTCAGTGGTGAATTTTCTGTCTGTAGCAGGTCCTCCCAGGGTGCTCATGGTAATAAAGTGACTGAGTTGAGTGTTAACCTGCTGTTTCCTATGAAACACAAAGCTTGCTGCAGTGGAGGTTTCTGTGTGAAGGTTGCCTGGGGGAGAATCACTGTCCAGTGTCCTCAGCTGTGGATACAGAGGGGGTGTTGCACTTTTGTAGTGCACATGCATTTCTCAGTGAAAAAAATGACCATCCCTCCAAGCAGAGGTCTTCTACTAGAGTTTTCTCTCCTGCATGGCATTTTCCTCCTGATGTCATCAGAAGCTTCACTTTCAGCACAGGTATAGAAGATGCTAAGAAGATTCTGCAGCAGGAAATGAATAGACAAAGCTTTTAGGGTGACCACCTGAGCTGGCTGTGGTCTGTTAGAACGTTAGAAGTGCAGAAATCTTTTTGTATTTGTAAACCTAAATTGTCTTTTTTGGTTTTAAGTGGGATTTTTTGTTTGGTCTTGGTTGTTCTTGGTTGTTTTTTGGGGATATTGTTTGGGTTTTGTTTGTTTGTTTGTTCTCCTGGAAATTCTTTTAATGTTGCTTGGTTTTAAACTGGGGTCATTCAGGTTTTCAGTCTGAGATTGTATCCTTCTTCCAACTAAAGAGAAAATAGGGGAAACAGTGAGATCATTAGCTAGCTTGGGGGTATGAAAGTGTGTGAGAAAGCATCACTTGACTCTCTTTGAGGAATAGCTCAAGAAGTTGATATATTAGAAGTATTGAATCATTTAGGTTTTAAAAGACCCTTAAAGACTGAGTCCAACTGTAAACCTAACACTGCCAAGTCCATCAACAAACCATGCCCCTTGGTGCCACATCTGCATGTCATGGAGGCACATCCCCATTCTGACTTTATGGCTTGAGATGCTTTCTCCTTGCTAACTGCTCTTCTGGTTCAGAAGCATCACTGCTCCCATACTGTAGGAAGCATTTTCTAAGAGATGATGATAGCTTCTGTCCCATGGTGGCACATAGGTCCTGTGAGGTGCTGGACATGTCTTGGGAGATGGAGAACATTTTCCATAATCCAGGAGATGCTTAACGCTATCTCCTGATTCTCAGCTGAGTGCTTTACACCCAGAGCCTCTGCTGCACCTGGAGTACAGAACTGGGAGTACTGGCAGGGAAAGACAAAAGATGTTATTTTCTCACTTAAGTGAATGGCCTCATACGCAGAAAGTTAATGTTTATAATGAGGATGTAAGGATTGAAGCCCTGTTATGTTATTGCTAATGAAAGCTTGAATTCAACAAAAGAACCCCTTAAAACACTCAGGAAAGCTTCCTAGATATTAATACTTGAGTAAATTAATTGGTTTTTAACTCTCAAGCTTTATTAAACATTGGAACAGAGGAACTGTTACACCAGTCAAAGTCACGTTACTGACTTATTACAAGCTTCCAATTGCTGACTGTAGCCAACACCAGATGCTTCAAAGAAGCATGCAAGAAGCCACGTGATAGACAATAATAATAGTTATCATTTGCTCATGAGAAAAATAGCTTCTTCTCCACTGTTCACACTCAGTGTTTGTCGTGAGACATCTTAGTTTACATCTTGTTGCCCATAAACATTTTAAGGTGCTAACAATTTGCAAAAGAAGGGATTAGAGTCTGGGAGGTCTGAATGAGACTGCAGAATTATCCCCTGACGGGACGGGTGACAAATGACATCATCTCTCTGTACCTCCCATTTCCCCACCTAAATGCCGTCAACATTCTTGATACTCACATAGTTCCTGAGACCTATGAACTGAAGCTGTGCCAGAACAGCAAGGGAAGATTAAGTGAAAGAACAACTTTGTATCTTAGATATGAGTTGCTATTAGAAAGAGTGCCTCAGATAGTGACATGTTAAACCAGTTCAAGAGAACACAATGTGCTGTTCTCTGTTTTGGACTGTGTACTTCAGGCACTTGGCAGCACTTGTGTGCAAACTGGTGGATGTGCAATCAATTTGGCTGTTTCCCCTGTGCAGTCTCTCCAGTGCAAACCCTCCACTTACTTACATGGATCCTTCACTCAGCAGGGAGAGAAGTGCACTGAAAATGGGAAAAAAAATATCCCCCAGGCAGTCATTTCTGATCATACTGTTATAATTCTAAAAAGAGGAGCACAGAAGTGCAAACAGAAGTCCTTGTTCTGTTCGTCTTCCCGCAGCTGACTCCAGAAACTGCCTCTCGTCCTCCCTTTGCAAAGAGAAAGCTAAGAAATGAATGACATCTGAAGACACAAAATGGGTCACTCACCCCAGATTTTGTCTGAAGGTCACCTTGCAGTTCTCTGTCGTTCAGAGATGTTTCTATTATTGCTCTTTTAACATTTTTTTTTTACAGATTGTGAAACTTTATGGTTTAGTTGTTCTTGGTGCGAACATTGAAAAATGATAATATGCTAAATGCATGTGACAGAACATTCTCTCCTCTTGCTTCCAGCTCCCTCCCTGTCAGCTGCTGTGGCTCTTCATCACATTTAACCACTCACAGCCTTCAGAATATATTGGTTTCCAGTCTCAGACTTCGTCTTTTCCTGCAGCTGTTTGTTTCGTGGTGTAGTCAGCGTTTGTGAAGCAGATCAAACCCACCTCTAAACTCTCTTTTCCTCTCTTCCCCCTCCTTGGCCGTGAAAAGGTCATATAGCTACGTGGGTTTCTATGCTCATACTGGCAGGTATCAGGAGGGAGAAATGTAAATTGTTAATGAAAGGACAAGTGAAGCAAATTTCAGAGTGGCAGGCTCTGGTCCTACACCCTGTCAGAGAACAGGCTCCAACTGTGCTTCGAAGAAGGTGTTTGCATGTGGTTTAAGAAGACTCTAAACATGCTGCAGCGCAAGCACCCAATGCCATTTGAAATGGGAAGGGACACAGCAGTACTTGAAGCCTGTGTGTTAGTCTGGGGGAGCTTTTGCCCTGATTGTAATGAGCTGGTGTCCCATTTTGGGGAGAAGGAGAATCTTTCCATAAGGCCTGCAATATCTTAGCTTTTTGTGTGAAAAGCAAGGAGCATTCAGATACCACTTGAGAGGGGATGCCAACAGTCATCTGCAGTGGTACACCAAAAAGGTGGCATTTATATGTAGATCCTCTTCTGAGTAAAGACCTGCAATCTCAAAGTAAAAATAAGCTTTTATGAAGTAAGATTTGGCATGACAGTAGTTGTAGCTGGACAAAAACACATTTAATAGCCTATGCCAAGCAGAAAGTGTAGGCATGCCTTAATTTAGAGTTTCCCAAATGAGATTTCATCCTACTCCAACATAGTTGCTGTACCTAGAGAAAGAACACAAAGCTTCCCACAGCTGCCAGGATACTATCAAATAGAAAATACTTCTGCACTGGCATGTCTTGAGTGCATTGTGCTTTGGAATATTCCATTGCAAATTCACCAGCAATTGGTGGAAGAGTTGAATACCTGTTTCTTGCATGTATTAGTTGCTGTACTAAATGCAAGTGACTTCATAGATTCTTTTTTTTCTCCTTTTGACTGGAAACTCCAAGGTGGGAGTGTGGCTGGTGTACTGAATTTCAGGTGAGAAATGTGATCACAGTCCTTCTTAGAAACACCAGCTATGAATTATCCCACATATTTATTCATGTCTTTGGGGCGGATCAGTACTCTGAGGTAATTTTGCTAGAATATATTTTGCTTTTCAGGATGGTTTCTAAAAGCTGTCTAGCAATTTACATACCCAGCAAGGAAAAGTATGTATGGGATGAAGCAGTCAGTGCTTCTTGTGGTTTATAAGGTGCTAAAAAATCTAATAAAAACAGGATAGAAATGTTAAATATTCATTGTACTCATGCAGCCCTCCGGAGAGACTGCAAAAGGCACCACAACATTTCATTCTATACCATCTCAAACTCCTGCATGCAGTCGGTCGTGTCAACTGCATCCAAAACTCTGCAGCAACTCTGAGTCAACCATGGCAGAAATTTAGTATTGAAAGTCTCTATGGGAAAAAAATGCATACAAGCTCACACACACTCACTTCAAGTTCTCGTAGGATTAACAGAGGAAAGGCAAGAAAACAAATAGAAGTTAAGAGGGGGAATATGTATTTATATGTGATGTGGTGGGTTGAAGCTTCCCCCCAGTACTGATAAAATACTGCCTCTCTTGGCCCTGACCTTTAGTTTTCACTCACAGGCAGTACTGCTCCCTTCTGAGTGCTACATATTCTATATGATCAATAATAAAAGTGGTGTACCATCAAAAACCGTGACACTGTACATGCCAGGAATCCTGGTACTCCCTTAAGAGTAATTGTGACAACAAAGACATAAAATACGGGCATCTGACAGACTGGCTAATCCCCTTGAATTCTCCTAAGGAAGCAAACACATGGAAAAGAAATCTCTAAAACAATAAAACTCAGGCCTCTGTCAGTAATGCCAGCAGATAAATCCTTATCCTGAAAACAGTGGCCACTGTGACCCAGCCCATGAATCATGGCACCAAGCCCGAAGAGGCACATTCCATGTTGATGCAGACCTTTAGTAGTCCTATTAAATACAATGGGGCTGCCCAAGATGTAAATCACTGACAAACAGGAACCTTGATCTGATTTCTTTCTCTGACATTAATTACTTTTAAGCCATTTTTTTCCTTATTTCCTCTCCTTAAAAATCTTAACAAACCAGAATTTTGTAAACAAGTTGACTCCAGTGTGTCTGCTGCACCACACAGCTTGGTGTCATCAGCAAACTTGCTGAGGGTGCACTCAATGCCACTGTCCACGGCACCCACAAAGATGTTGAACAAGCCTGGTCCCAGTCTCTTCCCAAAATATCAACCAAAAAAAAAAAACCAACAAACCCCAAATGCTGTCAGTTCTCTATGCATTTTTTAATTAGACTTCAAAACACCTGCAGAAGTTACTTGTTTGAGATTTTTGGTCAGCAGTAGGTTTATTAGAGACTGGTTAATTAGGGATTGAAGCCTGGATGAGGCACTTGGTGCCATGATTTAGTTGATCAGATGGTGTTGGGTGATAGGTTGGACTTGATGATCTCAAAGGTCTTTTCCAACCTGGTTAATTCAATTCAGTTCTATTTTATGCTATGCTGTGCTATGCTATGCTGTGCTATGCTATGCTATGCTATGCTACTCTGCTAGACAGCACACTTGTGGCTGGACATATTTTAGTAGTGAGTCAAGCAGGGAAGTGCAGCAGGAGTGTGTGTATGGAATTGTACTGGCTGGCAGCACACCACCTGTATTTTGTTGAAGAGCTAGTGGTTCATTGCATTATTTCCGTGGTAATTAAAAGGGAAGTGACTCTTCTGATGGCAAAAGTGAGTTATGCTTGTGAGTAATCAGTAGGGACCATTGTACCTGCTTCAGGAATGTAACTTGAATGGTGTGAAAGAACCTTCCAAATGTAATATTGATGACTCAGTGAGTGGTTGATTTCAAGCCACTAGCAATATAGGATAATATCAATAATAGAAACAACCTGTATACATGTCTGTGTGGTGAACAGAATCATAGCATCACTTTGGTTGGGAAAGACCTTTTAAGATTCTTGAATCCAACCATGATCTAACTCTGCCAAGTCTGGTGCTAAACCATGCCCCTTAGCACCACATCTTTGCATTGTTTTAAATACCTCCAGGAATGGGGATTCAACCACCTCCCTGGGCAGCCTACTGCAGTGTTTGAGAACCCTTTCAGTGAAGAAGATTCTTCAAATATCCAACCTAAATCATAGAATGATGCAATCAGCCAGGTTGGAAGAGACCTCCGAGAACATCCAGGCCAACCTATCACCCAGCCCTATCCAATCAACCAGACCATGGCACTGAGTGCCTCATCCAGGCTTTTCTTGAAGACCTCCAGGGATGGTGACTCCACCACCTCCCTGGGCAGCACATTCCCATGGCAAATCCCTCTCCCCCCTGGTGCAACTTGAGGACATTCTGTCTCATCAGCTGTTACTAGGGATAAACAAAATACAATAAGCTGGGTTGTCTTTGCCTTTTTATTACTTGATCTGCTGCTCCTTGGAAGAGCTCCTTTTACCTACCCAGCACCACATGCTAACAAAAATTAAAAATTAAAAAAAAAAAAAGATAAATACCCTCTAAATCCTGATAATCTTTTTATAGACAACAGTGTGGGATTGCAATAAGCAATATCCTGCCTTCCAGTAATGAGATTTTTAAACAATAGATTAAACCCTCACAGGGCTTATGTGTTTTTAAATGAATTACAGGCTAGGGTCTTTGCAACACTGTGGGAAGAGTTACCTACCTTTCACAGCTTGATGCTACTTGTGTGCAAAGGTACTGTGGTAGGTTTCTTCCACACATGTTGCCCTGGGTCACCGTTGAAGGGATTAAATATTTGACCATCACATTTTTCTTTATTGGGCCTGTCATAAATGACCACATGGTAATAGAGACACATGGCGTTATGGTGATGATGACTCAGATATCCTTGTGCTACTGAAAAAGTACTGATTGTCCTCAGAGCTCTGAAACAATCTAAAGGCAGTTCACCTGTGACACTGTTGGCATTCAATAAGTTCAAGTGCTGGGTTCTGCACTTTGGCCATCACAGCCCCATGCAGTGCTACAGGCTGGGGTCAGAGCGGCTGGAGAGCAGCCAGGCAGAAAGGGACCTGGGGGTACTGACTGGTCGATGGTAGGCTGAACATGAGCCTGCAGTGTGCCCAGGTGGCCAAGAAGGCCAATGGCATCCTGGCCTGCATCAGGAGCAGTGTGGCCAGCACGAGGAGGTAGGGCATTCTGCCCCTGAACACTGCACTGGTTAGGCCACACCTTGAGTCCTTGAGTTGCTGGAAGGTGTCCGGAGAAGGGCAACAAAGCTGGGGAGGGGTCTGGAGCATAGCCCTGTGAGGAGAGGCTGAGGGAGCTGGGGTTGCTTAGCCTGGAGAAGAGGAGGCTCAGGGGAGGCCTTCTTGCTGTCTCCAACTCCCTGAAGGGAGGTTGTAGCCAGGTGGGGGTTGGTCTCTTCTCCCAGACAAGCAGCACCAGAACAAGAGGACACAGTCTCAAGGTGCACCAGGGGAAGCTTAGGCTGGAGGTGAGGAGAAAGTTCTTCACAGAGAGAGTGCTGCCCAGGGAGGTGGTGGAGTCACCATCCCTGGGGGTGTTCAAGAGGGGACTGGATGTGGCACTTGGAACCGTGGTTTAGTAGTCATGAGGTGTTGGGTGATAGGTTGGACTTGGCGATCTCTGAAGTCTTTTCCAACCTTACTGATTCTGTGATTCTATTACAGGTGGATGATCAGAGATGGGTGCCGGATGGCAGTTTGCAGATTTTGTCAGCATGTATTTGGGATGACTTACATAGCTGTTGTATGGCCTCATCACCCATGATTAATGTGCTGTAGTGAAAACCTCTCCCCGACACTCAGAGAAGCAGAGGCCCCAAGGAAAAGAGCAATATGTGAGGGTGTAATCAAAATCTGTACCATTAATCTGTTTGCAGAAAGGGACTGAATTGAGGTCAAGCACACAGACTCATCAAGTCATTTGATCTTTCAGGTTCTTGTCGTTGCCAACGTTGCTGTTTTATGACAAGTCTTATTTGTTATATATACTTATTATATAACTTATACAAACCAATCTGATTACTTAAAAACTGGCTTGTATAAAAATCTGGGGAGATATTGACAGGTAATGCCACTTCCACCTGCATGCTGGTTTGTTCTTCTAGCATTTCAACTACTTTTATGATGTTATTGCCTTTTCCTTTAGTCCTTAGGTTCAAGGGGTTAAAGCAGTTAATTTAGTTAAATTGTGTGTGTCTCCACTATATTCAGACTGTCTAAGAAGACCTGAACTAAACCAGACCCCTGCTGTGGTATGCACTGTGAGAGACAAGTCCTGCTTCCCAGAGCTTATAGGCTAAAGCTTAAACAAGAGTGTGCAGCAAGAGACAGGCAGGATTATTATTTCTCTTCTTTTGGAGCAGAGAGTCACAGTGTTTAGGGCAGCACTTTGCAGAGTGTTATCATCACCTCCACATGCCTTTTTGTCCTCTGAATCTATGCACAGACCATGGAACCCAGAGCACAGACTGAGTTTCATTGGCCTGAATGTGCCTCCTCTCCTGTTTTACAGTCCTCAGAAATGCACTGGGTTACTGCCAACTATGTTCCCAAGTCAGGCATCTTGACTATGGAGTGAGTCCTGCTTGTACATTCTTAAATGCCTAACTGAGAGTTACCCTCTTCTGGTGTTGGGCTGGTGGCGATCAAGTTCCTCGTGCAAAGTAAAAGAGGTTAAGAGGAATACTAAGAGAAAAAGAAGTCTTTTAAATACCTATCCAGTGTCTTAGCCACAGAACACTCTTTCCTCTGAATAAGCTTTCTTTTTCCTCTGGGCTTGATTTTCCAGTAGGTTAAATGTGCTCCTTTATCAATACTTTAACAGCACTTCCCAGTAGCAGATCCACTCTTACTGGGAGCAACAGTTCAGTGACTCTTAATGGAGATTCGTTCATTTTCCCATGAGGAGGAGGGTGATAGGTAACACACAACTACTTTAAGCTTTTAACTATTTAAAGTATTGCAAGCACATGAGAGAAGGGGGGGGGAAGGGGGTGGGGGAAGGAACAGATGCTGGCTCACGGTCAAGAGCCCCCTCTCTGATTTCGGGTAGATCCAAAGAACTGCCCTACCATAGCTGGAAGAAAGGCTAATCCGTGGGATCATTATAGTCACAATCCTGCCTTGTGATCTGTATAAATGTCTCTCTGAACACAGAGGATGAGCATCCTAGTGGGACTCTCAAAATGCTTTTTTGTACAAATGCTTGGTTCAAAAGGAAACAGAGCACTGTGAAGTGTCCATGAAGAAGCAACCATCTGAGGGTTCACCTTATGAAGGCTAACTTGCATCTTGCAGTCTCTTTTCATTTTTTCCCCCTGCACAGGCTGTTTCTAATGCCTCATGTTTTAAATGCACACTGTAATTATTTATGAATCCTGGGCCATATTTTCCCTGCTTGGAACTTTTGCCTCTTTATTTCCCTCTATTGAATGTCCATGCTGCACTGTGTACAAATCAGCATCTGGAGGTCTCATGGAGAATGCGTGCAGCAAGGTTGTCAGGCTTGTTTAAGCATGTGTGTGAGATGTGTTATTTGCTTGATTGCTTTGGCTGCTAAGTCAGGGAGTGTGGCAAAGCTAGCAGCATCCTGGCAAAATGGTTTCAGGTCCAGAGCAACATCAAATTTTACTGTGTGTAAGTGTTTGATTATGCCTCCAAAAGAAGTATCTTCAGATGGGTTTGGTAATGCATGTCTCCTGAAAATTATATATGGACAGGAATAGCTTTGAAAACACTTGAAGCCAAGTAAAAGAATAAGGAGAAAAGAATCACAGGAGTCCAGAGCATTGCTGGCCAATCTCATGCAAACCAGAATTGATTCTTTCTACAGACTTCAAAAAGGCAAACATGGATTCCTTTAGTAATGCAAATATAGACTATGTCCAGGATTCACGTGCCACATTTCTAATGCAAGGAAAATTAGGAGTAAAATCCTTATAAAGTGCTTACTTCTGCTGGAGGCTTATGAATGTGGGCTCATGCTCCCTTCAAAATGCTGGCCCAGCAGCTCTGCATAGTTATTGAAATCCACCCTTGCTCCATGTTATGTATTCTTCATATTGCTCCTTATGACCATCTGAGATTCCTCAGGCCCATATCGGAGTAGCTTTGTTTTGGTTATGTGTGATAAACTCCTGCAAACAGCAGAAACTCTGGCATTACTGCAGAAACATGGAAGGGGAGAAAGGGAAAGATGTAGAGAGACCACCTTGACAATCTCTCTTCCTATCATGGCACAGTTGTTCTCTAAAGCATTTTTGCCATTCCCTATTATTTTTTTCTAGTCCCAGGAGTTAAAAAATAGGTTTCCTGTTGCATTTGTAGGCTGTCCTATAACTTAATACATCTTAGTGTCAATAAGTTCTAATATTAAGCCTGAATCTCCTTTCATTTATTCTCTTTCCTCCTATTTCTGTTGTGAAAAGCCAGTCACCTCTTCAGCTATTGACAGCACAACATGGGGACTGAGAAGGGAAGATATGCTCAGCCTTTTGCATTCTGTGGACTGTTTTACAATGGAGACTGCACTCCCATTATTGATTATGCCTGCACTTGCATGTAAAGATTAGCTTAAGGAAGGATAGATGCTTTCAGTGTTCAATGTTGGCCCCTTGAGCAATGTTTACAGATCAAGTCAAATCTGACTTTATCTGAGGGCATACTGCAAGCAGACATCGTCCCTCTTCCATCTGCAAAGTAATCTGCAGAATCTGAGCAAGTCTTCTCCAAGGGAGATTATCATAGACTACAGTAAAATAACTCTTCATCTTCAAAACAAGATTTGTAGCTCAATCCTTCCCATACACAAAGTCCTTTCCCTCAGCACACAGCAGCAGTGTTGCCTTCTCTGTATATAGAGTCGGGGGGGTGTGTCTGTTAATCATGCATACACACACACACGCACACACACACACACATCTATATGCCTATATATGCATGTGTGTTTCTTTTACAAGAAAAGGAGATCAGCCATTTTGAAAGCTCTACTTTTTAACCTTTTTATTTCTTATTATTTTGTTCTGGGAGAAATCTATGCGAGAGAAGTGAACTGCCAGCACCCACTGCTCCTTGAACAGCTGCCTGGGGTTTGAGGCAGAGGGCTGCAGCGTGGCTGTGTGTCTGCTGGTTGCTTAGTTACCCCATGAGTCTCCCCTGCCCCTGGTAGCACTCGTGCTTTCATTTGGGTTACATCGTAGCTGTGCAGTTACTTCCCCAAGCACTGGCTGGCTCTGACGCAGGGCTGCCTGCCGGCAGCCGGGCGTTGTTTGCTGTCCATGTTACTGTGCCATGTACGCCCCGATCTCTCATGCGTTTGAGAAGGGGTTTTGCGCTGCTTTGCTGCCTCACAGACTCCCTCGCTAGCTCCTGCATTGAGCTTTGTTCTCCTGAAACAGCCAAAATTCCCTTCTTTCCTGTCAGGAGGCACTGGTTGGAAGGGAGACATTTTAGCTTTTTTCTTCAGCTCACTAACCCAAATCCCTGTTGCATTAGCTCTTGCTGCTTGCCCAGCAAACAAATAGGCAGAGGACATTTTAGTTACAGTTTGCAGCTAAAAGTCAGGGGGGTTGGTTCCAGGCAAAAGCACTGCCAGATGTTGAAAGGAATCTTCTATGGGTCCTGGGGATGCTGCCCTGGTGGGCATGGAAATCAGCACCAGAGCTTAAATCAGATGACCTGCTCTTCTTGTTTTCTTGTAAGGGGTACACATGTTGTGGCTGGGCAGGGCCTGCCAGAGGTGATGAATGCAGATGTCCAAAAATTAATGAGTTTCACTCAGGATTTTTTTCTTTAAATTAATGCCTATTAGCCTGTGTTTCTCTGAGGAAATAGTGCAGACATCCTCACTTCAGCATGGCCTCCCCTAGAACTGGGAAAAATCCAAACAAGCTCTGGAGCAGGTTCTTGTGGTGGTTTTAGTTCTTTACTTAAATAATGATTTATGTAAGGTGTTGATCTACCCTCTGCTGAAGGGTAGAGAGGCTCTGCAGAGGAACCTCGACAGGCTGGACAGATGGGCAGAGTCCAAGGGCATGAGATTGAACACATCCAAGTGCTGGGTTCTGCACATTGGCCACAACAACTCCATGCAGTGCTACAGGCTGGGGTCAGAGTGGCTGGAGAGCAGCCAGGCAGAAAGGGATCTGGGGGTACTGGTCGATGGTAGGCTGAACATGAGCCTGCAGTGTGCCCAGGCAGCCAAGAAGCCCACTGGCGTACTGGCCTGCATCAGGAACAGTGTGGCCAGCAGGAGCAGAGAGGTCATTCTGCCCCTGTATACTGCACTGGTTAGGCCACACCTTGATTCCTGTGTCCAGTTCTGAGCTCCTCAGTTTAGGAAAGATGTTGACTTGCTGGAGTGCGTCCAGAGAAGGGCAACAAAGCTGAGGAGGGGTTTAGAGCACAGCCCTGTGAGGAGAGGCTGAGGCAGCTGGGGTTGCTTAGCCTGGAGAAGAGGAGGTTCAGGGGAGACCTTCTTGCTCTCTCCAACTACCTGAAGGGAGGTTGTATCCAGGTGGGGGTTGGTCTCTTCTCCCAGGCAACCAGCACCAGAACAAGAGGACACAGTCTCAAGCTGCTCCAGGGGAGGTTTAGGCTGGAGATTAGGAGGAAGTTTTACACAGAGAGAGTGACTGGCCATAGGAATGGACTGCCTGGGGAGGTGGTGGAGTCACCATCACTGGAAGTGCTCAGGAGGAGACTTGATGGGGTGCTTGGTTGCATGGTTTAGTTGATTGGATGGTGTTGGATGATAGGTTGGACGCCATGATGTTGAAGGTCTCTTCCAACCTGGTTTAGTCTATTCTGTTCTATGTAGTAATTATTTATATAAATAATAATTTATATAACAGTAGTGGTTATAAGCCTCTGACAGGTTTTCATGTGAGTTTTGCTCAGTAACCACACTACTGTGCTGCACATGTCAGACACCAGGGAATACCTCAGCCAGTGGAAGACACAAGAACACATCAGCAACCTCCAAACTCCTAGACAAGTTAGACCATGGTTACTTAAAGAGTTATGCATGTTTTCCAGGTAAAACAGCTGGATGTGGCAAGAGTGATAAACTGCTAATTGAAAGAAAGAAAAGGGGATGTGAGTTCTGCAAAAGATGCCCAAGAAATGCAAAAGCTGGGTCTAGAGTCAATGTGGTCAAAATCCATGAGTAGTGAGACTTCTACTCCCCATGCTCAGGTTGGTTTCTAACACTGGGCAGAGCTCTCTGCTCAGCATTCTTCGCAATTGTATGTTCTTTTTTCCTCTCTTCTGATCCCATCAGGCTGGGGAAGAGTGACCAGGAGTCAAAACCCTTGCCTGCTTCAAATTACAGCAGAGGGAAGTCTTCCTGGTCTCACAGCCATTGCTTGCCCTTGGCTGATTGTTCTGAGCTATGCACTGCTCATTTAGGGTATGGTGATGCAATGAAGCCTCTCCAGAAGTACCACAAATACTTCTTGTAAATGACCTATAGGAGAAGCAAAAGTACAAAAGTAAACGATGCCCAGAGGCAGGTGATGGTGGTGATCTGTGGGCAGCAGGCAGCTGGCTTGGTTGCATGTTTCAAGTCAAGTACTGTACCCTGTGGTTAGCAGAATAACCATGACTTGAGATTGTACAACAAGCAAACCTCAAGTGAATGAATAAAAGGTTGAACAAGGAGCTAGATGTGGTCATCTGAACAGTATGACCATGCTGAATCCTGGTAACAAATTTTCTCTGTTTTCAAATGCCCTTTTTTTAATAATATGGCATTTTCAAGGCGAGTACAGGGAAATGTTAACCTCTGTTGACTTACAAAAAAGGGGGGAAAAAAAGCTGATTTTAAATTTGAATTGTGCACATAAGTCAGTTTTTTGTTTTTATTTCCAAAGTGCTTTTATTTGCCTGGGGACAGTGAAAAAAAAAAAAAAAAGACACAGAGACTGTGGTGTACTCAAAAGTATCTATTTGCTCTTCCATTGTTTACCCCAAAAAGGAAAGAGAAGTCTTTCATTCAAGAAGAGTTCAAATTAATACTTTGGGGTGTTACTGCTTGGATGTGAGGAATGAAACATTCTCCAATCCAGGCTGAAGGGATGACATTAGGCAGCCATCAAGTAAATCACAACTTAATGCATTCAAAATGTGTTTTTGAGGAGCTTCAAGGTTCTCTAAAAAAATGATAATATTGAATGCTTTTCCAAGAACAGGTTGGTATTCTGTACATTTTATTGCTCAGGAAATATTTCCGTGTGATCTTTGTAGAGTCACAGTTCAGCCCCTTTGAGGGAGAAGCAAGAAAGGCCACTCATGTAAACTGGGCTACATTATTCATGCTTTCCACAGACATCTCATTGAGGTGCCTGAAGGAACTGCTCAGGTGTTCTCTGTAGAGTCAGTGGAATGAGGTACCATGCTTGGATGTCTTCGCTGGAGGTCTCATGGACTCTATAGGGAACCTAGGCTCCTAAACCACATGTTGGTCAGCATTTGGTGGCAAAGCTATGCTCTGCAAATACTCTGCTCCAAATGATGAGCTGCAGGTAGCTTTTCTATATATAGCGCTAGGGGTCCAATTCCTGGAATATTTCATTAGCTGTCATTACAAACCTTGTCTCACACCTGACCAGGTCACTCCAAGCTACAGCTATGGCAGTGACCAACTCAGTTACATGGGATTTCTTATTTTACCTCCTACTCTAGAATCTGCTTCCTGTGGCTCTGTTTCTGGAGGCAGGAGCTGAAAGCAGACCAGCTTTGCTTTAATCACTTGTTCCTATCTTGCTCAAAGGAAAACCCTGAGAGCAGCAAACAGCCTTAGGATTTCCCTTGCTTCCCCTGGCAGGGACCTGTATCCATCTCTCCCTGTTTCCAGGGACACCTCCCTCAACAGGGGAGGTCTGCAAAGCCTGCTCCCACATGTCCAACTCCCTTTCACATTCTTGTACAGTCCTGAGCCTAGATCCTTTAGCTCAGCCACTTCGTCCTTAAGCTGAGCCACCAGGTTGAGGAGAAAATTCACCTGGGCACACCTGACACAGGTGTTGTCTCCTTCCCTCTTCATTCCAAGTGCCAGGCTCCAGCACTCTCTGCAACTAGCAGCCTGGACACCTGCATGCCTGTGCACTAGCTCTATCTGGGTACCTGCTGATTCTCCAATAGCCTTTGGCTGAGTTGTGACCATGGTCCAGGGGTTTATTGTCAGTTGTTACAAACATATATTCCACCTAACTACTATGATTTATCTGAGCTACCACAGAGGCTTCTGCACTCCATCAGCTGCCCCAGCACCTGCAGTGGGGCAAGAAGGCTCTCCAGCAACAACTGTGTTGCACGCTAAGCCCCACTGGGGCCTGAAATTCCTGTGGCTGATGTAAGGCTCCCGAGCAGGCCTGCAAGAACATGACCCTGCCAGACCTTGCCATCTGCCAGGGGTCCTGACCCACAAAGCCCCAAACAGAAACCAAAAGAGAAAGAGCTCAGCTCAAGCACGCCGGTGCTGGTGCCGGTCCCAATCAGATCTCTAGCCAAAATGGCCTTGCTGGGCTGTCACCTCCTCTTCAGGCAGGGAAAGCATGGCAAGGCTGCGAGGCAGGGAGATCTCATTCTATGGCACGTGCTCTAATTTGAACTGCTGCAGATTGCTGTGAGTTTGAGCACCAGAGACAGGAGGTCACTTTGTGCCTGTGACCATGTCCTTCGCTTGATGAGAAGTGGATAGGCTTGATAGCTTTCCTGGTGTAATTACCTGAAGAGTGGATAGCCAAGGACCTTCCCCACTGACTGGGATTTCTTTCTGTGAGGGAAAATAGTTCTTCTTTGAAATAAAATGTCTGCCTACACTTGTATAGACAGAGGCGTGCACACAGAGGGGCAGGAAGAACATGGTGGATGTGCTGTGACTGCAGATATGAGAATAAGACTTTTTTGTGTCTCCACAAATCTAAAGATCTTAAAAACCACTCATTGCTGGGCTTAGAACCTGTATGTCTGATACCTTCCCAAGTACCAACTGGCTGGCTGCCTAAGTGTTCCTGCAGTCCCAAAACACACACGTGTGTTTGTCCTCCTTTGGCAAACATGGACTCCAGTTGTGTCTGTGATACCCATGGCCACTTCTAACAGCATGTGCAGACCGCTGTAGCAAAGGATCAGTTTGTTTGCAGGTCAGCCAGACATTTCCTCATTTGTTTGAAGCCTTGTTGATGTAGATCAGAAAATCCCTTGGAAATGTGGCCCTGGGGCCTTGGCCCTGGCACCCTCCATGGGCACTGGCAAAAGCAAAGGTGAGAAATGTAAATTCTCTACTGGCACTATGAAAGGAACATGGAAAGGCCTTTGAGAAATCACTGAGGCTCAGCATTTCCATGTTGGCATGTGGAATAATGTCTCTTTGTTCATGTAGTGCTTAGAGATTTGTTGAAGATAGACTTCAGATGCTAACAACCTGTTTTGAGTTGTGCGGTGAATGTCGTTCTGAAGACCATGGTAGAACACAGGTATAAATAAGTTCTGTTATTTGTTTGTCCCGTAGTTTATGCCTTTATACCCCCTTGCCACAGACAAGCAGCAAACACACTGGTTTGGTCTTCTGCTGTGTCCATGGTTCCTGAGGAGAAGGGCATGGAAGCAGTTGACCTTTCCTGGTACACTAACAAGAAGATGCCATGAAATTGGAACATGTATGTTAATGAGACTAAACCCTTAATCTTTAATATGTGCTGCTGCAGTACCTCCGCCTCAATCCTTGTTGCTGTGAGAAACCTAAATGTGTCCTTTAATGGGGCAGGAAGAATTTAAGTAACTTTTTTTATCGCATCTCTTGTACCAAGACCAAGCCTTCCTGCAGAGCACTGCCGTGTACAGATACTCCCTGCACCAATAGCAGTGACTGTCAAACATGTTACATCCAGGGAAGGGAATGCCAGGGAGTTTCATTTCTCTTCATCTGTGGAGATATTATAACTGCAGGTATCTATCATCCTCAACTATGCCTTACCTAATCCAGAAGGAAGAAAAAGAAAATAAAGGCAAAAAAATTTATATTGTCATAAATCTTGCGACCTCTAGCCAGGGAGAAGCCAAATTCTCAGACATCCATAACAAGCTGAACAGTCTGTGGCAGCAGAATTTGCAACTGCTGCAGAGTGAATTGAAGTCTCTGGCACATTAAATGCACAGTTTCCATCTTTGCCCTTTCCACAGTACTCCACAGGGGCCACCCATCGCAACTGCTGATAAGGTCGTGTGCAGGATGGGTGATGAATCTGCACTGGCTTCAGGTTCTTCTCTCTGACTGCAGAAAATAGATATGAATGTATGCTTGGGACAAATCCTTAAAGGGAGAGTATGCAGAGCTCTGTGCATTGTCTAGTGGAAAACAGAACAAAAGAGGGAAAGAACACAAAAAGAAAGAGCAGCTATTGAGTAATAAGTAAATACCTGGAGTGCAAGGGATATATTGTTCTTTTTTGAAGTATGTTTGAAGCAATCACCAAATAGTCATAGAATCATAGAATCAACAGGGTTGGAAAAGACCTTTGAGATCATCAAGTCCAACCTGTCACCCAACACCTCCTGACAACTAAAGCATGGTTCCAAGTGCCACATCCAATCCCCTCTTGAACACCCCCAGGGATGGTGACTCCACCATCTCCCTGGGCAGCACATCCCAATGGCCAAGCTCTCTTTCTGGAAAGAACTTCTTCCTAACATCCAGCCTAAACCTCCCATGGCACAGCTTGAGACTGTGTCCTCTTGTTCTGGTGCTGGTTGCCTGGGAGAAGAGACCAGCCCCCACCTGGCTACAACCTCCCTTCAGGGAGTTGGAGACAGCAAGAAGGCCTCCCCTGAACCTCCTCTTCTCCAGGCTAAGCAACCCCAGCTGCCTCAGCCTCTCCTCACAGGGCTGTGCTCCAAACCCCTCCCCAGCTTTGTTGCCCTTCTCTGGACACCTTTCAGCAAGTCAACATCTTTCCTAAACTGAGGGGCCCAGAACTGAACACAGGACTCAAGGTGTGGCCTAACCAGTGCTGAGCACAGGGCAGAATGACCTCCCTGCTCCTGCTGGCCACACTATTCCTGATGCAGGCCAGGATGCCCTTGGCCTTCTTGGCCACCTGGGCACACTGCTGGCTCACGTTCAGCCTACTCTCAACCAGTACCCCCAGGTCCCTCTCTGCCTGGCTGCTCTCAGCCACTCTGACCCCAGCCTGTAGCACTGCCTGGGATTGTTGTGGCCAATGTGTGGAACCTGGCCCTTGGACTCTGCCCACCTGTCCAGACTGGCAAGGTCCCTCTGCAGAGCTCTTCCACCCTCTGACAGATCAAATCCTGCCCCCAGCTTGGTGTCATCTGCAAACTGACTGCTGGTGGGCTCAGTCCCCCTTACATCACTCTTTACATCAGTGACTTCAATGTGAACAACTTCCTTGTGTAGCAGTTTGAGATTTAGCTTCTGGTTTCTCTGCTCCCCCTGCATCCCCAAGACCCCCAAACAGCCCTTGGAACAGGTCTGGCATTTCAATTTAGGCAGACTCCTCCCCATGGTTCAGAGGTTTGCATCGGAGCTGATGTTTTGGGACTGAAGTGGAGCATACAAAACCGCTGAGAAATCTAAACCAGAAAAAAAAGAAGATCAGTACATTCTTTCATGTTTAAAATAGGGAGAGAAAGGAAAAAAAGAAAGAAAAAAGTAGCCACTGTCTAAAACTGACTCCAGAGTTCCTCTCTTGCATTCCACTACGTCGAGAGCTAGCTGGACAGCTTTTACCTCTGCGAACTGACTGGATTCTCCTTCTCCATCCTTTGCCTCTGCAACTCGGCGTGTTGGATTCCACACTGCAGACTTCCACCTTCGCTTGTTTCCAACAAGATGACAGGAACTGTCTGTGAACAAAGCACATTTCTTCTCATCATCAGAAAGGTCATTGTAAGGAGGAGCTTCCTCAGCACAAGTTACTCTCTCCTCTGGAGGTTTAGCACAGTTGGTACCTTCAGGCCAACTTGAAATCACCTCCACCAGACCAGGTCTTTCAAGATTTCCCATTCAAACTCTCTGTGTTATCAGAGCCATCCACTTGGACCAGGTTGAGTCTGTGGCATGATGTGGTGTGGAACCTTTGCCTTTTAACATCCAATTCAAAACTGGTAATCTGGGAGCTAAGAGAAGTTGTGAATTAGTTCCAATTACTTCAGAAGCTGCTTTTACTCCTTCATAGGCAGCTAGAATCTCTTTCTCTGTTGGAGTATAATTTGCCTCTGAACCTCTGTAACCTCGACTCCAGAAACCAAGAGGCTGTCCATGTGTCTCACCTGGAGCTTTTTGCCACAAGCACCAGGTTGGACCATTGTCACTTGCAGCCATGTACAAAATGTTCTTAATGTCTGGACCATCTCGGACAGGTCCCAGATACATTGCTTGAACTACCTCTTGCTTTATCTGGTCAAAGGCTGCTTGTTGTTCAGGTCCCCAGTGGAAATGGTTTCTCTTTCGAGTCACATCATACAGAGGTTTCACAATCTGACTGTATCCAGGAATGTGCAGTCTCCAAAATCCCGCTATCCCCAAGAAACGTAGGATCTCTTGCTTGTTTGTGGGATTTGCCATGGTAGAGACTCTATTTGCCACATCTACTGGAATGTGTCGGCGTCCATCCTGCCACCGCACTCCCAGAAACTGAATCTCTGTGGTAGGTCCTTTCACCTTGTCTCGCTTGATGGCAAAACCTGCATTCAGAAGAATATCAATGATTTTGTTACCTTTCTCGAAGACTTATTCAGCAGTTTTACCCCAGACGATGATATCATCGATGAACTGGCTGTGTTCTGGAGCACTGCCTTTCTCCAGAGCATCATGGATTACTGCATGACAGATGCTTGAGCTGTGGATCCAGCCCATTGGCAATCTGTTGAAAGTGTACTGGATTCCTCTCCAGGTGAAAGAAAACTGAGGCCTGCATTCCTCTGCTATGGGAATAGAGAAAAATGCATTAGCAATGTCTATGGTAGCATACCATTTGGCCTCTTTGGATTCCAGCTCATAGTGGAGTTCCATCATGTCTGGTACTGCTGCACTCATAGGTGGTGTTACTTCATTTAGGGCTCGGTGGTCGACTGTCAGATGCCAGTCTCCACTCTGCTTTCGCACAGGCCACACTGGACTGCTGGAAAGTGAATGAGTTTTGCTGACGACTTTCTGACTCTGCAACTGACGAATCAGATTCTGAATGGGCAACAAAGAGTCATGGTTGGTTCTGTATTGTCTGTGATGCACAGTCTGAGAAGCAACCGGCAATTTAATGTCCTGTATCTTGTGTTGTCCCACAACTGCAGATTCATCAGAAAGCTCAGGTCAAACGGACAGCTTCAGCTGCTCAGTCGGTAGAGCATAGGATTCTTAATCCCAGGGTTGTGGGTTCGTGCCCCGCGTTGGGCGCCAATTAAAAAATGTAGTGGGTTGAGAGAGAAGGCCTAGCTTTCTCTCCCCCACAAAGAGGGGAAAAAACCAAAACACAGCTAACTCAGCCGGAGAAGCAAAGGAAATGCTATATTTTACAAGCAACGTGGAAAGGCAGGTTACATACACAATATATGCAATATTTACAATATGTATACAGAAATATACAGCAAAGTAAAAAAAACAAGAATACAGGAACAAAATTTCCTCCTCTGGACAGAGGAGGGTTCCCCCCTATATCCCCCTCTCTCCCCCTACCCCCCCTTTTTCCCAAAAAGGGCTAGAGAGAGAGAAAAGGTAATTAATAAGGATGAAATTTGGTTAGGCCTTAAAAGTGCATGCAGTGTTAGAGTTTATCTTTATCCAAGGTCACTCTGGCTAGGAGCCCAGAAGCAGCCAAGCTGGAAGGAACGAACTGAGAAAAAACTCCAGCTGCACTAAAACTTAAAACTGCATTCTACCAATCTACCAATGAAATTCATTTAGAACATCGATGTTTTCATTGTCTAAAGCAAAACATTTGGCCAGAGTGTCCCAGCACTGTCCCTTTCTTAAAGGCACAGCCTTAAACGGTCACAGTTCCTCATGTCTTCATATCCAAGATGCTTTGATTTCATGCTGGTTTACCCATGTCCATGAGACAGATCCAGATTAGGTATCAGACTTGGCACCTGCTTTTAGAGTACAGAGCCATCCTGCAGCCATTTGGTGAGTACAGAGTTGGTCTGGAGCAGTCTTTCACATGTATGTGTGAAAGGAGGAGGATGTTCTTCACCATGAGAAACTCTGGAATGGGTTGTCCAGGGAGGTGGTTGAGGCCCCATCCCTGGAAGTGTTTTAAGACCACGCTGGATGAGGCTCTGGCCAGCCTGATCTAATGTGGGGTGTCCCTGCCCATGGCAGGGGCGTTGCAACTAGATGATCCTTGTGGTCCCTTTTAACCCTGACTGATATTATGATACTATGATACTATGTGCCTCTTGAAAGTCTGTGCTCAGCCAGCACAGAGGAATGGAAACAGGATTTACCCTGTGTCTAAGTGCATTGAGCTGGTGGCATTTGGCATCACTTGCACGATTATGTGTGGTACAACACTGCCCATCCTTTGTCTAGGAAGAATAGACTTGTGGAGGTAGAAAGGCCATTCCTAGTAAACCAGCTTTGTTGTACCAGGGGAACACGGCGCTCAAGAGCAGGGAATGTGGCAGGTGAAACAGGTTGTAAAAAATATGAAATACTATTTTGGTGCCAAGGATGAGGAGGAATTGAGGGATGAATCAAGAGCTGATGTATGTCTAGAGTTGGAAATTATTCCAGAGGAAAAGAGAAGAAGCTCTAAATGTGGAGATTTATTAGTCTGGGATATAGCCTCCCGCAGGAAGGTGTTGAAGATACGTTGCTGGAATCACTTAACACCAGGTTAGACTAAACATAGGAGAGATATAGAGAAGGTATATAGTCATAGATTTTTAGAGCTGGAGAGAGCTTTTGTGATCACTTAGTCAAACCCCCTCCTGCATGTCTCATACCAGCAGATTTGTTTAAATGTATCCCTATTACAAGCCCAATAGCTGTCATACCCTAATGCACACCAGTCAGCAAAGTGGCCAGCCTTGATTGAAAAGAAACTTCTGTTAACGGTCTATGGCAGTGAGAAGCTGCTCTCATTATTATGTATACCCTCTAATAAGAATGTGGCCCATCTGTCTCATTTTGGGTTTTCTAGCTTTGGCTTCAAGCACTGTGTTTGTGTTGAATATAAGACCTGTGGCACTTTTGTCCCCATGTATCTTTAGTCCCTTTGATGTGTCTCTCAGCTGCTTATAACATCAGGTTCACCTCTTCTTTAGCCAGTCTCCCTCTCCCTCCTCAAGTAGCTCTTGGAAACACTTATCTTCCACCAATTCTTTCCATGCCAATCCTACAGAATAAGATACATTTTGAGAAGATGGACCAGTTTGATGTCTGAAATGTGTACTGTGTGCTTCTGATTTGCCCTGTGACAAGCTGCTTGGAGAGGGGACTGTATCTTCAGCGTCAGTAGTTTTAGTTGCTCGGCTGGAGGACACAGTCAGCACTTAGGAGAAAGCAATAACAGAGCTGGGAATGGTTTTGCTTCGTCAACATGAATAGAGTGAAGAAATGTACTTCGATGAGTTACTGGAACAAGGGCAATTTAAGTGTCAGTGTCCTACAGTGCTGGTGATACCACACCAGTGTTCCATCTGGGCTCACTGTCTCCACTCCTAAGGGGCCCCTGTGCATTGAAATCACAGAAATTGCGGGTTTCTCCAGACCAGATTTTCATCACAGGATAAGCCAAGTTCTGACCCAACAGAGCTACAAGCTTTGCCTTTTGAGTGCTGGTCCCAGGTCTGAATTTGTATTTAAAAGCATTCTACCTAGCTGTTCAAACCTCATCAGTGAAAGACTGGGGGCTCCATAAGCTGAATTTTACCCCTGATTTCTTAAATGAGAAGTCTGAAAAGTCTGGGACGTCATTCAGATACAAATCTGCTTGGAGTGCTTTGTGGTCCTCTTCTAGACCACTATTCCCTGACCTTTTCTGGTCTGTGCTGGTGTGATCTGTGTAGAAGCCAAACCTAAACTTGGTCAAGACCTTTAAGTAACGTCTTAATAAAACTGTAGTTAGCCTGATGCTGTTTTTGTGAAAACAGTTGAGAAAGTCTTGAAAGTCTTGAAAGTATACAATCAGGGGACAATTAAATCTCAGGTTCAGCTCCCAGATGGATTTCCGCTGGAGATTCACACTTAATAAAATACAGAAAATTGGATTTTATTTTGGTACATAAATACTTGTAGTGGGGACTCTGACATTTAGAAGAGAGAATTGCTCCACCAGAAAACTCACTTCAGCAAAATGAAGCAGTCCAGTTAAGCCCCTTTTATGATCTGAGAAATGACTGGGTTTATAGAGCACTAAATAAAACCTGCTCTTTGAGCTAGAGGTTTATTAGTAAAGGTGATTTTGTCATAGCTGAGGTGGAAGGCAAGGAAGGAGAGATGGGGATGAACATCAAAGAAGAGATACAAGTTGTTCAGAAAAAGCACAGAAATGCCCCAAAAAGTGTGGTGGCACTTATCATCACCTCACCTAGCATTGCCACAGAAGTATCTTAGGTCATTATCCTTTTGTTGTTATTGCTCAAAAATGTTCTGGCTAGCCTGGTTGGAAACCTGAGAAAGCCTTTGCTATGGGTGTGGTGGGAAGCCTGCAAGAGCATCACGGTGGAAGAATTGTTTGCAAGAAGCTAGTTCCAGAGAATGGTTCTTAGAGAAGAACATTCAAGTTAACTTTGTGATTTTGCTGTGCTGGGTGTCTTTTTTTCAGACCTGTTTCCTTAGAATCACCTGTTTGAGGACTAAAATAATCAGTAACTATGTCATAGGGATACCACCTCTAGTTCAGAAACAGAAAATCTGGCCTGCTCTTGTCTGCTTCAGCATGTGCAGCAAACAGCCTGTTACCATCTCGTGCAGTTTCTGCAGGCTCTAGGGAAAGGGGAAGTGCTCACTGTTTACTTGCCAACAGTGGTGAAGGACAGGCACAGGCTGTAAGCAAACTGGTAGGATAAAGCTTTTGAAACTCCGCTTATCCTGCAGGCTTTTGCAAATGAAGCAAGTGTTAGCAGTTTCAGAATGTAGTACAAGAGGAAACGAGTGTGACCCTGTTCCCTCCAAGCAGAAGAGAATTATTCTACTGGTGAAAACAAAGGAGAATCCTACTTAGGAAAAAGACCTGAGACCATCTGAGAGAGTTTTGTGCCTGGCCCGTCTCTGAAGGGTGCACCCAACACCATTTGCTAGCTCTACAGAGAGTGCAGTGACGTTTCAGTGGAGGCAGACATTTGTCATGTGTGACCTCCTTAGGCAGAATTTCCAAAGGGAGTGAACCTTCCATGTTTTGCCACAGATCACTTCAGTTCATCTTTGCAGGGTGAATTTACCAAAGACAGGCTGGTAGAGGATTGCTGGTAGAGGATTCAGAGGTGAGAAGGCACTGGATACTTGACCTCTCTTGCCAGTTTTCATGAGCTTTAACCCAGCTGTGCCAGGTAGATGTTCTGGCAGATTCCTGGGTGTTTTGCTAGAGCACATGCAACTCTTCATCCCAGGCTTTAGCTGCAGTTGGGGTGCTTTGTAAGAATTTACCTGGTGGTCAGTAAGTGCTAAATGAAGTGCATGCTAAAAGAATTATGAGCTAACTGACTGGAGCTCACGGCTTTGATGAGCTTCTCTAAATGCCTGTTTTCAGGTGAATTCAGCATCTCCTTGACATTTAAGGACTTAATTTATAATCAAATTATCTGACTCTAGTAGAAAGAATCACTGGCCTCGTCGGAAAAGTCATTTATATACCCCGCCAGTCTTGTTTAAGAAGAGCATTCAGGGTAACACTGCAATTCCTATAACAAATGAAGGATGAAAAAAATCTTTCAATACCAATTCAGCACTGCAGGGTTTTAAAACTGAGAGTGAACAGCTTCTCATGTTCTTATTTTCAATTTAAGAGATCTGGGCTGTGCTGGAGTATTAGCATCTGGACAACACCACAGACCTTTCAGACCCCCTTACTGCTCACAGTTAGAATAGAATAGAATAAACCAGGTTGGAAGAGACCTTCAAGATCATCACGTCCAACCTATCACCCAACACCACCCAATTAACTAACCCATGTAACCAAGCACCCTGTCAAGTCTCCTCCTGAACACCTCCAGTGACGGCGACTCCACCACCTCCCCGGGCAGCCCATTCCAATGGGCAATCACTCTCTCTGTGTAAAACTTCCTCCTGACCTCCAGCCTGAACTTCCCCTGGCGCAGCTTGAGACTGTGTCCTCTTGTTCTGGTGCTGGCTGCCTGGGAGAAGAGACCAACCTCTGCCTGTTTACAACCCCCCTTCAGGTAGTTGTAGACAGCAAGAAGGTCACCCCTGAGTCTCCTCCTCTCCGGGCTAAGCAGCCCCAGCTCCCTCAGTCTCTCCTCACAGGGCTTGTGTTCCAAGCCCCTCACCAACTTTGTTGCCCTTCTCTGGACTCGTTCCAGCAAGTCAACATCCTTCCTAAACTGAGGAGCCCAGAACTGGACACAGTACTCAAGGTGTGGCCTAAGCAGTGCAGTGTACAGGGGCAGAATGACCTCCCTGCTCCTGCTGGCCACACTGTTCATAATGCAGGCCAGGATGCCATTGGCCCTCCTGGCCACCTGGGCACACTGCAGGCTCATGTTCATCTTACCATCAACCAGCACCCCCAGGTCCCTCTCTGTTCTGCAGGTCCTCATCCATCCTGGAATCCTTTTGCTATTTGACTTTGGCCAAGTCACTGTACAGATACAGACTGCCCTCTGCATCGCAAAACTACAGACCAAAGTGGAAAAGCAGGATGAGATAGAAACCTGAATGTGCATCATAGTTACATGCTTAGGAGAGCAATTTGAGCTCTGCAGAAGTATATCACCTCTGAAGGGTTGGAAGTATGTTTCAGACATGAATAATAAAATCTCTTATGGCTGCTGCTGTTAAGTTCATTACCAATGCTTTTGGACAAACCAAAGTATGCAGATTAGCAAAAGTGCCTTGCTCTGCTAGTCCTGGCTTTGTGATTGTAATGTCTGAAAAGCTCACTTAAAAATCTTTGCAATGGCTTGAGGCCAAACAAGAACTGAACCAGGGGTGTCTCACCAGATGAATGGCCAAAATTGTATGAGTCCCATTGTAATCCACATTAACCAGTGCCCGGTTCTTCTCTCCCAGCTGCCTAAACTGAGGTGGTCAACTGTGTTATGCTTAATCACAATATTTAAATTGCATTGTTATGTTGGTGGTGATGAGCTTTTTGTTGGAGATGACAGAAATATCCTTAATTAGAGTTCTCCCAGACCTGGTGCTTAATACAGAGCCCTGGAAAGAACAGGGTTGTTTAAATGCTTGATGAATGATGTCTATGCAGAGAGGGGTCTGTACAACTAGTAAATAGCAGAGGACCCTGCAGCACCAAATCTTCCCTTTATGAACTCAACCTGTTGCAATTTGCTCAAAGAAAAGCCTCAATCGCTGTATGTGAAAAGTGGAAGTATCTGAAATCCAGCAGAAGACTGAAATACTGTGCCAGGCATCCAGTGGCATCAAAACTAATTCGGAATACCTTTAGACTCTCATTCTTTACTAGGAATTCATGAAAAAGGTACAATTTTCAAACATGTGAGCGTCCTTGGCCTCTTTGCTAGCCTCTATGCCTTGCTTTGTCTGTTCTTATGGATCAGTGCTTCAGATAGGTATTCTCAAAACAATTCCAATGCCCAAACCTGGACTTCTCTGTGATGACAGAATTCCACAGCTATCCCAGAGAAGACAGAGATGCATAACAGTGGGAGTGCAGATCTGGAAGGATCTGAAGCAGCCTTATTGAAGATCCTTCTGATTTGTGCAAGGCAGTCTTTAGTGTCCATATGAATGGATACAAAGAGGAAGATATTTTGCTTTTAATTAACCCATTCCCACTCCATGCTGTGTCTTGCTCTCAAGTAGTCTCACTGAAGCTTCATGTTAACTTCTGCCTGTCTTTCAATGTCTGATGAATGATTCTCACTCCTGTGAGCTTGGTGGTGTTCGGTCTTTGTGCTACTGAAGGAATAAAATCTGGGAGTGATAAATTACAAAAACTGCTCTGGACCATCCCCCTTGTTTGGGGCAGTAATGATGAGTTTTATATCAATGTCTGCTAACATATTTTCTGTAAGTATTTTAATTTGAATTAAAGCATCTACATCAGCTCTGAACCAGACTCAGTGTGGTCTCTCAGAAGATGCTGTTTGCATTTCCAGCAAGTATCATCTGTCAGGTGGTGCTCCTTCTTCCCTGGTTTTTCACCAAGGACCTAAAGGACTTCCTAAAACCATTTCAGACACTTGCTGTTATGAACTAACCTGACTTGATCACAGTTTCCTCCTATAAATTGATGACCTTGCATGTCAATGACTGCTCAAAATGTAAGTCATGAGGCTAGAATTAAGTTGCCCTGAATGTGGTGTCTGTTTGGCATCTTCTGTGTGCAGAGGGATGCTGCCCCAGGAAGACTCAGGGTACTTGCCGAAATACAGGAGCTATCTCCAACCTGTAGTTCTAATTAGAGTCTTTGAGCAGTTTGCAACTATCCCATTAAGACACAAGATGCAATGTTCAGTTTTGATAAAAGAATGAGCTAAACCATGAGTATTTGTTTGTGTGTCAGAGCTGGAAATCTCAGGTTTCTAATTCCTCTCAAAGGGTTTTTATTCTCCAGTAATATGTTTCCATGTATGTCTAGGAAGCAGAAACAGAAGAGAAAGCTTCCTCAAGAGGAACAAATAACCTGGAGCTTCTCCAGTGTTTAAGAGTTCCTCTCGAAGGAGAACCTATTTTTTGGAAGAGAGTTGTTCATTGCATTTTCTGCTTAACCTCAGTGCCACCAGATTGATTCATTCAGTCTTGAAAAACCTCATGACCTTTGCTAGACACCAAAGACATACCAGCTTTGTCTGAAGTACTTTCAAATGTAAGCTTAATTCAAAGCAGGTATGAATTAAGGCTTGCCTTTGCTCTGAGCTGGCTCAGTAAGGTCCAGTTTGCATGTAATATCACTGCCACGGCAGAATGGTGTGCCTGAGCTAATCTCTTTCTGTGAATGTCTTGGAGACAACACCTGGTGACCCAGCAACTAGCCAACCAAGGTGGCAAGCAGAACAAATGCCCCCATTCTTTTAAGCATTTATAGCTTCAGACAAGGACTTTTCAGTGAGGTGCCAATCCTCACTTGCCAAAATTGGTACCAAGAATGGCCTTCCTGTTCATGAAGCCCAGGTGGCCAGGAGAGCCAATGGTCATCCTGGCCTGCATCAGGAATAGTGTAGCCAGCAGGAGCATGGAAGTCATCCTGACCTGTGCTCAGTACTGGTTAGGCCACACCTTGAGTCCTATGTACAGTTCTGTGCTCCTCAGTTTCAGAAGGACATTGAGACTCTTGAATGTGTCCAGGGAAGGGCAATGAGGCTGGTGAGTGGTCTGGAGCACAGCCCTATGAGGAGAGGCTGAGGGAGCTGGGGTTGGTTAGCCTGGAGAAGAGGAGGCTCAGGGAAGACCTTCTTGCTCTCTCCAACTCCCTGAAGGGAGGTTGTAGCCAGGTGGGGGTTGGTCTCTTCTCCCAGACAAGCAGCACCAGAACAAGAGGACACAGTCTCAAGCTGTGCCAGGGGAAGTTTAGGCTGGAGGTGAGGAAAAAGTTCTTCACAGAGAGAGTTGTTAGCCACTGGGATGTGCTGCCCAGGGAGGTGGTGGAGTCACCATCCTTGGAGGTGTTTAAGAAGAGCCTGGATGAGGCCCTTGGTGCCATAGTTTAGTTGATGAGATGGTTTGGGTGACAGGTTGGACTTGATGATCACAGAGGTCTCTTCCAACCTGCCTGATTCTATGGTCTATGATTCACAGACCACGTAGGTATTATGTGGTATTTTGATCAGACTCATTCTTGCTGGGGAGGCAGAGCTGGCCTTGAGGTAAAAGCAGGAACTCCCCAGGACTCCAAGTGACATTGGTGGCTTGGGAAAGCTTTCTCATTTTTTTTTTCTTTCTTTTTTCCCCTAAACTTTTATATCCAGCATATGAAGATAACAAAGGATGGTCTGTCCCAGGAGCACATTCTGATGTGTCACTGCAGATGCCAGTCCCCACAGACACTTCCAATGTTATTAATTTTTAAAACAAACTTGCTGATTGAGGTTCTGACTGCCTTTAAATTGTCTCTACAAGGAGACTGTGTACTAATTAACCCGCAGAAACAATCAGTGATGTACCTTTTTCAAGTTTCAGGGTGATTAGAATATGAAAATGAAGAGCACAATGGTGCAGATGTTTTAAAATCACAGCAGACAGCAATTAGTGACATGGGAACCAGCTGCTTATCTCTCCAGATAAAGCCACTTAATAGGGAATTACACTTGAGGAGCCATTACACAGATGGATCTGAGAATGATTTAAAGAGGGGGTGTTGTAATATTAACTTTGATTTGCAAGCCAGATTCTTGACAAGCTGTATGTGTGTTCCCTCCTCAGCAAGGTGTGTGTTTGGAGAGGGGAGAAGCAATCCTTTCTTTTTCCTGTTTCAGGTGGCTTTTTTATTTTGGGGTATTGTTTTTTTTTTTTATGATGGGTTTCTGTAATTGTATATTTTGTATTATTTTTTTAAAGTTATATTAATTTATATATTTATTTTATTATTATAATAATAGTAAGCAGTAGTAGTATTGTACTAAGCTCTTGATTTCCTTGCTGTCATCTCCCACTTTTTCCACTGGGACTGGAAGCATCACGTAGATTTAGAAAGAAGCACAGGAAAGGGACCAGTGAGACAGTGAGACATCCATTAGTTAAATTAAGAGTCCCTGAGGGATGGGGTTTGCTGCTAGGTACTACTTGCATAGTAGGGTGCCACTTACCATGGGACTTACACAGTCCCATTCCCTCAGTTGCAAGAGCTGCATGCCAGATTAAAACTGTTAAGGGGAGTAATCACCTTTGCAGATGCAGGGCTGCACAGGTCTTGCAAAACAGACATAAACACAGAGTCACACCTCCCCTACTCTCTGGCCAGTGCTTTTCAGTTGCCAGTATCATGGAGTCATAGAATGGTTTGAGTTGGAAGGGACATTTAAAGGTCATCTAGTCCAAATTCTCTGCAAAGAGCAGGGACGTTTTCAACGGCGTCAGGTTGCTCACCACCTTGTCCATCCAGACTTGGAATGTTTCCAGGGACAGGGCATCAGCCACCTCTCTGGGCAAACTGTGCCATCCTCACTCTTCTAGTCTTAATCTCCCCTCTTTTAGTTTAAAACCCCCTTGTCTGTTTGCAGCAGGCCTTGATAGAAACGCTGTCCCTGTCTTTCTTAAAGGCCTTCTTTTAATGCTTAAAGGCCACAAAAAGGTCTCCCTAGAAACTTCTCTTATCCAAACCCAACAGTGTCAACTCTCAGGCTATCCTCACAGCAGAGCTGTTCCAGCCCTCTGATCACTTTTGTGGCCTGCACTGGACCTGCTCTGACAAGTCCATGTCTTTCCCGTGCTGAGAACTGCAGAGCTGGACACAGCATTGCAGGCGAGGTCTCACCAGAGCAGTGCAGAGCCACAGAATCACTTCCCTCCACTTGCTGGCCACAATATAGTCCAGGATATGGGATGTATCCTGCTTATAGGTCTGCCCACCACTGCCAAAGCAGAGGACTGAAACTCAGAAGTTTGGCATTAAAATTGTATACTACTATTAAGAGGATTCAAACTTTATTTTTTCAGTCTAAGGTTTGGTGTGTGCTGGGTCACGTTGCACAAATTCTGTGCAGCTATGGAAGAATACTGAGCAAGCCTGGTGAGATGTGATAAAATTACATGGGTTAAGTTATGTCTTTACTTTCACCAAAGGGAAAAAAAAAAAATAAGAGGAGAAGAAACTCAGTGCAGAATATCTAGATGCTGAGGTAAAACTCCCTGAAAGAGCAAACCATTCCATTTTCATGAAAAATCAACTATCCTTAGTGCCAGTCTTGGCTGTGCTGTGGCTGTTCAAGTCAACAGCCCCTCACCAAGACCTATGGAGGTGCAGTTATTGCATACTTGTAGACAAATAAATTCATGTGAAAGGCATCAAGACACAGGTTTCTGAAGAGCTCTTTTTGCCCTCACCATGCTGACAGCTCTGGCATCTTCTGCTAGTCCGTCAAAGGCTGACATAGCTGCACTAAGGTGTGCTGGCTTCATAAGGGGTTGCTCACCCCGCAGGGAACACTGAAGCCTAATCTTTAGGACCTGTAGAATGAGATAGCAACCACATGCACATGCAGGGAGTAAAATATACTTGGCTGCTTTACTTTCAACTGATGTAGTAGTACTTTAAGATAAGCAGTTCCCACATACCCATTGCCCCAGTGAAAACCAATCTGCTGCAGAGGTCTGGTTTCTATGATGCACAAGAATTATTTTGAAGTGACATGGAGGTGTTTGGCAAGGTAGAGCATATAGTAATATTACACTGGAAGAAGCTGCATGTGGAAACCCGGATGGACTATTAGGTACTTGAGCAGATGCTTGGGAAATGGACTCCCCTGATCCTGTAGACTGGTCATTTTTTGAAGGCCTGTTGGGACTGCAGTGCTTGCCTGTGTTACAAAGTGCCTTCAGAGCTTGCACCTCTCATGACATAGGCATGTATTTCTCATCACTTGTCAGACAGATGTTGTGGTCATTTGTGGTGCCAAGGAAAGGAGGTTGGGTGAACCAAACAATGCATCAGCATTCATCACTCAGGTAACTTCTGACTTCTGAGCCCTCATTGACTGCCTTAAAACATGGATCAGAGATTACTGCTCCTTTTAAACTGAAGCTCTCTGTGTGTGGTGGACATGAAGGGCCCAGGGCCTAGCCATCTCATGGTGGTTTTGCTCGCTGCTATAACCCTGTTAATGTTTTTTATATATGAAAACTGCTTTTTTCCAAATTAAATGTTTCAGATCATTTAGTTTCACATCCCAGCAATTCAGAAACAACACAAGTGTAAGGAGTTGCTTTGGTTGCAGCTGTAAGGTCAAGGTCTATACAGAAGGGACTTCACCCTTTCTTGGTCAGTAGCAGCCTCAGCTCATGGTTTTCAGGGACTGTCTAAGTCACAAGTTGTGGCACCTTGGGAGGATGAGGTTTCCTGTGATGTTTGGCTATCCTCTCCAGCTCACTGCTACCTCACCAGAGAATGACTACTCCCCACACAGCTCCTTGTGCCCAGCTGACAGTGTAGCCAGGCTGGTGGCCTGGGAGCAAGAGAATCCCAAACAACTGAGGTAAAATGAAGCTCAGGAGCTTTATGACACTTGAAAAAATTAAAATCAAACCAAACTGTCCAACGTCTGGTGCCAATGTTGCTGATTTCCTCTTGAGCCCTCCCTCACCGCATCCCAAGGGCATGTGTGCAGGTGGGCTCCATTTTCTGAAAGAAGGCATCAGTGGTGTGGGTCGTGGCTGCTGTGTGTTGTGTGGCTCGCATATGGGAGCACACTGCAAGGAGGAAGAACTGATTCATTCCCCTGAGGGATGTTTATGCTCTTGGCTCTTTCCTCAGGCTGCAGAAACTGGGTGTCGCTCACCCACGACATCTGCAGCTTCACCATAGCTGCGTGCTTTCATTTTCTCACTCCACAATTCCTGGAAATTTCTGCTTTCCCTGAGCATGGCTGATCCATGTGCCTGACAGCTGAGCTTTCCACAGGACTTAAGAGTCTCTGATTAGTCCTCAGACAATGGACCAGAACAACTTCATCATTATTGCGTATTCCAAAAAAAACCCCAAGCCACATGCCCATTTTGATGTTCGTATGAAGGACAGCTAAACATCAAGCTATCAATAACACGATGTGTACTGGTCACTAAATAATGCACCATGGGCTTGGAAATGCTTAGTACTTTTCAAATCCCTCTGCAGTTGCTCAGAACTGATCACACTTCATTTTCTACCTCAAAGCTCTATTGTGCTGACAGCCTGCTTGCCCCAGAAATTGCTCTCGCAAGCACCCCAAATGGACTGATAGAGACGTAATTGCGATGGGGTGTTTCCAGAGACTCCAGACACTTAGCAGTTGTTTTCTATTATTCTTTCCTTGGTTACACATTTGAGTCTTTCATCATTTATTTGGCATTTGGAATGGTGTCAGTACAGTTTGCTAAGAACAGTTGTTTGTGGTCCTAGGTGTAATTGCACAGTTTGATCCAGGGCTTCACAAATAAGATCCTAAACATCATAAGGGAAAACAAAGGGCTGGAAGAAGCCAGTTAGTGACAGCAAAAAATAGTAATAATAATAATAAAAATTGATTACCCTTTCTTTTGTGCATAAATGTTTCAAAAGCTTACAGCTGTAACCAAGAAAAAAGAGCAGACTTTCTTTGGCTCTTTGTAACACTTTTCAGCACAATTCTGCCCTTACTGTGACCTCTGTGATTTGAAGAGCTGCTGTAGGATTAGGAATCATATTGAGAATATCTCTTATGAATGTAGCAAGTGGCAGATTATTAAAATGGAAGGGGAATCATGCAGATATTGATCTGCCAAATGTGCCTGATTCACTCGACACCGTGCATGTGATTTTAAGCACTAAGTTTATGGGGATGACTTCAATGTGGCAGTTCAAGCAAGTACATCTTCACAGATTCTGTCTTGATGGGGAAGTGGACCCATGGGTTTTTCTCATCTTTGTCACAACTTCTGAGATAATGTTTCATTTTTGTTGTTTATAACAATGAACTTAATTGCTGTTGTTAAGCAGCAAGTTCTATGAGACACATTTTAGGAAGAGGGTTTCTCACCGGGAGGCTGAGTTGCACCATTCATCCATTGGAAGGGAATATTTCACTTGTGTTTTAAATCAAAAATCAATAGAATGCATTTCCTTAGCAATTCAGCATTTGCAGAAATGTTTCCATTGTTTTTAGAGTGGGAAAGCAAAACAAAACTTGTTTACAGAGCATGAATCTAAATGCAGATTTGGCTCAAGTACAAGAAGACTTTATAAAGTCTCCTATCCCTTGCAGGGACATTGGTTAAGAAGAGCTGTCATTCACTGTTGAAAGAAAAAGCTACAACCAGAGGTAATGAATAGGTCAATAAACTTCTTTTTTCTTTTCCTATTTATTTTCTCTTACTTTCCAGGTGTATGATAGGCCACAAAAACATTCTTCTCTTCACTATGACCCAGGCCTCCAATCAGACTTCACCAATGACACCTTAAAATCAAAGCACCAGCAGAAAAGTAGCAACCAGCACCATCTTGACTGGTCAACAAGCTCTGATACTGGATCCACTTCTCAAAGCTGCTTCATCAACACAGAAGCTAGCCGAGAAGCAGTTAGTGCCACCAAGATCCCCACTCCAGAGGCAGGAGTCTCCTTCAGCAAATCCCAAGCAAAGAAGTCCTGCACCAGCAGCACATGGGGGCAGCTCTGTGCCGGTAGTAAAGAGCTTGCCATTTGCAGTGCAGTCCCCTCACCCAACAACATCAGTGCTTCTACCCAGCCAAGCAGCATCTCTGAGTGCAATGGACTTTTGCCTCTTGGTGATCAAGATGGAGGAGTGCAGCTGGAGGCCACTGACCAGCCCACTGGGAATACAAAGAAGAAATCCAGTAAAAAGGACTTTGTAAGTCAAACCATCCAAACTGCAGACATTGAATGGGTAAAGAATGCTCAGAAAGCGTTTGACAGCAAATCCCATGACAGCATGGAAGGGAAAAAGGAGTCTTACTCAATGGATAGTGTGTTGGATGCATCACCCTTGAAGCAGAACCCCACTTCCACTAGCAGCTGTGAAAGCGACGCCAGTCACGTGCGAATTACTATTCCAATAAAGTCTCCGACAACAGATACGTCCAGCCACAAGAGGAAAAAAAGGCAATCCACAAAATCTTCCCTAGAGAAGACTACCCAGGAGAAAAGCCTACCTTCTGGAATTGGTCTGGGCTGTGAAGTAGCAAACAAGACTATCTCTCAACCAGAGGGGAGTAAAAAAGATCTTCGAGTCACAAAGCCAGGGAAAGTAATTGGAAATGAGTCCCCCTTAGTAACTATTGACAGCAGTGTGCTCACTGACAAAGTTTCCCTCAATAGTGCCACCAGGCTCAGAAAACCCATCCCTATGGCACCCACTCTCCTGTCCACTGATCTTCCCACAGCTAGCAAATTATCTGAGGTCCAACATCCCAAACATGCAGCTAAACGGCGATGGACCTGTAGCAAACCTAAATCTATGCTTCAGGAGACCTCTATGACAACATCTGAGAAGCTGATGGTGGAGCCTCCTTCAGCCTACCCTATCACACCATCCAGCCCTCTGTATACCAATACAGACAGTCTTACTGTGATCACACCTATCAAGAAAAAAAGAGGACGACCAAAGAAACAGCCTTTGCTCACTGTTGAAACCATTCACGAGGGAACATCCACCAGCCCAGTGAGTCCAATCAGTCGTGAATTCCCAGGAACAAAGAAGAGGAAGAGGAGACGGAATCTGGCCAAGTTGGCTCAGATGGTCCCAGGAGAGGACAAGTCCATCAGTGAACTCAAATTTCACAAGAAGGTGGGGAAGCTCGGGGTCTTGGATAAGAAGACCATCAAGACCATCAATAAAATGAAGACACTCAAAAGGAAGAATATCCTCAATCAGATCTTGTCCTCCTGCTCCAGCAGCATAGCTCTGAAAGCAAAAGTCCAGCCACCATCTAGTGCTGGGCCTACCACCATTGATGCCAGATTAGGGAAGCAGATCAATGTCAGCAAAAGAGGGACTATCTACATTGGTAAGAAACGGGGCAGAAAGCCAAGAGCAGAGCTGCACCCTCAGACAGAAGAACCTAAGACAGCCATCAAGCACTCAAGGCCTGTTTCCAGCCAGCCAGAAAACCCAGCAGTGCCTTCCAACCTGCAGTCACTTGTGGCATTGTCACCAGCAGCTATTCATCCACTTTCGACACAGTTAGCAGGGACTAATGGCAACCTTAGCCCGGCAAGCACTGAGACTAATTTTTCAGAATTAAAAACTATGCCAAATCTTCAACCTATCAGTGCTCTTCCTACAAAAACCCAGAAAGGAATGCACAGTGGAACTTGGAAGCTGTCTCCACCCAGATTAATGGCTAATTCACCTTCCCACCTGTGTGAAATAGGTTCTCTGAAGGAAGTGACGCTGTCGCCGGTGAGCGAGTCCCACAGTGAGGAAACCATACCGAGTGACAGCGGGATAGGAACGGACAACAACAGCACCTCCGACCAAGCTGAGAAGAGCTCCGAGTCCCGCCGCAGATACTCCTTCGATTTCTGCACCCTGGACAATCCAGAGGCTATCCCATCTGACACCAGCACAAAGAACAGGCATGGTCACCGGCAGAAACATCTCATTGTGGATAACTTTCTCTCTCATGAGAGTATTAAAAAGCCAAAGCACAAGAGGAAAAAGAAAAGTCTGCAGAACAGAGATGACCTCCAGTTTCTGGCAGACCTGGAGGAACTCATCAATAAGTTTCAAGTGTTCAGGATTTCCCATAGAAGTTACACTTTTTATCATGAAAATCCATATCCCAGCATCTTCAGGATTAATTTTGATCACTACTACCCTGTGCCATATATCCAGTACGACCCATTGCTCTATCTTCGCAGGACCTCTGACATGAAGTCTAAGAAGAAGCGTGGTAGACCTGCCAAAACCAATGACACCATGACAAAGGTGCCTTTTTTACAAGGGTTCGGTTACCCTATTCCCAGTGGGAGTTACTATGCACCCTATGGAATGCCTTACACATCAATGCCTATGATGAACCTTGGTTACTATGGTCAGTATCCAGCTCCTTTGTATCTGTCTCACACGCTTGGAGCGGCTTCCCCATTTATGAGACCTACTGTGCCCCCACCCCAATTCCATGCAAGCTCTCATATGAAGATGTCCACCACTGCCAAGCATAAAGCTAAACATGGAGTGCACCTACAAACACCGGTGGCAATGGGCCTTGGAGAGATGCAGTCCTCTCTGGCTCCTGCAAAGGCTGGAGGAACGAGCCTCTCAAGTGGCCGACTTCACAAAAGGAAACACAAACATAAGCACAAGCATAAGGATGAGAGGATATTGGGGACACATGAAGATTTGAGTGGTCTCTTTGCTAGCAAGTCCACTGGCTTCTCCAGCCATGCAATCAGTGAAAGGCTAAGCAGCTCAGATAAAGACCTCTCCTTGCTCAATGAAAAAAGCAAGCATAAGGAGAAGCAGAAGCACCAGCATTGTGAAACTGGACACAAAGGCTCAAAGAGTAGCTTTGAAGTGGATACACTCTCTACATTATCACTTTCTGATGCCCAGCAGTGGACACAGAGTAAAGATAAAAGTGACTCAAGCAATGATCCCATTGACTCTTGCACAAAGAGATACTCTGGTAACACTGAGAGTAATGGAAGGTCAGAGCCCCTGGACGTGTTTGGTGAAATTAATTCCTCAAGTGAGAAGCGGGACAACGATGCAAGTGGAAATAAAAGAAGAAGCTTTGAAGGGTTTGGAACGTACAGGGAAAAGGACACTCAGCTCTTCAAGACTAATAGGAAGGACAGAGGTGCTTATGATTCTTCAGCATCTTCAGGTAAGATCTACTTTATTCTGTTTTCCCTTACTGTATTTAAATTCCAATGCTGAACAGAGAGAGTGTTGCCATTTACAGCAAAATATAAGTCAATAACTTCTCTGGGGCTTTGTAGCTGACTCCCGTTCCAAAGTTTGGTCACGTATTAAGCCAAAGCCTTTAAAAGTCTTTGAGTTGTTACATGGCATTTTTGCAACACTTTCCCTGCCCTTCCCTTTCTCTTCTAGCTTGTTACACTTCCTCCAAATATCTCACCATTGCATTCTGCAGTAGAAGCAGTTACAATGTCTGTTGGCAAGGTAGGCATTCCTCTGATCAGTGCCTTATGCTGTGGAGTGGTAATCATTGTCCAGTAGAGAGTCTTTGCTCTGTCCCACAAAGTGTACGGAAGCCATTTGTTGATGAGATGAACCAGATGTGGGAAGTTTTGGAGCTTGGTCAGTGTCCCATAACTCGTGATGATCTGGAGGAACCTATAACAGTGCTGTCTGGGATGATCATATGGAGACTCTGGGTACAATCCTAGTGTAAATCTGTTGTTTCCAGTCAGCAGGTGTCACATAAAGTAGTCCTGAGCATTGAGTGGCTGTGGGAAGGGACTAGTGTGATGGAAACAATAAAGCCTGGCCAATTGACAGAAGAGTTTTAGTACTGACGACTTGGAAATATAAGCTGGGTAGGTGAGGAGGGAGGAAGCTCCTTTTGGCTGCTAAGGACATCTGTTCCTCTCCCACAGAGGGGAAAAATAAAAGAAAGAATCTGAATCTTGTCTAACAGACTGAATTGTGCTTAACAATATGAAGCTGTTTTCATGATGACACAGAGGCAGGTGTTTTGCTGCGATATAAATGAATTTATCTTGAGAGCAAGCCCAGAGCTCCTGCAGCATCAGAGTGTTTATCTCAAAGCAGATTTCACACTTGGTTTTGCAAAAGTGAGTACTTTACTATACCAACCAGGGGTGGATGAGATTCTGATGTGCTAAAAAAGAGCTTCAGAAAATATAATGTGTAGCCTTCAAAATGAAAAGAGCATCAGATAAGAATGTAGAGGGAGCAGAGGATTTGTATAACCTGCCAATGTGAGGTTCTTAACTTTTTCATTGACTGGTAACTGGTTGAGATCCAAAGACTGCTCATGCTGAAGCCACCTAGACATTTTATTTTCCTTCACTAAGGCCAGGGTCTGTATGATAGCAGTGAAAAGCTGTCTAAAATGACTAACATTCTTCCCACTTGTGATGTCATATTATTTCAGACCTATTATTTAGAATAGAATAAACCTTTATTTAGAATAAACCAAACCAGGTTGGAAGAGACCTTCAAGATCATCGCGTCCAACCCATCAACCAATCCAACCCACCCAAACAGCTAACCCATAGCACCAAGCACCCCATCAAGTCTCCTCCTGAACACCTCCAATGACAGTGACTCCACCACCTCCCTGGGCAGCCCATTCCAATGGGCAATCACTCTTTCTGTATAGAACTTCTTCCTAATATCCAACCTGAACCTCCCCTGGCACAGCCTGAGACTGTGTCCTCTTGTTCTGGTACTGGGTGCCTGGGAGAAGAGACTGTCATCCACCTGTCTACAACCTCCCTTCAGGGAGTTGGAGAGAGTGATAAGGTCTCCCCTGAGTCTTCTCTTCTCCAGGCTGAGCAACCCCAGCTGCCTCAGCCTCTCCTCACAGGGCTTGTGTTCCAAACCCCTCACCAACTTTGTTGCTCTTTGCTGGACTCGTTCCAGCAAGTCAACATCCTTCCTAAACTGAGGGACCCAGAACTGGACACAGGACTCGAGGTGTGGCCTAACCAGTGCAGTGTACAGGGACAGAATGACCTCCCTGCTCCTGCTGGCCACACTGTTCCTGATGCAGGCCAGGATGCCATTGGCCCTCTTGGCTGCCTGGGCACACTGCAGGCTCATGTTCAGCCTGCCATTGACCAATACCCCCAGGTCCCTTTCTGCCTGGCTGCTCTCCAGCCACTCTGACCCCAGCCTGTAGCACTGCATGGGGTTGTTGTGGCCAATGTGCAGAACCTGGCACTTGGATGTGTTCAATCTCATGCCGTTGGACTCTGCCCATCTGTCCAGCCTGTCGAGGTCCGTCTGCAGAGCCTCCAGCAGATCAACTCTTGCCCCCAGCTTGGTGTCGTCAGCAAATTTCCTGATGATGGACTCAATGCCCTCATCCAGATCATCAATAAAGATGATTATGATACCCAGAAATGAGACCTCCAGAAATATTAGGTTATAGTAGGTTTGCTGCATTCCTGGACAAAGAATAAGATCATTCTGCACCAAATGCTGCAGTGGTATCGCATTAAGGAAGTTGTGTTCTAATAGGCAAGGGTTAAAAAGTCTTCAAGATTCTTAACAAGGCTGTTTCTCTTTTTTTTAGTGGAAGTTACTGATTTCACAGTTTGATAACAGCTGGATTTGTAGCCTTTTTGTTTTCTGAATAGAAGATATTTGCCAAGCTTGTACTTTCCGATTTAATATATATCACTTAGGCATGGCAAATCACCAAGAGAAAATTCTGAGCACTGTTGAACCCAAATGAGTTTCAGAAACAGGGTCATGATCCCCACCAGGCTGACTTGGAAATAAAATTGCAAAGAAAAAGTCCATTTTGTGTTATTTTCCTTCAGTTTATTGTACATGGTGACAAAAACGTAAGATGGAATGGTAGAACTTGCAGCAGAAGCTCCATCATAATTTGCTATTTAAGATCCTAAAACTCATTTAAACAAACAAACAAAAAATATTATTTCTATTTATTTTTTACTTTTCATAATTACAGCTGCACATCATTCCCCATGACCTAATCCATCATGTCACAGAATAGGGGTTTCTTGATTGTCAAGCTATCAATTAGATGGGCCCAGCAGAGCCAGCTAACCAGAGCCATACCTTGCACTACAAGAGAAAATACTAAAACTAAACAGATCTGCCAAGAAAGGCCTGGAGCCAAGACTGCTCATTAAAGCCTAGGAACATCTGTCTGCTTATGACTGTGTAAGATCTCAGTGCAGCTTTTATTTCTCTATGCTTTTGACCTTCACTGGGATTCACAGCAGAGGTCCACACTTGAATCTGGCCATAACTATTAACTGGTTCTCACTGAAGAGGGATTTAACTTTTCTGTGATAACCTTGAATTTCTTCCTCTTAATTCACTTTGCATTTCCCCAATGTGGCTAAACAGTGATTGACTAATCACAAAAATAAAAGATTTAAAAAAGCCCTGTGATAACACAGGGCTCTGCCCCAAGAGGCCATTTTCATAGCGTGATTGCCCTTGCTGTTTGGTGTCTGTGTTGTTTTTCTCTGTAGAAGCAATATAAAACACAGATGAGAGGAGACATCCTGAATATTCAGATAAAAACTGAGAATAGATTTATACCTCAGTTTCAGTGTTATCTTTGTTTCATGGACATTCTGGTATGCTCAATAATGCCACTTGGCAGCTTAACTGTATTGTCGTGGTGCACAAGCTAACCATAAGCCGGCAATATGGTCTGTGGTCAACAAAGCCAATGCTCCCCTGGGGTGCAGTAAGTTCAGCCAGCAGGTCAAAGAAGGTTCCCCTGCCCTTTTGCTCTGACTTCTCTAGTTCAAGGGAGATAGGGATCTACTGAAGAAATTCCAGCAGAGGGCTATGAAGATGGTGAGGAGACTGAGCATGTCTCTGATGATGGAAGGCTGAGAGAACTGTGGGTGTTTAACCTAGGGAGAAGAAGATTGACAGGGGATATTATCAATGCTTAGCAATATCTAAAGGGCTGGTGTCAAGAGGACGGTGTGAATCTCTTTTCAGTTGTGCCCAGGGGTAGGGCAAATGGCAAAGGGTGAAAACTAGAACACAGAAACTTTCACCCAAACAGAAGGAAACCTGTATTTCCTTTGAGGGTGAGGGAACGCTAGAACACCCAGCCCAGGAAAGTTGTGAAGTCTCCCCTGGAGAGATTCCAAACCCACCTGGACCTGTTCCTGTATAACCTGCTCTAGGTGAACCTGCTTTAGCAGGGTATTGGACTATGTGATCCCCAAAGATCTCTTCCAGCTGCTGCCATTTTGTGATTCTGTGACTCTGTATGCTTCTGGAGATGACACATGGAGGAAAAGAAATATCTGCTCTTGGTAGAGATGTCTGCGTAAGAGTGGTGTGAGAACTGTTCAGTGCCTTTTGTGTTAGGCAGGGCAGTTTGCATTAGTACGTTTTATTGGTGCAAGTGTCATTGTATTTTTGCTGTCTTTGTTATCTAAAGCTTATGAATGACTTTGCAATCAAGGAAGATTACAATGTCCAGGGAAAATTTACCCCTCTTAGCTTCTGATTGCCTGTTCCTTTCTGGAGCTGATTGCTGTCCTGGTACAAGAAAATCCATGCTAAGAATGAAGGGTCTCATTGAGGGTGTCACCAGCCACCTTTGCTGGCCATGGCAAACATCCACCCTCTGTCCTGCACCAGCTTGGAGTATCACTGACCATTCATTAGTGAGAACCTTGTGAGCTTTGGCTTGTTTCACATGTCTTGGGAGCTTTTGGGGTTAAACATGCAGTGTTAGTGCATATGCCTTTTCTCCCAGTGCATTCTGGGCAAACCAGAGTCCTTTCCATAAACACTAATTAATAATTCTTCCCACATTCCTTCTCCTCCATTTCCCATGACCCGCTGCTTCCTGATGTATTTTTCTGTAGTGGCTCTCTTGGTAAGATTCCTTGTGCTCACTTATCCCTCCTGCCTTTAGAAAGACTCTGTAATCAGAACTAATTAAGCCCTGGGTTTTTTTTGACATTTTGGAAAGGAGACCTTTCCAATGACATTAGTCTGGCCTATCAGCAAGGATGCAGCAGAAGGTATTTCAGGTCCTGCCTTGCCACAGTCATGCTGTAACATGGGCACAGCCTAAAGAGAGCTTCCAAGTTACGTGCACCAAGCATGGATGGCAGTTCACACCCTCCTTCCACTCCCAGCAGCCAGAGGTGTTTGCAAAACATTGCTGAGGCCACTCTGGCACTCTGTGACTGAAGGCACTGTGCACAGCTGGGTAGCTGATCCTTTCACCTGCTCTCCAGCAGAGACTAAAGCCCCAGGTGAGAGACCCAGAGAGAGGCCACAGCCTGGAGTCACAGCTGGGTGAGGGAGACTAAAAGGAGAGCTGTATTTTAGAGAGGTCCTCACAGCAGACTCCTCATTTTCCTGTCATGTGTCTGCCTGCTTAGCTTTTACACATGAAGATGAAGAAGTAGCTTGCATTGCTGATGAGCAGTCTCGATGCCATACCTTGTATCTTGGAAAAAAACTAGGAATTACTATCTCTTCTATATTCCCTTAGGTAGGCAAGTGAGGAAAGGAGCATTTAACATTTTAAGGTAAGAAGGCAATTTTTGTGTATTACCTGTCTGAGTATCCCAGTTACAATCATTGCAAAGCACAAGGTAGCTGGAGGTGAAGCAGAGGTTAAAAGTGCCTGTGTGCTGGACTGTGTTTCTGCTTTTCTTTGTAGTGAGGCTAATCAAGGTCTATGGCTCACAGTATTTCTGCCTTATTTTTTGTAAGGATGATTATGCAAGCAAAGATTGCCTTGCTGGCGTGTTGGGCATCATGGCTCAAAGACCAGCTAATAAGGACACGGGTTTCATCAGATAGAATACAGACACCATGCACAGTACATTTAGAGGAATATAAAGTTAATCATATGCAGCTATTAGGAAAGCAGTAATCAGCAGTCTCCAAATGCTGGATAGTTAGCATGACAAACATATTTTACAGATTAATGCTTAACTTACCTGCAAGCTTCTCCATGCTTCTCCTCCTCAATGTCCAGTGCTGCTACAAACTGATTTTCTTCTGATTTGAACTTTCCTCCTCAGATTGTGTGGTGGGTTAACACCCATTCTGAAAAAACAAAACAAAACAGGGGGGAAGGCTTGCAGGGGCTTTGCCCTCCCTGCAGGGCATTTTCCCCCTGGGAAACTGAGTCTGTTCCACTTCCCCCTCCCTGCCCAGCTAGGGTACAAAAGCAGGACATTGCAGTCATTAGGCCTGCTTTTTGGCTCCTGCCTCTCCTGGACAAGAGCTACTGCAGCTGCCTTCCTGCTCCTCTGCCACATGGTTCGGCCTGATCCTTCTCCCTGCTGCCTCCATGCCTCTTCAGGGAGAGACTGGTTTTCTGTTTTTGTTTGGTTTTTGGTTTTTTTTTTCCCTCCCATCCATCCTTGTTCCTTGCCCTTGTGAACCTTATCTGTTATTGTCATATATATATTGTTTAAAGAAAACTCTTTCCCTCTCTACTTCCAAGCCGACTCCAAATTATTACTTGATGGATTTGCTCCTTCCCTTTCCTTTCTCTCCCTCTCTATTGGGAGGGAGGAGGGGGGAGCAGGGGAGAGATTGTCAGCCTTGCCCCCACCTGAGCTGTTAACACCCAGTTAAGGCTCAAACCACCACAGCTTGCCTGTACAGTGCTCGTTTAACTCTGAAGGAGCCAGTATCAGCTTTAGATGGAGAATGAGCATCACAGACTGAGTAGTATTTGGCCCTGCAACTCGAGTGGCAAAGGAGGAGCTGTGTCACAAGTGCCTACCTATGCAAGTCAAGTCTATCAAATGCACAACTGTATGTTGTATCTGTTTAAAGTTCTTTTCCAATGTCTTTATCTTAGAAGTGCCCTTGTTCTTGTTAAAAAGCCCTGCACTGTGTGATTAAACCTTCCAAAGGAAGAGTAGGAGTAATACTGGAAGAAGGGAGGAGAAGTGACAATCAAACAAATGAGCAGCATTCATCTGTTGTCAGTATAAACACATATATGTGTAGCCATGCTCTGCTAAGGAATGTCATTTATCCAGATGAGATTTCTTTCCTGACAAAACTCCCCTTCACGGCTCAGTTTCCTGCTGTAATGGGCTGTTGCCACACAGTACTGAATAAATCTCTGATTCTTACTCTCTGAAGTCAAATGCATTAGTGTGATTTAAAACAGGACTTGCTATGAGGAAAAGAAAGCATGGTAAAATACTGGCAAAGCCACCATGAGTTCTGTGTTGGTTTGAGGGGATGTTGCTTCAGAGGTTTTTTGAAAACGGCATTATCAAGTCCTGGCCTATTATCATGAAGCCTTAATCAGCCACAGTTTTACACCAAGAGAGAGACTGTATTTCAACAGTGGATAAGCTTATTTGTCCTTTTGAATGTGTATGTAAGACATAGTCAAATGCGGTTATCCAGCTGCCTTATTGATCAAATTTTGCTGATTTTTTGTAAAATAATACCTTCTACAAATCTTTTCCTTTCATAGCTTCAGGATCACGCTTGGTTCACTGAACATGTTACATGTCAGTAACAGGAGAAACAGTGGTCCACTAGTTTATTTGATGAACATTTCCTCATCTGACCAAGTTAGAGATATAAAATGAATGTCTCCAGTGGCTGGATCTTGCATACATGTTCACAAATGCACCCATACAGACTGGAACAAAGGAGGAGAAGTGAAAATTGGGTAATGAATGAAGTTCATTGATACGAACTCCAACACTTAAAAAAATCATCTTGCTTTCTTCAGTAGTAGAATTAGGCTCAGCAGGACCCACATGTCATAGAGTACATTGTGTGAACAAATTTGGGGCAGGCTGACACATGGTCCAGGTTTTGGACACCCATCTTCCATACCATATTTCTTATGTCACTGCAGAAAAGTGTCTGAATTGCAGTAAACCTCACTGTCTATCTGGGAGAAGGGGATAAAAGTGGTTTCCTGCTATACAGAACCATGGGGAAGTCTGATACAGAAGATTGCTCAGCAAGTGCAGTGTGGAAGCAGTGACAGTGCTTGAAGCAGAAGAGCCAGATGTGAACCTCACTCACTGAGGATGTATGTAGAATTAGTCAGCCTCCCTTTCCCCAGCTCTGCCTCTGCCGTGGTTTTCTTGGACACCCCAGCCTCCTATGTACCTTCAAGTAGCTGCAAAACTTACTGTGGGAAGTTGTCTCTTCTCCCTGTGTCCTGTGGTGAGGGATAGGCACTGTGCATTTGTGAGGTGTTTGTACTATCTAGCCCTTAAAAGTTGGTATTCGAGCTTTACAAAAGGTGACTCTTTTAAATACAATTGCATTCATTGAAACAGCTGTTTGGGCCCTTGGATGCTTAGATGTACAACCAAAACTACTGAAATGATCTCCAAAAGCATTATTTGGCAGCTTAGGGTAAACAGTCTTCCTGTTTCCAACTAAGTCTTCTGTTGGTCCTGGGGAGAGGAGTACAAGCTAGCATGACTGCTGCTCCATTTTGCCCATGGCATTTCCTGAAGGAATGGGTTGTGGAGGGAAAACAGACATGATGGGGAAAGCAAGTCAAAGCTTTCCTTGAAAGTGTTTTGACTGAGACTTTTGAAATGCATTGAATGTTGTTGTTATTGTTTTAAGGCTACCACTTGCTTACTGTATTGCTTCCAATGTTTGCACTGACCGAGAAGAGAAGAAACAAGAGGGAAGCTGGAGTGGGAAAGGGAGCTGAGTATTTACTATCGAACAACCTTTTATTTCCTTTCCTAATGATTGCATGTTTATTGCACTGCCTGAGGCTCAGTACAAAGTCTTTTGGACCAGCGAGAAATTAATCAAATTAAATGCTGTGACCCCTTTTCTTTTTGGTAATGTTACAAGCCTCCCAGCGCCCTGCCTAATTTCTGCCTCGTACTTTGCTTTCTGTCCAACAGTCAAGCAGTTCTTCCCTCAGAACTTGACAGCTCTCAGCTATTTATCTTTGCTCCTTCTGGCCGGTTCCAGAATGTTTTGTTTGAAGTTTTTATTTAGACCACTGCTGGTTTATAGAGTTGTGTAGATTCCACGTTGAGTATGCAGCAGCTTCATGTCAGACAATATTGGCTTCTGCTGGGCTCTTGGCTTTAAAAGACAATAAAGAATCAAGGCCAGATTCCCAGCCCAGAGTAAATCAAGTGTCTCTTCATTGAAAATGGTGAGGTTGACGTTTGGAATGAAGTATGTGTCAGGACTAAAAGAGAGTGTGTCTGGGAAGTCCCATCCATAGCTTCACTGGGGGCACATCAGAGTCGTTGAGACTGTGCTCTACTTACTGTGTGCTGAACACAGCCTTATTTTCAGCATTTACAGAGGATTTCTTAGCTTAGAAGAGGAGAACTGGTTAAGATTTTGACACTACATAGCCAGATACTTCTGAAATTGGCAGTTTGAGAAGGCTTAGAAGGAAAAATATGTGCTATAGCTCTGGGCTATATGCTATATAATTTCTTGCTCAAATGCTCTGATAATCTAGTACAAGAAGAGGTCTGCTCAGATGCAAAACAAAATTAGAACAAAGCAATGTCTGCACCTTTACTACCACACTGCTGATCAGTGTGATTCTAAGCGGGCACAGGAAAGGCTGAGCTCAAGATACCGGCCAGTGAATGGAGTCAGAATGCAGTCAGAGCAATCTGTATCCTATCCTACTCAACTGCAAAAGTGAGGTCTGGAGTCTGTGACCTCCAGAAGCATGGCCTGAGACAGCTTCTTCATTCTCACGGCCTGCCAAGCATTTTACATTCATGCATCACAGCAAAATGAAGCTGAAAGAGCATTATGCCAGCTGTCTTAGCCTGTCTGATCACAATAATGATGCTGAACAACAAAAGGAGTCAGAGTTTCCTGTTTCAAGTTTCACCATGAAGGAAGTCAATATAATTTCCTTACAGATTAAGGGTGGAGGGGAGGGATAGGATGAGAAAGGAAAGTTTTGACTGTCCATGAAGGAATTTTTGCACAACTTCAGTGATTTGAAAAGACCCAAGAACTCTTAATAGGAATCATTAGTGGCTTGTCATTGAAAACAAGCAGCTGAGCACGAATTGCCATAGGCTTTTGCAGCAGCACCGAGTCTGACTGAGATTTCACATGGGGCAGTGCTGGCTTTAGAAGGCTTTGGGAGTATGTGCAATGCAGAGTTAATTGTCAAACAAGGGAAGGACTAGATGGCTCAGAGGGATTTTCTAATGAGCTATGAAGACGTGGGTCACTGGTTGAACTTTAATCTGCCAGAACAGTGACAGAAAATCAAATCCAAGCGTTGACGTCAAAGTGTTACTGGAGCAGCAGCAGAAGTGTTTTGAGTGCTTTATGCGGCACAGGCAGGCGGCTTAGGTAAGCTGGGAGCAAGCTGTGAGGAGCTGGTCGGGTTCATCCCGACTGCATGACTTACCTTAGCCCGTTTGTGTTATACTCACTTTCCTCAGGGCTATTGTGAAGGACAGCAGCATATCCCATCACAGAATCTGACCCAGATCCAGTGCTATATAGCACTGGAAACAGAGTTGTGGAGACATCTAGGTAGAGTTTGTTCAGCAGTGTACTTTAAATTAAGGCTCTGTAGTTTACAGTTCTGGTGATGGACGTCTTTACTGTTAGGTCCCATGTCAAGGCCAGCAATGATATCTTTCCCATTCTTGGGATCCTGAGACAAGCATAACTTTCTTAGGTCTGGGGAGAACCCATATTACTGAGGCTGTAAAATCAGCTCTTACCATTTTCACAATTACCAGGAGGGAAGGTAGGTCATTAAAGATACAAGGGCATGAGAAGCTCTCAGCGATGGTAGGGTTGGCATGGGGGCAGGCAGGCCTCTGCTGATGCTCCTCACCCCCCTGATAGGTTCATTGTCCTCTTCACTGATTTTAAGGCACAACTCAGTTGTCTTTCCTCTGCTCCCAAGCAGCTGGGATGAGGATACAGAGTCTCTCCAGATGGCACAGAGCTGCTGTTTCAGCTCTGTCTTTGGCCTTCTTTGCCTCCAGTGTAGGCAGGAAAGGGAGCAATAGTCAGCATTGTTTTCTGTGCCAGCTATAATTAGTTGGCATAAAGAGCACTTAAGTTACTTGACACAGCCTTTGAGTTGCTTACGTTGCTTAAAAAAAAGGAAAAGAAGAAAATCCTTAGACTACCCCAGATTCTCTTTGCTGCCTGCAGTCTGTCTGCACCAGTAAAACCTTGGGCTGGTGCCAGAACTTGAACGTGGCCAGTGGCACAACGTTTGCCATGCTGATATTTCTATATTTTTCTGCTGAAAAAAGGCAACTCTGGGAGAGCAATAAATTTGAAAAAAACAGTGAAGCTCCAGATTAATGCAGATTTCCTGTTTTGCTTAACAAAACCTCAAAACCGCTTTGAACAAGTTTCCCACCTCAGCTGAGGGTAGAGTTGTGTACACCCCACATGTGGCCCCCAGGAGTGTACTCAAGGACAGCAGCACATCTCCTTTGGCACAGTGGGACCCAATTCACTCCTAGCGTGGCAGTCAAAACATGGGCCTGTGCACGACTGCCCCAAAGAGCTTCTGACTCAGCCAAATACATTGGAAAACTTTAACTTTTATATTTCCAACAGAACAGACTAAAGAGTAGAGATGTGTCAGGCAAACTGTGGAGGCATTTCATAAGGAGATGCCTCTTGAGATGCTAGGCAGTTACTGGCTGTTTTTGCTGCACTGGGCAATCTTGTGTGATTTCACTGATTTGATCTACTGAGACAATACCTCAGCAAATAAAAAGAGCAGAGAAATCTATTGTGCTGAAATTAATGGTTGTTGCCTGATCTTCTCTTAAATGAATTCATTGCAATGTGAAGCAATGCATGCATTTTGCAAACCCAGCATTCTTTGGCTCCTACACTGCATCATGACATTACTTTAGGCGGTAAAGAAGATCTTACTTGTGATACAGTGTGCTGTGTTAGATAGTAGAGTAGCTAGATGCCTGGGAACTCTGGATGGAGCTATGGCATTTGGGTGTGTAATTCTAAGTAACAATAAACAGTTCTTAACATTCCCTCCCACACTAGAAGCGTACCCATTAAAAGTTTAGCCAAGTCAGCTGTGCAAGGTCTTACATAAAAAGAGAAACTGCTAAAACGATAATAGGAGCCACTCTTACGTTAAAGAGTGGGTAGAGCATGATGCATTAACCCACATTCTCCTTCTCTGCTGCTAATGGGGAGAGAGTCTTGCTGAGATCAAAGAAAGCTCTGGCAGGTGAAGATGGTAAAACCAAAGTTCAGGTTCAGGACTCCTGAGTCTCTTCCTCAGCTCTATTTCTGAGATGATGCATAATTTGGAGTCAGTGGATGTGATTCAGACCACCCATGAGTCAGCTTCTGCCTGTGAGAATGAACTGGATGTGTCTTCAGTCTCAGAAGATGGTTCACTCTGTTTCATATCAAGAAGAACCTACATCTCAGACAAACTGTGTGTGCATAAATATGGACACTGTATTTTGGACTGAGAACTCATTTCAGACCATAAACACACGGTTTTGCATTTGTCCAATGATAACTGCTTGTGGCAGTCCTTCCTGACTCAAGTGGGTGAGGAGCTGCTGGTTTCTGCAAGGTGTTGAAAAGGACACACTTCATTAAACCACAGCCTCACCAAACCCATGAGTTTTAGGTGACATTGAGTTAGCATCGAATACCTCAGCAAGTGTAACTTGGGGCATTTTTTGTTATTGTTTTGTGGGCCAAAGGAGGAAGAGAGTCTGTACCTCCAGGTTGCTCATTGGAGCCTGCTGTGTGCTTCACACAGCTGGGACCTGGGAGCGTCTGGAGTAGACAGACCAATCCACATTCCACAGCACTTGATCCTGATCTCTTAATGAGCAGTATCTCCCTGAGCCCTGGGCTCCAGTTATAGGTATTTCTTAGGAATTTTATCCTGCTACAGATGCCAAAATAAGGACTTGCCTGCAACCTTCTGCCGTCTCCCTGCTCAGGAGGGATACTGAGGTTTGGGGACTTCCAGCTAGCATTACAGTATTACAACGGGTTAAGAGATAGAATTGCATGGTGCATGTCCACACTGTGTCTGGAGCATCTTGCCGTGCCTGGCCTTCCTCTTGGATGGAACATATGGCCTCTTGATGCCCAGATTACAATGGGAGGACCTGGATACCAGGTTACAGGACAAGGACAAGTCCCTCTGGCAGTGTGGAAACACCCAGCCATTCCTAAATGCCAGATGAGCCTGGGGCAAATGAGGAAATGCCTGTCCCATGGCCTAAATCACATGATGTGATTTATTTGGTAGAGCCCTAAACCAGAAGATTTGCAAACAAAAGATCTTCCCTTCCACTGGGGAAACACTCTACCTTCTGCATCTTACTCTTTTCTTTGTTGAGTGGTTGGCCTTAAGGAAGAGAAGCTTCTGCTACAGCCTTACCTGTTTCCAAGTACAGTCCAGACAAGTGGAAATGCTGGGGTCAGAACCCTTTGGACTGGACAGACTAGATCTATACTTCTCCATTTTATTGATAAATGCTCAAACTGTTACCATCTTGCATTGCTTCTCCCACTTACCCACAACACAGGTGCTTGCCCTTCAGAGAGAATTTGCATTTTAATTCTCACATAGGCAGGATTGCACACTGTGAGCCTTAAATTAAGCACTTACCCAGCTGCACTCGTGAGAATGATATTTCCCAGCGCCTATGTCTGAGTGGCTGCATGCAACCACACTAAATCATCTCATGAAAGACCTGCAGCTCACTGTTTAGTTGATGGAGAAATGTGTGAACGTTGCTTGAGTGCTACTTCAGAGGCATCCGTCTCTGTTTGCTTGTGTAGTTTGCGTAGGCACCTGCTTCAAGTGATCTGAATCATTCTGCTGGAGCCAAGCACCTATTTTTTTCAGATGTTGCAACAAATAGATTGAGTGCCTAAAGCAGGCAGTCTCAGTCTAGTCTTCAGAGCCTCCTCATTTACTGATTGATATAATAGTCCTTGCCCAACTCAAACAGCTGGTGTAAGTTTTTAATTAATGCCGGCAAGGCTTTGAAATGGTGGAAATGAAGTCTATAAACAAAGTGAATTATTATGGCTTGATGGCACTTCACACAATGCTTTCACACCATACCTGAGTACAGAGCAGGTCAGCTGCATCTTCAGATTCATCAGGAATCACAAAGAAGCCTACTTAAAATGTGGATAGTTCTGAGATATCTACACTGGTTAAAATGTGCCAGGACACATGGCTTCTCACTCTAAGAATGATGGCCAAAATGCTGGCAGCCCTCCTCTCCCCTCCCTTCCCCTCCCCTTTCCTTCTCTATTTATCTTCTCAGCATTACCCAGCCTGTACTCTCAGTATCTAAGCGATATATGCCAGAAGGTAACTAGAGATGTGAGACTCCTACTAGGATTTGCAGAAGACCTAGTTACTCCCCACTGGTAGTGCTGGCTAGTACAGGATCTCATCCTGAGTGCTATAGTTTCCAAGGTAGCTTTTGGTCTTCCATTTCTCTGGTAAGATTGATGTTAGTTATAGCCATACAGTTTCAATGGTAAGCTAGAAATCCAGGAGAAGCAGGTATTCTCAAAGCCCTTCTGCTTAGCATCAGATTAGCACAAAAACCATCTTGGACTAAGTCCCTTGATAAGTCATGACATTCCATCAAAGTGCAAATCAGTTTGTTAGGTTCCTGGTTAAACTGAATTTTGTTTGGTGTTTAATTCTTGACAAAGAATGCTATGAACTTACTAAGCACTTGCCACCACTGAGACACAGACAATGTTCCAGGGTGAAAACAGGAGAGATGGGGAGTATCTACCACTAATCAGTATAACTTCAGATGATGCTACCAAAGTCCCAAGGGATGCTGCTATTCATCTATCATAGTTTCATAGTTTCATAGTTTCATTCAGGGTTGGAAGGGACCACAAGGATCATCTAGTTCCAACCCCCCTGCCATGGGCAGGGACACCCCACACTACATCAGGCTGGCCAGAGCCTCATCCAGCCTGCTCTTAAACACCCCCAGGGACGGGGCCTCGACCACCTCCCTGGACAACCCATTCCAGGGTCTCACCACTCTCATGGTGAAGAACCTCCTCCTCACATCCAGCCTGAATCTCCCCACCTCCAGCTTCATTCCATTCCCCCTAGTTCTATCACTACCTGAGATCCTCAGAAGTCCTTCCCCAGCCTTCCTGTAGGCCCCCTTCAGATACTGGAAGGCCACAATTAGGTCACCTCAGAGCCTTCTCTTCTGCAGACTGAACAGCCCCAACTCCTTCAATCTGTCCTCATAGGAGAGGTGCTCCAGCCCACTGATCATCCTTGTGGCCCTTCTCTGGACACGTTCCAGCACCTCCACATCCCTCTTGTAATAGGGGCTCCAGAACTGGACACAGTATTCCAGGTGGGGTCTCACCAGAGCTGAGTAGAGGGGGAGGATCACCTCCCTCGACCTGCTAGCCACACTTCTCCTGATGCAGCCCAGGATCTGATTGGCCTTGCGGGCTGCACCAAGGAAGAGGTGAGCTCAGGAGGAGGCAGCTGGATGGCCATCCAGATAGCTTGTCTGATCCTGTTAGCAGATCCCGCGCTGCATGGAGCCTTTGCATGTGCATAGCGTGGTACTGGCAGCCCCTGGACCTCCTGACAGTGTGCAAGAGGGGTCCTGGCACTGCTGTCTGGCCTTGATGCTTTGTCATTGTATTCTTTGGTCCACTAAATTGGAGGAACTGAATGACTCATTCACCCTTGCCACAGAATACTACTTTTTTTTTCCAGACTGTTGCTGCAAGCAGTAAGAATCATCCCTTCTATTATCATCTTCCTTATGTCTTACACCCTCACTGAAGATAGAATTTACATTTGCCCCCTGGGGCAATTTCTGTTTCAGAGGATAAGAACTGCCTTGAATACCAAGTAAAATTTGCTAATATAAACTGTCAGTGCAGTCTCATGTAAACTAGTGACTTTGAGGCAAGTTCAGATGGAAGTGAATGTCCTGAGAACATCTCTTGATGAGATTTGACAAGCAGATAGACTTTGTGCCTTTTTATACTTATGCTGTTAGTTGTTAAATATTCTACCTAATGTCTACATGGTGCAGCAGTAAATCTTAGACTGGTTTTACAAGAGAGGTCAGTATCTTTACCCTCATTTCATGGCTGGATAAACCAAGGTGTGAGGAGGTCTAATGCCAGAAGATCGGTGTCAGAGCGAGAAACAGCTAATTGCAATAGACTTAAAAACGCATGGCTGTGCCTGAGTGTCAGTTCTTATTGCAGCATCAATCACAAAGTCACACAGAGATAGCAAAGACAGGAGCAGAGCAGTACTGACTCCTTCTCCATAAACACGGATGTGCTCTCCAGAGGTTCTCTTCCCCCAGCACTGTTAAATGGCTTTCCAGTATCTGAAGGGGGCCTACAAGAAGGCTGAGGAGGGACTTCTCAGGATATCAGGTAGTGATAGGACTAAGGGGAATGGAATGAAGCTGGAGGTGGGGAGATTCAGGCTGGAGGTGAGGAGGAAGCTCTTCACCGTGAGAGTGGTGAAGCCCTGGAATGGGTTGTCCAGGGAGGTGGTTGAGGCCCCATCCCTGGAGGTGTTTAAGCCCAGGCTGGATGAGGCTCTGGCCAGCCTGATGTAGTGTGGGGTGTCCCTGCCCATGGCAGGGGGGTTGGAACTAGAATGATCCTTGTGGTCCCTTCCAACCCTGACTGATACTATGATACTATGATTAAGGAAGAACAGGTGCCATTTCCCCACCTGGATGACTATGGCCAGAGGAAACAGAAGTAATTTTTAGGACTAGATTTCCCTCTTTTTTACATCAAGCTAGTAGAAGTGCTTATTTTAACACAATTCCCAAGTCACTTTATTTTTAAATCTTGTGAGCATGTCAGACTCTGATCCAAATGAGTTTTTGTCACAAACATTGTGTGAGGACTTGCAGTTAGGACAAATATGTGCTTTGTGGTTAAGACAGGGAACAAGATATGCCAGCTCAGGAGGGCAAGGAATGCATTGGATGGTAGATGGCCTCAACCCCTTGCCAAGTCTGCATGTGTTCCACTGAGATAAGGAAGTTTGCTTCACACAATAAATAAAACTTGGGGTCTCCATGACCCATGACTCAATTGGTGGAAAGGCTTAATGCTGCCTTTTCCACTTCATGCATGCAGACATTGGTAGTGTGCATCCCATGGAAATTAAGGGATGTGTCATGAAGCAGTGAAGCAACACTCCTTTTTGGCAGGGAAGAAAAAGGACTTGAATTCACTGGCAGGTGGTGCCCACCACTGAAGAACCAAGGAATGGGCCAGGTGAGACATCACTAGAACCCTGTCTGGTGACCTGGATCTTTGTGTAGCCTCTCTCTCTCCTCCTCTGTCCCTTCTCTTAGGCCATTATATACATGTATCTTTATTCAGGCAGTTAACAAATCCCTTTTTGTATGGTGTGAGTCTCCTTAGCTCCACCCCAGCGAGCCATCAAACCTGAGTCACTTCCTTTTCTCTGTTCCCCTTTGGGTCAAGCAAGACATGATAGAATAGCAACACTTTGTAATTCTTGCCTTGTTTAAAAGAAGTAATGACACTTTAATGGGAACATGAAAGGCAAGTGCCAGGGCCTGAACCCAGGTTGAGGCAATCCCAAGCACAAATACAGGCGGTACAAAGACTGGATAGAGAGCAGTCCTGAGGAGAAGGACTTGGGAGTGCTGGTTAGTGAACAGCTCAACAAGGCAGCAATGTGTGCTTGCAGTCCAAAAACCCAACTGTACCCTGGGCTGCAGCAGAGGAAGAGTGGCCAGCAGGTTGTGGGAGGTATTCTGCACTTCTGAGACCCCACCTGGAATAGTATCCAGTTCTGGAGCCTCAACAGAAGAAGGAGATGGAACTGTTGGAGCAGGTCCATCTCCTTTTGTATAAAGACAGGCTTAGAGGGTAGGGGCTCCAGGAATACATTAGAGCAACATTCTAGTACTTGAAGGGGGTCTGCAGGGTAGCTGGAGAGGTACTTTTTGCAAAGGCCTGTAGTGCTGGGATGAGGGGTAATGGCTTGGAAGTGGAAGAAGCTAGATTTAGATGAGCCAGTAGGAAGAAATCCTTCATCATGGGCATAGTAAGGCACTGGAATAAGTCCCAAGAGAAGCAGTGGAGACTCCAACCCTGAAAGCGTTCAAAGCCATGTTGGATGGGGCCTTTATCAACCTGCTCCAGTTTGAGGTGGCCCTGATCATGACAAGGGGTTGGAACTAGATGATCTCTGAGGTTCCTTCTAGCCCAAACCATTCTATGACATTCACTGGAAGAGTTGTTGCTATTTCACAAATACATAATGATAGCCTAAAATGCAATAATCTTCTCTTTTCCATAACAAGAAATACTCCAAATTTATAAAGCATTCTAATATTTTACTTTACAAGACCAAATCAGAAACTGGGTTACTTTTCAGCAGAAACTTCATAGATTTCTCCAGCTCTTAAGGGAATTCCTGAGGGAGTCTAATTTCATATCTTGACTATGACACTCCTATAAAAGAGACTGCCAGTGAGGCTTAATCTTGGTTTACAATCTCCTAGAAAACAACATAAAATTGAATAGGAAAAAGAAAAATAAAAAGAGGAGGAAGACAAAGTTTGTGAAATTCACACAAATGACAAAAATCAACTTGATACACTACATTGATGTGTTTTATTCAATTAATGTGCTTCAGAATAATTTAATAATTGCTGTACTGCATCTGCTTCATCCAGTATAAAGTCCAAAGAATGTGGAAAGGAAGGCATTTAGAAGATGAAAATGATATGTGCTTGTGGAGGGCATCTCTCCCTCCTTCCCCTGAATAACAAATTGGCTTTTTTCCTTGTGAAGTTGAGTTGGCTTTTTTCCTTTCCTTGTGTGGTTTTTTCCTTTCCTTTATGTCTTTTATTTTTCTCTCCCAGTGTAATAGTTAATGCTCTTACCGTCTTGTTCAACATCTTTGTGGGTGCCATGGACAGTGGTATTGAGTGCACCCTCAGCAAGTTTGCTGATGACACCAAGCTGTGTGGTGCAGCAGACACGCTGGAGGGAAGGGATCCATCCAGAGAGACCTTGACAAGCTGGAGAGGTGGGCACAAGCCAACCTCATGACGTTCAGCAAGACCAAGGGCAAGGTCCTGTGGCTTGATAGGGGCAATCTCAAGCACCAATATAGGCTGGTCAGGGACTGGCTTGAGAGCAGCCCTGGAAAAAAGAACCTGGGGGTGCTGAAGGGAGGAGAAGCTCAACAGGAGCCAGCAGTGAGTATTTGCAGCCCAGAGACCCAAGCAGAGCCTGGGCTGCAGCAGGGCCAGGGAGGTGATTCTCACCCTCTACTCCACTCTGGTGAGACCACAGCTGAAGCTCTGTGTCCAGTTCTGAAGCCTCTGTGCCAGGAAGGATCTGGAGGTGCTGGAAAATGTCCAGAGAAGGGCCACGAGGATGAGCAGTGGACTGGAGCTGCTCTGCTATGAGGACAGACTGAGGGAGTTGGGGTTGTGCAGTCTGGAGAAGAGAAGGCTCCAAGGAGACCTTATTGTGGCCTTCCAGTATCTGCAGGGGGCTCCAGGAAAGCTGGGGAGGGACTTTTGAGGGTGTCAGGTAATGACAGGACTGGGGGGAATGGATCCAAACTAGAGGAGAGTAGATTCAGCTTGGATGTCAGGAAGAAGTTGTTCCTCATGAGGGTGGTGAGAGTCTGGCACAGGTTGCCCAGGGAGGTGGTGGAAGCCTCATCCCTGGATGTTTTTGCAGCCAGGCTGGATGTGACTGTGAACAACCTGCTGTAGTGTGAGGTGTCCCAGGCTGTGGCAGGGGGGTTAGAACTGGATGATTCTTGAGGTTCCTTCCAACCCTGACAATTCTATGATTATGTGATCTACACTTTGGAAAGTCATGGAGATTTTTGGTCTTCAGAATAATTTCAGTAAATCCTGCCAGAGGAAGGGAAAGTTGAAATGTGACCAGGCTATTGAGAATGAAAACGTTAAAGATGAGAGACTTCATGGAAACCATCTTCAAAGTAATAGCAATAATTCATTAAATACAAGGCTCATCAGAGAGGAACTGTGAGTAGGGTGAACATTTCAGTAAGGGCACATCCTGGTTTATACTAAACAGGACCTGGGGAAAGATACCTTTACAGCCTTGCACATTGCCAAAGGAGATGATGTTTCCAAAGAAAATTAATTAATGTATTAATAAGCAACTACCTCTAAGGAGGAGAGTGATAATTGTGTCGTGGCATGCTGAAATCTCACACACATTTGAAGGACTGGAAGGCTGTGTCTAGTATTGCAACAGGTATCTGGAATTTCCCTAAATGTGAGTTTTGCTTCCCAAATTTCTGTTGCTCTAACTAGGATTATATAAGATACTTTAAAGCCAAGCTTGAAGAAAGAGAGTATCTGGAATACCTGCCAAGAAAACCAGAACTGTCTTAACAGTGTGCAACCTATAAGTGACTTATTTTGATATTTTTCAAGCTGCATAATGACATTGCTTTATCCCTTGAGATTTCAAGATCTTCCCTTTCTATTTGTTTTTGGGTTTTTTTTGTCAGGGTTTTTAAATTGCACAATGATGATATGTTCATTTTGACTTTTTATTTGTGTGTTTAGAATAGGCTTTTGGTGGCAAGGAGTAATCATGGCAATGAAAAAGATTCTTCTCCAAATAACACTATTCCATTTTGAACCAATATCTGACCAAATTTGGAATCATTGCTTGAGGATTTATTATGAATATATCTGTAGATCAACTATAAATATCCATTAAGGAGGTTCTGATCACAATACATTAGAGGTTGGATGGGACCTCCAGAGATCATCGGGTCCAGTGCCCCTGCCTTAGCAGGATCACCCACGGTAGTCTGCACAGGAATGAATGCATCGGGGTGGGATTGGACAGTCTCCAGAGAAGGAGGCTCCACTACCTCTCTGGGCAACCTGCTCCAGGGCTCTGTCACCCTCACTGTGAAGAAGTTTCTCCTCATGTTCAGGTGAAATCTTCTATGATCAAGCTTGTGATAGTTTAGGAACCCTGAAAAAATCGTATTGGACAATGACGTGAAGAAAATGTTATCACAATAATTAAGAAGAAGTTTTCCTCTGCTTAAATTTCATCACTTAGTCATACTAGAAAGGATGTCTCTAGGTTTGAATGAAGGGACTGATGGTTCACTGTCTACCTCATTGTCTACCTCTACTTCACTGCCAGTTGATAGAATGGAATGGAATGGAATGGAATGGAATGGAATGGAATGGAATGGAATGGAATGGAATGGAATGGAATGGAATGGAATGGAATGGAATGGAATGGAATGGAATAGAATAGACCAGACCAGGTTGGAAGAGACCTTCAAGATCATCGCATCCAAACTATCACCCAACACCATCTAATCAACTAAACCATGGCACCAAGCACCCTATCAAGTCTCCTCCTGAACACCTCCAATGATGGTGACTCCACCACCTCCTTGGGCAGCCCATTCCAATGGGCAGTCACTCAGTGGAGCTACACCACTTTGCTTTCAGTGTACTTTTATTTTCAAAACACCACTTAGTTTTGTCTGAACCAGTGAATTATTGGGTTTAAAAGGAGAAACCAAAGGCTCTATCCATGTAGCAGTACCATTTTTCATCAGAATTTTTTGATGTCACAGCAACACTATGTATCCACAGAGCTTTAGACAACCTAATAAATAACCAATTGACACTGTGCCTCTAATTGTCCTCAACTGGAAGCAAAAATGCTGCCTGTGAGCCAAAGCTGATTAATGTATTGGTGGATGAATTTTCTTTTTTTTTTTTTTCCTTAAAAAAAAAAAAAAAGCCAAAGGAGAGCCACAACAGCTCTGAACTTTCTCAAGGACTGCCTCTGCTTTAGGGGAATTTTGATTTTTCCTGTGGTCTTGTTTGTTTTAGAAGGAATGGTGATGTCTAATCTCCAGGAACGTACCTCATCATCCAACCCACAAACTGCTGGCAAAATAATGAGCTTACACAGAATGTACTGTTGGCTTTATTTATTTATTTTTACTTCTTCCTTTCAGAGGTATAAATCACAGCTTTTTGCTTATGCAAATTAAAGTATAGGCTTTGCACTGGGGAGTTGGCACCGTTTCTCTTGGCCAAATGTTCCATGCTGCTTCCAAAGAATCTGTGGACACTGAGTTGGCTATAGCTTGTCTTTGAACTTATCTGCAAAAAACTCAGTCTTTATAGGCCTCCCAGAAAAAATATGCATAGTTTCTGTATTAAGTTGCAGTTTAACTCTTTTGTGGGCAGAGCTGCTGATGGTAATTCTGGTTGGGTCTTTTAGGTTCTTTATTTGGCTGTCTGAGTTTTTCTGTGAAGTGAAGATGAATAGGAGCATCCTGCAGTACAGATCCAAAAACCCCTACACATTTCTGGTTATCTTACATGGGATCTTGAGCAGAAAATGGTTGTTTTGCTGGATGGCTTCAAACTGAAGTTTCAAATAAACCATGCTCAACTCTTACTACACACTGCCTCTTTTGTTTTTGTACCTTCGTAATGCAGCAGACAGAGTGCTGAGTTGCTCATAACATATTCTGAATACTACAGACATTCACCACCTTCTCTGTTCTTGAAGCACTTGCTACTTTGTCAAACAGATTCTAAAGTTCTGATCAGTTGAATGGTCAGCAAGGAATAATTGGATGTTATTGGTGTGTGAAACACTGCAGGTGTTGTGTTAATCTTGGACTCTTCCCTCTAGGGTCCTCCTGCTGCTAGTTTCTGCAGTGCTTCCTTTCTATGGATGTGATGTCATCTTTGCTGCTCTAACAAAGGCCTGTATGAACACAGACTACATGTTTTTGGACAACTTTGGCTCAGTTTGCCATGTTCAGGCACAAAACAAGATCCTGACCACTTGTGGTTACTATAGATTGGATGACTTTTCAAAGGAAGAGTAAATTTTCTGGGTCCAATTACTTCCTGTCTTCTGGCAGGCATCCTATCACGTCTTCTTTACTATACCATAATGTTTCTCAAGTTTGCTTTTGTTTCACTCTCGTAATTGGCTTTGTATATCCACTGACTGATCTGATTTTCCTATCAAGACAGGGGTGTTCACTCCAGATTTTCACTAGTATAACTGAGAGGAAAATTTGGTCCGTATGCTCTGTAGTATGGTATATCATCACTGTCAATATTTTTCTTCTTCCCATCACTCCCCTACCATATGGCAACTTCACAGGAAAGAACTGAACCACATATGTTATAAGTAGGACTTCTTCATTCCCTGCAAATTTGAGATTGGTTTTAATATCATTCAGATTTTAAAATTAAGGAAGTCCTTAATCCAGTAGCATGGGATTTTCATCTAATTTTAACCACTCAAAAGTTACACAGCCAGTAGAAAATAGTCATCTGAGCTCCTCCTATAATTGCTGGAGGGAGGAAGCAACTTTGAGAAGGTCATTCATCATAGCCTGAGATAAGAGTTGGGGGGAAATTTTGTTGTTGTGAACATGAGTGCAAATCTCTTAAAAATCCACTGGACTTAATGGTCTTGAATTGATTAACTGAGCTGCAGCTCCAAAAGCAACATCTGTGCTGGAGGAATGAATGGGAACAGGAGATAATTCTCCTGAGCTGCTGTTAGCCTGCTCCCTGGCACATACTGGCATGTGTCTGGTGAGTTCTGTCCAAGTAACATCTAAGAATGACTCAGTAGGCATTGTGAGCCAGGGCTGGTTTTTAGTCAGCAAGACACAGCCAAAGGTACCATGTTTTGGGTAAGAAATCTACCCCTAGTAAGACAAGCCATGCTGTCCACTCACTTTAAAGGTGACAGACAATATGGATGTTGGTTCATTTTAGTTAATGGTGAAGACATAGACAAAGATTTGCAAGCAGTGAAGAAAGCCATATAAGAGAATAAAAGATGAAATTGAGCTTTTCATTTGCAGTCTGTAACTGGGAGCTGGGTTCAATAGTAACCCAAGTGACAAGAGCCACTGCTAGCAAGACTTTTCTTGTAAAGCAGAGTTTCAAGACATTCCTTTCCTATATTGGTGCTAGAGAGTGACTGTGAGTGACTGGTTAGGGTACGCCTTGAGTCCTGTGTCCAGTTCTGGGCCCCTCAATTTTTTCATTGTTTTTTCTGGCCTGCAGAGCTGGCAGAAGGAGCCAGGGAGCTGCACAGTTTCCCTGTGTTCCATGAGGAGGTGGTTGGAACTCTCCTCAGCAGCTTGGATTCCCACAAGTCCATGGGACCGGATGGGATCCATCCTAGGGTGCTGAAAGAGCTGGCAGATGAGCTGGCCAAGCCACTCTCCATCATTTTTCAGCAGTCCTGGCTCACTGGAGAGGTCCCAGAGGACTGGAAGCTGGCCAACGTTGTGCCCATTCACAAGAAGGGCTGGTTGGATGAGCCAGGGAATTATAGGCCTGTCAGCCTGACCTCAGTGCCAGGCAAGATTATGGAACAGGTCATCCTTAGTGCAATAACGCAGCACTTCCAGGATGGCCAAGGGATCAGGCCTAGCCAGCATGGATTTAGGAAGGGCAGGTCCTGCCTGACCAAACTGATCTCCTTCTATGATCGGGTGACTGCCGGGTGGATGTGGGGAGGCCTGTGGATGTAGTCTACCTGGACCTCAGCAAGGCCTTTGACACTGTCCTCCATAGCAAACTGCTGGCCAAGCTGTCAGCCCATGGCTTGGACGGGAGCACACTGTGTTGGGTTAGGAACTGGCTGGAGGCTGAGCCCAGGGAGTGGTGGTGAATGGTGCCACATCCAGCTGGTGGCCAGTCGCTAGTGGTGTGCCCCAAGGATCAGTGCTGGGCCCCCATGCTCTTTAACATCTTTATTGATGATCTGGATGAGGGCATTGAGTCTATCATCAGTAAATTTGCTGATGACACCTAGCTGGGGGCAGGAGTTGATCTGCTAGAGGGTAGAGAAGCTCTGCAGAGGGACCTCGAGAGGCTGGACAGATGGGCAGAGTCCAACGGCATGAGATTGAACACATCCAAGTGCCAGTTTCTGCACATTGGCTACAACAACCCCATGCAGTGCTACAGGCTGGGGTCAGAGTGGCTGGAGAGTGGCCAGACAGAGAGGGACCTGGGGGTACTGGTCGATGGCAGGCTGAACATGAGCCTGCAGTGTGCCCAGGCAGCCAAGAGGGCCAGTGGCATCCTAGCCTGCATTAAGAGCAGTGTGGCCAGCAGAAGCAGGGAGGTCATTCTGCCCCTGTACACTGCACTGCTTAGGCCACACCTCGAGTCCTGTGTCCAGTTCTGGGCCCCTCAGTTTAGGAAGGGTGTTGACTTGCTGAAACGAGTCCAAAGAAGGGCAATGAAGTTGGTGAGGGGCTTGGCACACACCCCCCTATGAGGAAAGACTGAGGGAGCTGGGGTTGCTCAGCCTGGAGAAGAGGAGACTCAGGGGTGACCTTCTTGCTGTCTACAACTACCTGAAGGGAGGTTGTAAACAGGTAGAGGTTGGTCTCTTCTCCCAAGCAGCCAGTACCAGGACGAGAGGATACAGTCTCAGGCTGCACCAGGGGAGGTTCAGGTTGGATGTTAGGAAGAAGTTCTATACAGAAAGAGTGATTGCGCTATGGAATGGGCTGCCTGGGGAGGTGGTGGAGTCACGATCATTGGAGGTGTTCAGGAGGAGACTTGATGGGGTGCTTGGTGCCATGGTTTAGTTGTTTGGGTGGTGTTGGATTCGTTGATGGGTTGGACATGATGATCTTGAAGGTCTCTTCCAACCTGGTTTGGTTTATTCTAAAATAAATGAAGGACATCAAGACACTTGAACGTGTCCAGAGAAGGGCAACAAAGCTGGGGAGAGGCCTTGAGCACAACCCTATGAGGAGAGGCTGAGGGAGCTGGGGTTGCTTAGCCTGGAGAAAAGGAGGCTCAGGGGAGACTTTCTTGCTCTCTACAACTCCCTGAAGGGAGGTTGTAGCCAGGTGGGGGTTGATCTCTTCTCCCAGGCAACCAGTGGCAGAACAAGAGGACACATTCTCAAGCTGTGCCAGGGGTGGCTTAGGCTGGATGTTAGGAAGCAATTCTTCCCAGGAAGAGAGACTGGCCATTGGAATGTGCTGCCCAGGGAGGTGGTGGATTCACCATCCCTGGAGGTGTTCAAGAGGGGATTGGACATGGCACTTGGTTTAGTAGTCGTGAGGTGTTGAGTGACAGATTGGACTTGGTGATCCTTTAGGTCTCTTCTGACCTTATTGATTCTATGATTCTATGACTATGAAAAGCAGAATTTATAAAGAAAGACTTCCAAGACCTGCTATACCTAAATGATTTTCTGAAGTCATGCACCCCAGAGATCCCTCTTGAAGCCAACATTAGGGAGCTGATCTCCAGAGATTATTGCACCCAGGAAAATGATCTGTGCTACCCAAGTGTTTCTGGGTTATTCCATGATTTTTAGAGAATAGAATAGAATAGAATAGACCAAGTTGGAAGAGATCATTGAGTCCAACCTATCATCCAACACCACATAATAAACTAAACCATGGCACCAAGCACCCTATCAAGTCTCATCCTGTGAACACCTCCGGTGATGGTGACTCCACCACCTCCCCAGGCAGCTCATTCCAATGGGCAATCATTCTCTCTGTGTATAGAACTTCTTCCTAACATCCAGCCTAAACCTCTGCCTGTCTACAACCTCCCTTCAGGTAGTTGTAGAGAGCAAGAAGGTCACCCCTGAGCCTCCTCTTCTCCATGCTAAGCAACCCCAGCTTCCTCAGCCTCTCCTCATAGGGCTGTGTTCCAAACCCCTCATCGAGTTCGTTGCCCTTCTCTGGACACATTCCAGCAAGTCAGCAGCCTTCCTAAACTGAGGGTGACAGCTCTGCTTTTAAAACACTCACTGCATAGTACCTGGATCCTTCAACAAGCTGTGTGAAGTGTTTCAACCCTTTGTGAGAGACCCAAGGACCGTCACAGAATCAGAGAACATAAGGGGTTGGAAGGGACCTCGAAAGATCATCTCATTCAACCTCCCTACCAGAGGTGGATCACCTAAAGTAGGTCACACAGGAATGTGTCCATGGAGGTTTCAAACGTCTTCAGAGAAGGAGACTCCACAACCTCTCTGAGCAACCCATTCCTCCTTATGTTCACATGGAACCTCCTCTGCTCTAGCTTGCCCCCACTGCCCTTTCTCCTGTCATTGGGCCTCTCTGAGAAGAGCCTGGCTTCATCCTCCTGGCACTTGTCATTCACATATTAATAAACATCAAAGAGGTCACTTCTCGGGCTCCTCCTCTCCAAGCTAAAGAGACCCAGCTAGCTCTCTCAGCTTCTTCTCACAAAGGAGATGTTCTTTAATCATCTTTGTGGCTCTGTGCTGGACTATTCCAAATAGTTCCCTCTCCTTCTTGAACTGGGGGTCCCAGAGCTGGACACAGTGTTCCAGATGTGGCCTCAGGCAGGCAGAGTAGAACCTGGGGAGGAGGAGCAGGAGGAGAAGCTCTCTCTGCCTGCTAAGCACACCTTTTCTACTACATCCTAGGGTGTTACTGGCTTGCTTTGATACCAAGATACAGTGCTGCCTCATGGTCATCCTTCTATCCACCAGGATTACCAGGTCCCTCTCCTCTGTGCTGCTCTCCCACAGGCAGTCGCCAGCCTACAGTGGTGGACAGGGTTGTTATTTCCTAGATGCAGGATTCTATACTTGCCCTTATATTTCATCAAATTCCTGCCTGCCCATCTCTCAGCCTGTCCAGTTCCTGCTGAATGGCAGCACAGCCTTCAGGTCTGTCAGCCACTCCACCCAGCTTGGTGTCCTCAGCAAACTTGCTGACAGTGCTCTCTGTTCCCTTGTTCAGGTGGTTGATGAATATATTGAATAGCACTGGTCCCAGTCCCAACTCCTGAGGGACCCCACTAGACACAGGCCTCCAACTAGACTCTGTCCCACTGACCACAACACTGACTTGCTCTCTTCAACCAGTTCACAATCCACACTTCCTCAGTTTAGCTGTGAGGATACTGTGGGAGATAGTGTCAAATCTGACACTAGTGTCAAATTTGACACTGTCCCGCACCACATCCTGGTCTCCAAACTGGTGACACATGGGTTTGATGGGTGGACCACTAGATGGATAAGGAACTGGCTTGATGGCCGCACCCAAAGAGTGGCTGTCAATGGCTCCATGTCCCAGTGGAGGCCAGTGACAAGCGGAGTCCCTCAGGGATCAGTCCTGGGACCTGTCTTGTTCAACATCTTTGTGGGTGACATGGACAGTGGCATTGAGTGCACCCTCAGCAAGTTTGCTGATGACACCAAGCTGTGTGGTGCAGCAGACACGCTGGAGGGAAGGGAGGCCATCCAGAGGGACCTTGACAGGCTGGAGAGGTGGGCACAAGCCAACCTCATGAAGTTCAATAAGAGCAAGTGCAGGGTCCTGCATATGGGTGGAGGCAATCCCAGGCACAAATACAGGCTGGGCAGTGACTGGCTGGAAAGTAGCCCTGAGGAGAGAGATTTGGGGGTGCTGGTGGACAAAAAGCTCAACATGAGCTCCCAATGTGCACTTGCAGCCCGCAAGGCCAATCAGATCCTGGGCTGCATCAGGAGAAGTGTGGCTAGCAGGTCGAGGGAGGTGATCCTCCCCCTCTACTCAGCCCTGGTGAGACCCCACCTGGAGTACTGTGTCCAGTTCTGGAGCCCCTATTCCAAGAGGGATGTGGAGGTGCTGGAACGTGTCCAGAGAAGGGCCACAAGGATGATCAGAGGGCTGGAGCACCTCTCCTATGAGAGCAGACTGAAGGAGTTGGGGCTGTTCAGTCTGGAGAAGAGAAGGCTCCAAGGTGACCTAATTGTGGCCTTCCAGTATCTGAAGGGGGCCTACAGGAAGGCTGGGGAAGGACTTCTCAGGATGTCAGGTAGTGATAGGACTAGGGGAATGGAATGAAGCTGGAGGTGGGGAGATTCAGGCTGGATGTGAGGAGGAGGTTCTTCACCATGAGAGTGGTGAGACCCTGGAATGGGTTGTCCAGGGAGGTGGTCGAGGCCCCGTCCCTGGGGGTGTTTAAGAGCAGGCTGGATGAGGCTCTGTCCAGCCTGATCTAGTGTGGGGTTTCCCTGCCCATGGCAGGGGGGTTGGAACTAGATGATCCTTGTGGTCCCTTCCAACCCTGAATGAAACTATGAAACTATGAAACTATGAAATGCTTTACTGAGATCAGGATAAACTACATCTACTGCTCTGTCATCTGTCCCCCTGGTTATGTCTTCATAAAATGCTATTGGGTTGGTCAAATATGACTTTCCCCTAGTAAAACCATGTTAACTGCTCCTAATAACCCTTTTATCCTTGATACATCTTGAGACAGCACCAAGGACAAGTTGTTCCATTGCTTTCCCAGGGACAGAGGTGAGGCTGATGTGTCTGTAGTTACCTGGATCCTTCTTCTTGCCCTTTTTCAAGCCTGGAGGGACATTTGCTTTTCTCCAGCCCTCAGGCAGCTCTCCTGTTCCTCACAACTTACCAAAGATGATGGAGAGTGGCCTAGCCATGACTTGCACCAGCCCACACTGCATCCCTTCAGGACTGGTGGATTTATGGATGTCCAGGTTGCCCAATTGCTACCTAACCTGATCCTCATCAACCAAAGGAAACTCCTCCTTTATGCTGACTTCCTCAGGGCCCACAGGGGCCTGGGGCTCCAGCAGTATAGGCAGCTCCCTATTTAACCATGCAAGGTCCCCTGGCTCCCCTTCTCAATTTCATACTTCTTGGTATACTTGGATCCTGAGCTTGAAAGAAGTGGCCCTTGAATCATAGAATCATAGAATCAATAAGGTTGGAAAAGACCTCAAAGATCATCAAGTCCAACCTGTCCCCCAACACCTCATGACACCAAGTGCTACGTCCAATCCCCTCTTGAGCACCTCCAGGGATGGGGACTCCACCACCTCCCTGAGCAGCACATTCCAACGACTAACAACTGCCTTGAGCTCCTTTACCTTCTAGTTCCTTGTCCCATGCAGAAGCTTGAAGAGGCCAAAGTTTGCCCTGCTGGAATTCAGGGTTGTGATTCTGCTTGGTATTCTGTTCCTAATGCACAAGATGCAGAACTCCACCATCTTATGGTCACTGCAGCTAAAACTGCCCTCAGCCTTCACCGCTTCAACCAGACCCTCCTTGTGAGTGAATATAAGATCCAGCAGTGCTCGTCTCCTAGTTGGCTCATCCACCATTTGCTTCAAGAAGTTATCATGGCTAGATGGGATTAATTCAGATGAATAACTCTATTTCTAGTCGTTTCCAGGGAGTGTGTGGGTGTTTCAGACACTTAGCTGCTAAGGCTATTAATTTTTCTGTGCTAATAGTTTCCATACTAACTGAGTGACCAGTCTCTCTGATGTGTCATGTCAATTTGCTTATTAAATCTGAAAATAATGAATGTCAGGAATAAGCCTAGAAAGCTCCACATCTCCCAGATTGGGTCTTGGTGCCAAGTGTCTGGCTGGCATCTCCAATATTCTGCAAACAACATCTGCATGAGCATGTCAGCTGTTTAACTCATGAAGTTAACATAAATGACTGTCATAATTTGCTGAGCAGCACTGATTAGAGCTCTTTTGCCAGAGGGAGGCTTTGCAGCATGTGGGAGAGACAGTCATGTGGTCTTCTTGGGAAGGGGAAGCAGTACTGGGGGCAGAAGTGCATCATTTGAGGGATGACAGTGGGGAGATTTCCTTGTCCCCCTTTAGGATTCTTCTGGTCTCAGATAGGATTAATTGCTCCTCTCTGCTGAAATGATCACTGCTGTGAGGAGCTCAGAAAGCACATGCTCTGGAAGCACTGCCCCAGTAGCTGCCTCAGAGGTTGACCTGGAGAAATACAGCATGCTGAAGAGACAAGAAAATGCAGTACGATGTGTATGGGAGCTTATCACTGATTTGCAACACATTTGTTGCTGCTCTGCACAGCCTCTGACAAGTTCAGTAACGGCTCTGCTCATGAAAGAAAAGTCTAAGGCGCTTCTCCACCATATCATGTAACCTGACATGAAGATGTAGAGGGAGGCAGAGCAGGCAACAGGCTGGAGCCCTGTGGCTCAAGTGCCATTTGCTCACTAATAACATCATGTTAGGAAAAAAATTGTATTAGAGATGGAAAGAGAGTTACACTTTACCTTTCCTCTTAAAATAAATGTATTTTTCATATTCTATCAACCATTTTAGCAGAGTCTAGACACTTCTCCTGTCCTTTGCACCACTTCAGTGCAGTTGATTTCTTCTGATGAGTTTAAAGTAGCATATGACAGTTTGTTTTTTCTTAAAAAAGCTGAATTTGGCCATTTGTTGTGGCAGTACTGTCTTAGGTTAATTTTTGTGAAAGCATGTAAAGTGCAAAAGGGCATGTCAGTAAACTGCTTCCAGGCAGGTGCTAGGAACATCTTTGTCTGCTGTTTATGTTAACCTTGGGCTAAAGATTGGCTCCTGTTCAATACCTGAAACCTTCCAAAGGAGACAGATGGCAACATGTAAACAACTAAACCACACATGTGAAAATGACATTGAAATATAATGTGATGGATCAGACTTTAACTGGGTTAAAAGTCAGGCATTTAGAGCAATCTTTCTTTACCCCATTTAGATGTCACGTAGGTAAGTCACGACAGCATGCTCACTGCAGGAAGAGCTTGTGTTTTCCTCAAGGATGAATTCGAGACCTCAGGAAGATACCAAGTCAAATGAAAAACACAGACAACAAGCAATGCCTCAGTGGCTTAAGCTATATGCCTGAGATCAGTCTAGCCGTGATTTCAAATGCAAGCAAAATCATTATGAAGGTAATGCCAATCTGTTGAGTACTTGGCCATTTACTACAGACAGAACAAGCCCTTTGAGTTAGATCTCAAAGAATTCAGATCCTTTGCACTTTTAATGGCTGTTAAAAATCATAGGATATTTTCACAAGGGGAAGAGTTTATTAATCTCACTGCCTTAACCAAATTAGCCTTTTCCTCCTAAAAATTTACTTTCAGTTGCTTATTACAAAAGGAAAATTAAGAGAGAATGAAACTCTCTAGTAATGTGTTTTATCTTTCAAGAACTATACTGCTGCTAGCACTGCAACTTAGAGGTGCTGTGCAGTTTTTGCAATGAAAGCCCCAGGCTGTTGTTCTTGGAATTTCTTTACCAGTAGCTGGGCTACAACCCTGGGTGCCTGTTTCACAGCTACACTGGTCACCTCTTACAGATTTGAGTCACTGGTGTTCCAGTTACTTGGCCTTCCAGGAAGGTTGTGTGACTTGGTTTCCAGCTTTCATAGCTGCTTTACAAACCCAACCTAGTTTGTGAGCACAGTGAGCAAAGCACTTCAGATACAGGAAAGGCTTGTAAAGCACAAACACTTGCATGTGTGCACTGTGTGTTTTATTGTCATCATTAGTCTGCAATAACAAGGTCTGATCAGGTATCAAAAGCCTCTGTAATGTAATTACAGAATAAATGATGGGAGTAAAGCTGAATGAAAGACAGTTTGATGGGGTCACTGATGTGACTGAAAGTGCTTGTAGGTACTACAGAAAAGGAGAATTGGAAGGCAAATGGTGATGTATCTCTGTGGATGATTAGGGGAACCCATATTGGCATAAAAAAATGCCATGGGAGATGGTGCTGGATTAGTTAATTTGAGAATTATATTGAAGGCAAGTCAAAAATTTTGTGACAGATTAATCACAGACAGCAGCCATCATTTACATAGAAAATGAGGGATGTCATCCTGCTGATGGCATGCAGAAGGCTCTCCAATGTGAAGAGAAGGACTAAGATTCAGCTCCAGACTCAGACACCTGAATCTGGGCGAAGAAATTAAAGAACAATTTGGAAAGAACACTAAGCAACCCAAAGTAATAATGAAGACATGACTGTGGTTACCACAGTGCAGATGCTCACCTCTTAGCCATTACAAATCGAGACTGAGGGCCAATGTGTGTTCACACACAAATCACTTGGCTTGATAAAAAGATATCAGTGAAACATGATCCCTATCCTTAAAATCTGAGCATCTCTGTATTATGATGTATTAGTGTTCTGCATTTCCATCTGTCTCTGGGAGGTCTTCATCATTCCCAACGTCAGTGACTCAGTGCTGCTAATGCTAGGAAGTAGGCACTGGTCCAGCCTGCAGTTCTTCAGCATCCTTCTGTGAAACACTGGCAGGATTCAGAGACATTGAATGACTTTCCCAAACTTGAGTTATAGATCTCTTAACTCACTTTTCTTTATCAGCTGATAACATTCACATAGCTTTGTTTTCATGATCCACTATTTTGAAACTTGATGATATTGGAAAATTGTCAGAATATTTTAAAGTGGGCAATAAAATTACATGTAGTGGATCATGTAGGTCTTAGTTCATAGAATCAACAAGGTTGGAAGAGACTTCAAGGATCACCAAGTCCAACCTGTCACCCAACACCACATGATTACTAAACCATGGCACCAAGTGCCACCTCCAATCCTTTTTGGAACACCTCCAGGGATGGGGACTCCACCACCTCCCTGGGCAGCACATTCCAATGGCTAACAACTCTCTCTGTAAAGAACTTTCTCCTCACCTCCAGCCTAAACTTCCCCTAGTTCAGTTGCAGACTGTGTTGTAGTTGTAGAGAGCAAGAAGGTCTCTCCTGAGCCTCCTCTTCTCCAGGCTAAGCAACCCCAGCTCCCTCAGCCTCTCCTCACAGGGCTGTGTTCCAGACCCCTCCCCATCTTTCTTGCCCTTCTCTGAACACCTTTCAGCAAGTCAACATCCTTCCTAAACTGAGGGGCCCAGAACTGGACACAGGACTCAAGGTGTGGCCTAACTAGTGCAGTGTACAGGGGCAGAATGACCTCCCTGCTCCTGCTGACCACACTGTTCTTAGCGCAGGCCAGGATGCCATTGGCCCTCTTGGCCCCCTGGGCACACTGCAGGCTCATGTTCAGCCTACTCTCCACCAGCGTTCCCAGGTCCCTTTCTGCCTGGCTGCTCTCCAGCCACTCTGACCCCAGCCTGTAGCACTGCATGGGGTTATTGTAACCAATGTGCAGCACCCAGCACTTGGATGTGTTCAATCTCATGCCCTTGGACTCTGTCCATCTGTGCAGCCTGGCAAGGCCCTTCTGCAGAGTTCTCCTACCCTCTAACAGATCAAGTCCTGCTCCCAGCTTGGTGTCACCTGCAAACTTGCGGATGATGGACTCAATGCCCTCATCCAGATCATCAATAAATATATTGAACAGGATGGGGCCCAGCACTGATCCCCGGGGGACACCACTAGTGCTTGGCTGCCAGCCGGATGTGACACCATTCACCACCACTCTCTGGGCTCAGCCTCCAGCCAGTTCCTAACCCAGCTCAGAGTGCTGCTGTCCAAGCCATGGGCTGATAGCTTGGCCAGCAGTTTGCTGTGGGGGACAGTGTCAAAGGCCTTGATGAAGTCCAGGCAGACTACATCCACAGGCCTCCCCACATCCATCAGGTGGGTCACCTGATCATAGAAGGAGATCAGGTTGGTCAGGCAGGACCTGCCCTTCCTAAATCCATGCTGGCTAGGCCTGATCCTTTGGCCATCCTGGAAGTGCTGTGTGATTGCACTCAGGATGACCTGTTCCATAACCTTGCCTGGCACTGAGGTCAGGCTGACAGGCCTATAATTCCCTGGCTCATCCAACCAGCCCTTCTTGTGGATGGGCACAACGTTGGCCAGCTTCCAGTCTTCTGGGACCTGTCTAGTGAGCCAGGACTGCTGAAAAATGATGGAGAGTGGCTTGGCAGCTCATCTGCCAGCTCTCTCAGCACCCTATTTTAGCTTTCCTATCAAGACAGTTTTCCCCAGTAAGGAAGAATTGCAAATTGGCTTTTCCCTTTGGCTTACACTTACATTGTAGGGGATTAAAAAAAACAGTTTAAATTCTTAGTTTGGAATAACTCTGTCTGAAAAAAATAATAAAACAGATGAACAGACTTACCTGCAACATAAAGGCCTTGGGGCATTTCGTGAAGAATATTTGGAAGGTAAAAACATTACAGATTTCTTACTGTCACTGGGAATTGCAAAATACTCAAAATTAGCTAGAGAGCTGGCTGAAGGAAAACAGTTTTCAAGGAAAAACAACAGCAAAAAATCAACACCAAACTCCTCCTAAATACATTCATCTTTTTCCAGTGTTACAGTAAGCCAAAACACAAGGAATTTTGACAAAGAGGAAGGAGGTCTTTTATGTTTAAAGCACCATTACCAGCAAAAATCTTCAGAGAATGCTCCATTTTTTAGTTGCTGGAACAGCATGCAGAGCGGGGGAAAAAAGTTTGAGCTATCTTGCATGGGTTATGAACTGTCAAAATGTGATAGCTGATATTATACATGGTGCCTATGTGACTCAAAGGCCTAAGGAAGCAATTTTTTATTCCAGAGATTTCAGACCAAATCCCATCCAGCTTGATACTCAGTGAAAATTGCAATGTAATGGATTTTCAGCCTGAAATGACTTGGCTTGCAGTAAAGATCCTCTTGGAGATAGGGCCAAAGATTTGAATCAACATGACAGTTGTCTGTACTTATGAAGGCAGACTAGATGACTGGTTAAGATTAGATATATAACTTTTAGATGGCTGGAATATGAGATAAATCCCACCCTCAGTTACCTTTTTTCTCATCTTCTGCGCTGAGTGCCATTCATCGTCGCAGCAGCACTGTCAGAGGTAGCCCGCAGAAACGCTTAATAAGCTCAGTTGACAGAGAAATGCAGGGGGAGCTTCCTGTCTTACTAAAACTCTCTGGGCAAAAGACGTTGGATCATCTTTTAGCATTTGATCTTCTCCTTCAGCCACCATCACAGAATCATGGAATCATCCCAATTGGAGAAGACCTTTAAGATCATTCAGTCCAACAGCTACCTAACTCTACCAAGTCTGCTGCTAATCCGCGTCCCATAGCACCACATCTATGTGCCCTGTAACCACCTCCAGGGGACAGTGATTCAAGTACCTCTCTGGGGAGCCTATTCCAGTGTTTGATAACCCTTTCAGTAAAGAAGTTTTTTCTAGTATTCAATCTAAACATTCCCTGGTGCAATTTGATCCCATTTTGTCTTGTCCTATCGCTTGTTACTAGCATTCATTCCCACTGATTTTGATGTTGACTTTCACTTGCCTAGGGAACCCACACTGGGTTTGAGCTTCCAGTAATATGACTCTCAAAGGTATTTCTGCCTGAAGGCAGGAAGAGATTTCAGGACTAGGTTTGATCACAATAATGTGGAATGAAAGCATAGGATCATGTGGGTTTTTTTCTTGGACATTCACTTTTACTACACCTGGTTTGTAATACACCTTCAGTAAGCTGGCATTTTTTTAACACATAGGAAGGCAAAGACCATGTCTTCAGGGATGTGGCAGACTGGCTAGGTGGCATATGGATGAAGAGCAGACATTGTGTTGTAGCAGAAACCAGAGCATTAAAGAGCAAAGTACTGTGTTAATTACCATGCTCTTAGCCAGCAGAATAGCTAGTATTCTGTAATTCCACTACTCAGCAGACTAGAATTTTCTATATTTGTGAGGATTTGAGTGAAAAACTAAGCTTTTGTTAATGAGAGGCTATGGATGGAGCTTACAAATATGAACTAACTTGATGTTACCACATGTAAAAAGAAATCAAGCAATATTTTGTTGCTGGACTGTGAGGAAAAAACACGTTTATTGGAGGATCAGATTCATATGCCCTTGATCCAGCATGCTTGTACAGCTGGACTTCCATGATCTCTGCAGCCTCCCTGATGAATTGAGACCTTGTACTCACTTTAGAGCTGTCTGTCGCTCCCCACTGTGTATGTACCTAAGTAAAAATTCATAGCCAGACTCACATCAAATCAATGCTCACAGTCAGCCTGTATCTAAACAAATTTAATAAAGCTAAGAGCTCTGAAGATCCTCTTATTTATCCCATGACAAGCAGAGAGACTCCCAGTTCTTTTGCTCCTGACATCTTTGTCAATAATCTGCAGATTGCACAATACAATGTTGTTTTATAATTCATCTCTTTGACAATATAACAGGACCTTTGAACAGGAATGCTTTATGTAGTTATCGCAAGAACAGCACTTAAGCAGAGACTGAATCAACAGCTACTCTCCTCTCTGAGAGCAATGTTTCAAGCAATTCTTTTATGCAGTGAAAAAAATCAGATTTGCTTTTAAAGAAGAATTTATATTTGACTGGCAATTAGATCATAAGTAAGAGCCATAGGACTTATTAGATCATGTATTTCATTCTCCTTCTACCACGGGATCATTTTCAGACCAGATGTCTGATTTCATTATTTTGAAAGCACAAACCATCAGACTTACAGAAAATACTGAAATTTCTGCAGTATTCATCATTTGAAGAATATTTTTAGGCAGTACCCACAAAACTAACTGCTGGGAAAATATACTGGAAGTGGGAATGAAGGTAGCTGGATATATATTCCATTAAGCTGAAGGTGGTATCAGCTCTACTTGACCTATTTTGTATTCACAGCTACTTATGAGCATATACTAGGAGGTGTTCTAAAACCCCAAATGTTAGAGAGATCACCTACTCTAAATATGCAGTTATTGTGCAGTCTATTATATAAATACTTTACTAGGGTTTGAAATAAAAGTTACAATTCCTACAGCAAACAGAGCACTTAGGCATGAAGTTTCATTCACTTCATCGGAAAGTTACGTGTTTAAATCCTGGTCCTAGAATTTATGTGGGTGGATTCATAGTTTCATAGTTTCATAGTTTCATTCAGGGTTGGAAGGGACCACAAGGATCATCCAGCTCCAACCCCCCTGCCATGGGCAGGGAAACCCCACACTAGATCAGGCTGGACAGAGCCTCATCCAGCTTGCTCTTAAACACCCCCAGGGACGGGGCTTCGACCACCTCCCTGGACAACCCATTCCAGGGTCTCACCACTCTCATGGTGAAGAACCTCCTCCTCACATCCAGCCTGAATCTCCCCACCTCCAGCTTCATTCCATTCCCCCTAGTCCTATCACTACCTGACATCCTGAGAAGTCCTTCCCCAGCCTTCCTGTAGGCCCCCTTCAGATACTGGAAGGCCACAATTAGGTCACCTCAGAGCCTTCTCTTCTGCAGACTGAACAGCCCCAACTCCTTCAGTCTGCTCTCATAGGAGAGGTGCTCCAGCCCTCTGATCATCCTCGTGGCCCTTCTCTGGACACGTTCCAGCACCTCCACATCCCTCTTGTAATAGGGACTCCAGAACTGGACACAGTACTCCAGATGGGGTCTCACCAGGGCTGAGTAGAGGGGGAGGATCACCTCCCTCGACCTGCTAGCCACACTTCTCCTGATGCAGCCCAGGATCTGATTGGCTTTGCGGGCTGCAAGTGCACATTGAGAGCTCATGTTGAGCTTTTTGTCCACCAGCACCCCCAAGTCTCTCTCCTCAGGGCTGCTTTCCATCCAGTCACTGCCCAGCCTGTATTTGTGCCTGGGATTGCCTCCACCCATATGCAGGACCCTGCACTTGCTCTTATTGAACTTCATGAGGTTGGCTTGTGCCCACCTCTCCAGCCTGTCAAGGTCCCTCTGGATGGCCTCCCTTCCCTCCAGCGTGTCTGCTGCACCACACAGCTTGGTGTCATCAGCAAACTTGCTGAGGGTGCACTCAATGCCACTGTCCATGTCACCCACAAAGATGTTGAACAAGACAGGTCCCAGGACTGATCCCTGAGGGACTCCGCTTGTCACTGGCCTCCACTGGGACATGGAGCCATTGACAGCCACTCTTTGGGTGCGGCCATCAAGCCAGTTCCTTATCCATCTAGTGGTCCACCCATCAAACCCATGTGTCACCAGTTTGGAGACCAGGATGTGGTGCGGGATTACATGTTTAAGAAGTGATTTCAGATAATTTAATGTAAAAGAAGAAACCCGAAGTCGAATTTGAAATCTATTCTTAGTACTTTAATCATGTGTCTCTGAGAATTCAGCTGGTTTGATTGGATTGTTTTGAGTTCTCATTTTTAGTGTAATTGAAACAAAATTGACTGTGAAAAAAACTGCTTTCAAGAGAATTCCAGAAGAATGTAACTGGACAGAGACCTCCATCTTCAGTTTGTTACTTGGGAAAGGTCAAGGAAAATGACAAAGTGCCTGGAAACTGAAACAGTGGCATAACGTTATGCACCTCTGTAGTACTCAGCTTAGGACATCCTGAGGGTTTACCAACAGCAACACAAGAGAAGTGGTGTTTCCTTATCTTACAGACACATGAGGAATGCTTAGGAGTGTCAAGTGACTCCAATATTTCCTGTGACTGTTAGAAAAGATGGAAAAAACTTATCTATCAGCTTGCAATTTCTGGTTTTGGTTTTGTTTTTCTTTAATGCTTGATAGCTGCAGTGGTGGAGGAGTTGAGATTCATGGATTATTTGAAGCCTGTCAGTGAATCAAAGCCATGTACATATGGTATAAAATATGCAACACTGCATACTAGTGGGTTTTGTGTTTCAGTGGGACCAGTCTGGGCTTCAAATATGTCATTATCCTTCATAAGAAAGTTTTGTTCTAGTCTTGAATCAGTTCACATTGTTAATGTGCTCATTAGCCAACTCAGAAGGATATACAGACAGCTGCAAGGACTCTAATTAACATTTGACTACAAAAGAAGAAATTAAAATCTACTCTGCTATTTAATCTGTCAGCAAAGGTCTGGATTAGAAATGAGTTCAGTATTTGTTTCTCTGTAGCTTTTCCTTTGTTTTAATATAATAGATTCATAGCCATCAGAGGTAGAGAAAACCTATTAATTTATCTTGTCGATCTGTCGATCTAGCACTGCTGCTACTTTTACCCTTTGGATGATCCTGAGGAAACCTCTTGCCCCATGTTTGTCTCCCATCAAACACCTGGAGATTATTATCATCTTTACTTTTAGTCATCATTTGCTTGTGTGTATGTAATTCATGTAAGGATTCCCTGCAAATCAGGACTTCCATTATGCTTTCTATGTTATTTTCTTTTTAAGCACCTTACAGTGTTCCAGAGTTATCTCCAGCACGGTAAAGAGTGCTCTTACAATCCAGGAGAAGCACACTGGTACTTCTGTGTTACAATCTATCTACTGTTCAGTTTAAAGTTGCTATTAGTGAAGCAGTCATTCAGAGTTACTCCATGGGGTTGTTTTGTTTAGTGGTTTTTGGTGGCTTTGTTTGTTTTGTAGACAACAAGAAAGAACAACTTTGTGCCTGTGTGATAACTTCTCTAATACATAGAAGATAGTGCAAAAGTATTATGAAGCACAGGGTTGTTTTCAAAGGAGTGAGTTGGTTTGGGTTTTTTTTTTTTTTTTTTGAGATTAATCTGAATGTTCAGAAGGTTTATTTCTCAACAAATAAGAACAAACAACAAATTGTTTGGACCAGAGAGAGCGATTGTGTTGACAGCAGACATATGAATGATAACTGTTTTTACAGATGGACTGGTGAGAATCAAATTGAAGCTATTGATCTGTATTTTGTAGGATCCTGCTAAACAGAAACCTTTGAGGGCCTTACTATGAGCAGCATGGGTTATTTTACTACCTAGGAAGGGCAATGCACTCTCTTTCTGTTGCACACACTCCATTTCCAATGGAACAGAAGACGCCTAGTCTTCAAAAAATGTCAAGAGCCCTTCTGTAGAGACGGGGATAATCCTTTTCACATATAATTAAAAGCCTTTCCTTCTCCCTCAATAGGCACACTCACAAATGATAACTCTTTTGAGACAATACATCAGCAGCCTGGAAAAAACTCTTAAGTTAACTTCTTAACTTCATTAGCTTTGCATCTTCTGTTTAGTGGAAATTGAGCACAGACAGGAAAGAGTAGGATGTGATAATAGGTCCTCAGGTCTCAGACTGATGAGTGCTTTTGGAAGGAGGGCAGTTTTGTAGTCTGTTGAACCTGTATTGCAGGGTGTAATTGGTTAACCTAGAGAAGAGGATACTGTGGGTAGACCTCGTAACAGCTCTCCAGTGCTTAAAATGGGCCCACAGGAAAGCTGGAGAGGTAGTTTTTACAAGGGCATGCAGTGATAGAACAAAGGGTGGTGGCTTCACACTGAAAGAGGGTAGTTTTAGATTAACTATAATGAGGAAATGCTTCACCATGATGGTGGTGAGGCACTGAGAAGTTGTGGATGGCCCCTGGCTGGAAGTGTTCAAGTCCAGCTTAGGTAGGGCTTTGAGCAACCTGGTCTAGTGGAGGAAGGTGTCCCTGCCCACAGCAGGGGAATTGGAGCCTTTGAACCTGAACTGTTCTGATCATATGATTCAGTGATTCTATGGCCAACCTCTACAAAGGTATTATCACACCTCTGTAGAGGGATAACATTTCAATATGACATCTGTCAACTGATGATAGATAAGGACTAAGTATATATACTCTTCATAATCTATCAAATTATGATAGATAAGGACAAAGTATTTATACCCTTCATAATCAGCTTCCCCCATTTGTAGAGTAGAATTTCTCTTACCAGGGAATGGAAAAGACATCAAGACATCTGATTTCAAAACTTACAAATGTAACCCATTTACCATCAAGTCACTAGGGGGAGAAAGGGCAGAATGTGTTAAAACTTAAATGAAATTTAGATCAAGTGATTTAATCCCTGTGCTTCCATCCTCTAATGCTCTTACCCAGGAATGCTGTAAGGTGAATGGAAGCACTGTTTCCTTCAAGAATGGGTTATTTTTATGAATTTTTACTGTTTCTCTAGGTTAAGGGGAGATGATAAAAAAAATCTGTGACTATGACATGTCTTCCATTAATAAAGAAACCTTTAAGAACTTTATCCACTTAAACAAAGTGCCATGAACTCTCTTTCTCATTTCTTATTTTTTTCTTGTTAGGAAAAAAAAATCAAACACACCAAACCCCCCCCAAAAAAAAAACAACAAAACACAAAACAAACAAACAAACCAAATCAAACAAACAAACAGAAAAAGAACACCGAAATCTCCAGTCTAGAAAAAATTAACTTCAGGAAGACAGCCCCAAACTACTGTAGCTACATTCATAGTTTTCTGCTGTTGTCAACAGGGTAGCCTTGCCAGAAAGGTCAGCAAAATACACATGAGCACTTCTCCATTACCCTGCTATTTTTTCTACATTTCTGAATCTAGGAGATGATGTTCTCTTTCCATCTGAGCTCAGCCATGGAAAAGATAACTACAACCACTGGTGCTTGATGAGAATGACAGTGGTAGCAGAGTTGTCAGTGTACAAACTTATTGAAGATCAGCACGTCAGGTGTAAATGAAAACAATAAGTCTGTATTAAAGAGGCAGTGTAAGGTTTCAATGATTACTGTATTCCCATGTATTATTTAGAGTATGTGGGTTAAAACTTCCACATTCTTGTTCCTTAGATTATCACTGGTGATAGGATGTAACAGTACTAATGAAGTTTGAAGGGGGAACTTTAGCCTGGATCCTGGCTGTAAAGTCTGAAAGTAAAATTATTACCATTGGATGTAAAAGAAAAATAATGATGTCTCTATAATTCCTTGGATTCCTGATGGGAATATAGAGAAGAGGCAGAAACGGTTCTTCCTCTCTTTTCTTCTGTCACTTCTGCCTGCAACTTTCCTCTCTCTTCTGTGCCCTTGCTGGGGTACCCGTGTTTTGACTACTGTGTGAGGTCATGGGAGGGAGGGAGGAGGGGAGGTGTATGGGTCCCTGGATCCACCCAGGGGGGTCTGGGGAGTTTCTGTGTTGTTTATAAATTGTAAATACATATATATGTATAGCTTATACAGTATCACACAGCATCACAGTATCATCAAGGTTGGAAGAGACTTCAAAGATTGTTGAGTCCAGCCTGTCACCACAGACCTCATGACTAGACCATGGCACCAAGTGCCACATCTAATCCCCTCTTGAACACCTCCAGGGACAGTGACTCCACCACCTCCCTGGGCAAAGCATGCTCTGTATGCTTTGTACATATTCCTTACATTTCATATTTCTAGATTGTATTTTTTTTGTAAATAGAGCTTCATTTGCTTCCAAAACCTTCTGAGCTAGGCTGGTACTTTTACTTTGGGGGGATAATTTCAACCCACCACAGTCTTTACAGTAAGCAGGCTTGAATGTGCAGACCTTAAACCAATGGATAAGGAACTGGCTAGATGGACAGGCTTAAAGAGTTGTGATCAATATCTCAACATCCAAGTGGAGACCAGTGACAAGTGGTGTTCCTCAGGGATCTGCAGGGCTCTGAATAAGGTTCAACAAGTCAAAGTGCAAGGTCCTGCATCTGAGTTGGGCCAGTCTCAGGCATAAGTCCAGACCGGATGCAGAGGGACTTTTCATAAGGTTGTCTAGCAATAGGAAAAGCAGAATGGTTTTAAGCTGAGGGAGAGTAGGTTTAGGCTGGATCTTAGAAAGTTCTTCAGTACAGCAGTGATGAAACTCTAGAATAGGTTGCCCAGGGAGGTTGTGGATGCCTCCTCCTTGGGGTTGTTCAAGGCCAGGTTGGATGAGTCCTTGAGCAGCTGAGTCTAGCTGAGAGGCATCCCTGCCCAAGGCAGAGGGTTTGCAGTAAGTGATCTCTAGGGTCCCTTTCAACCTTAGGCATTCCATGTTTCCATGGTTCTATCATTTTATGTCACAAAGTGCCTTTGCCCTCAAGTGACATATAGTGTGAAATGGCCTTAAATTAGGAATGGAATAGATTTCAAACCTTTTGAAATGGTAAAAGAGATACAATAAGAATGTAGCATGAGTCAGAGTTGGTCCAGTAGGAGAGAGAGACAAAACACTGCTTGTGGTGGTACCAGACACCAGGAGAGAGCTCTCAACAGCCCTAAGCACTTTGTATTCAGAACTGGATGAAGCTTCTGTAGGACCAGGTTTCCACATAGTATACTACAAATTATTTTTAAGAAGTAGATAGCCCTTGACTGCAGAGCTCCATTAGAATGCCTTGTTAGCCAGGTTATGAATGTTTGGCAATTGCTGCAGCAATCCATATTTACCATCTGCAGGATTATTTTTAATCATCTTGGAGGATATGATTTGACGCCGTTCGTTTTATGCTTCAGCATTTAGGCAGTTAGGCTTCAAGAGAATGCCATCAACTTACTGACTTCATTTAAATCCTCCAAAGGCAAAATTAAGGGTAAGAGGAAGGAGGGAGATTTAGTTGCTAACAAAAGATGAGGAAACTGTCCATGGGCTGCAGCCATTGGATTAATGTTTGTGGTAATAAAATGAGAATTTGTTCTGCTGTAGATCCTCTGTAGATACCGAGGCCCTTTTGTATCAAGTCTAGCATGTATTCTGACTATTTCAACTCCCTTTTTTCCCCCTCTGTGATTCTTAAATTCATGATCTCTTTCTGTGTATTGTGTATATTATTTCATTGCTACAGTCTTCCTCCTGGATACCTTATTCCTTCTAATCACATTATAGAACCAGGCCAGCAGATTCCTTTTGCTTGTGAGGTGGCTGACACTTTTGTCAGGGGTAGTTGGTGTCTTGCCTAGACAATGGATATACAGAGTTTGCATGCAGAGTTTCCTGCCTGACCAACCTGGTGGCCTTCTATGAACAGATGACAACATTAATAGATGAGGGGCGAGCAACTGATGTCATTTACCTGGACCTGAGCAAAGCCTTCGACACTGTCCCACACCACATCCTGGTCTCCAAACTGGTAACACGTGGGTTTGATGGGTGGACCACTAGATGGATAAGGAACTGGCTTGATGGTCGCACCCAAAGAGTGGCTGTCAATGGCTCCATGTCCCAGTGGAGGCCAGGGACAAGCGGAGTCCCTCAGGGATCAGGCCTGGGACCAGGCTTGTTCAACATCTTTGTGGGTGACATGGACAGTGGCATTGAGTGCACCCTCAGCAAGTTTGCTGATGACACCAAGCTGTGTGGTGCAGCAGACACGCTGGAGGGAAGGGAGGCCATCCAGAGGGACCTGGACAGGCTGGAGAGGTGAGCACAAGCCAACCTCAGGAGGTTCAACCAGACCGAGTTGCAGGGTCCTGCATCTGGGTTGAGGAAATCCCAGGCACAAATACAGGCTGGGTAGTGACTGGCTGGAAAGCAGCCCTGAGGAGAGAGACTTAGGGGTGCTGGTAGGTGAGAAGCTCAACATGAGCTCTCAGTGTGCACTTGCAGCCCACAAAGCCAATCAGATCCTGGGCTGCATCAAGAGAAGTGTGGCTAGCAGGTCAAGGGAGGTGGTTCTCCCCCTCTACTCAGCTCTGCTGAGACCCCACCTGGAGTACTGCCTCCAGTTCTGGAGCCCCTATTACAAGAGGGATGTGGAGGTGCTGGAACGTGTCCAGAGAAGGGCCACGAGGAGAGGGCTGGAGCACCTCTCCTATGAGGACAGACTGAAGGAGTTGGAGCTGTTCAGTCTGGAGAAGAGAAGGCTCCGAGGTGACCTAATTGTGGCCTTCCAGTATCTGTGGTAACCTGCTGCAAAATACAAACCAAACCCATTACCCAAATGCTCCAGCACAGGGAAGAGTGACTTCTCGGTACTGTTTAAATGAACCCTCTTAGACTGGTTTTGGATGGGAGGAGATACTCCAGCAAGGTATAAAAGTGCCAGAGTATGAAGGATTTACTCTTACGACAGCCAATCTCATCTGTTACAAATGTACCACTTATAGCAGGTCCTTCCCTTCTGCCTCTATCCTTTGCCAAGTCTGTCTGGCCTTGTTAAGAGCTGGCACTGTGGGAAACAAAGTCATCTATTCTAGGCAGCTTGGGAGTCTTGGAGTCAGATCTTCACTTTACCAAAAAAAGGAATTGTGCTGAGTCAGTCACACAATTTAGCTGTGATGAAATGAGTCCTCAAGCCATGATACGCATGAGGCCAACAAATCCTGATGGAAACCAGGGGGAAACAGTATTTTCATGATGCCTGCATTTGAGATTACTGTGTTTGATAACATACAGCTGCTCTATTTACAAGTCTGTCCAGGACAAATTCCTATGCACAAGTTCAAGTGATCCTCTCCAAGGCTTTCTTGTTTGTTTAGTAAAAGTTAGTTGAACTTATGATAAGAAGAAAAGCACTAGAGGTGATACCCTAAAAAAACGGACAAAAAAAGGTTGGGTAGGTTGGTTGGTTTCTCTGTTTCTCTCTTCAGCCAGGACAGTTGATCCATAGCAGAGCAAGCATCCACACTGCTCTACAGCCAGCATGCCTTGGCCCTTACTTCAAGTTCTGAGAAAAGATTTCAAAGAATTAATGTCTGTTTCGTGATATTCTTGCAACAGGATGATCTCTGCTAGTGACAGGAATGGCAATGCTGTTATTTTCCAGGGGCTGCTTTGTAGCCATTGGAGGGTAACAATCGTATGATGCTGCAGCAGCCTGGATGGCTGAATGTGAAGTTGATTTTTAGCTTAAGGTGTTGAGTCCAGTGGTCTTCACACATGCGGGGCTCTGTGAATGGAAATTCATAACTTTGAGGTATACCCTGATCTTAGTTCACAGCCTCTGAATTTGATTAATGTTGACAGTGTGTTATTGTAAAGGTACACATGATTTGAAAGAGATATATTTTGAGAGCTCCTGAATGTGACCTTATCTCAATTTCTTATAATGCTCAGGAAATGTCCTCCAAATTTGGGTGTCCCCTTTAATTCACATTGTTCCAAGGGCTGTTTTTTCCTCCCCCAGCCAGTAAGTGAAGAACATTTAGTGGTTTGGGTTTTTTTTCTGCTCTAGTTCCGAATGTCAGTCAATTGAGTCAAGGATAATAAGCACAAGACGCCGATGCCACTCAGATACTCCTGTGGTAAGTTCTAGTCTAAAGTCCTGGGTAAATATACAGACCTGTTCTTGCTCTAGGTGAAATGAGTAATAGAATAATCATTAATTTCACTCACAGCCACATTATACTTTAAACCAGACAATAAAAAACTTCTACCTTGGCAAAATCCATTGAGGAAAAAACCAAACAAACAAACAATTGCTCAGTAGCTAGGCTGAGATGACAAGTAAATGGGAATTGAAAGTGTGATAGATTTCACCTATGGCATTAGCTAGGCATGGAACCCTGCTGCTGCTTCCTGTTGTGCCTCAAGCACAGCATCCTCAAGGAGACAAGGTGTGGGACCATGTCAAAGTGCAGCCAGAATGTGAGGTCCTGCACACCAGGAGACTGTGAAGGAAAGCACATTACTGGGACACCCTGCTTCACCTGGGACCGAGGTATGCCCAGTGTTGTTTGCCCTTCCCTAGCACTGTTGCGGCAGTCTGGAGTTTAGCCTAACTGACAAGTCAGCCTTCAAGATGTTTTGAAATCTCTTGCTCTTCTTGCCAGACCTTGAGGATTTGGTGGGGATTTGAGGTCTTCTGAAGCACAAGGCGGTGTGTGGAGGGTGGGAACTGAAAGCTGGTGAGTTTTTGTAGCAGGGCAGAGTCTGACTGGGAGTCTTTAGCACAGCAGCAAAGATCAGAAAGGTTTCTGAGAGTGTTTCAGGGTCTAGAGCAGAAGCCATTGTACTTGGAGAGACCCAGAGATTAAACAATATGAATATGAATATGTGAGGTTAAACAATATGAATATGTTGGCAGATAAGTGAGTCAGAGAGGAAAAGTGGAAGATGGATAGAGTTTGAAAGATGGGAGATTGCAGCGTATTGCAGCTCTGCAGTATATTAGAACAGTTCATCTGAAGAAAAAAGGGAGATTTTTACCTAGGGAAAGGCACATCACATAGTGCACTGCCACCTTTCTAGCCATCTTTCTAAATGGACTCTCAGATGTGTACATGATGCTGGTGTCACCCACCACTTCTGTGCCGCAATGGCTATGTCTGGAGTGACATGGAGCAACTGTGCCAGGGGCAAGATAGCAATGAAGTGGTTCCAGAGTGGAGCTGATCCTGTGAAGGGAAGTGGTCTTCTGTAGGAAGGCAGCATGGGGTGAGTTACAGTAAGGATAAAAGACTGTAAACACCATTCAATACAAAAATGAAGCCTTCTAGAGACCTCCAGGCTTCAGCAAGCAACAAGCACAAATTCAGCTCTAAGTAGCATCAGTAAAGGCTGCAGACTAAGTTCCCATTTCCAGCAAGTCCTATTTTGATAGATTTGGCAAACTAAAACTCAGAAGTCACCTCTTTTGTAATTTCAAAGTGGATTTAAATTAGCGAGAACAAAGCACAAGTAGACTCAATCCCTGCTGCTGGATTGGAGCTTTAAGCGCAGGCTGGTCACAGAAATGTCTGTCACTCAGACTTCAGTGCTTGTTTTTCTCTGGGAGAACTACATATTTTTCATGCAGAAGCCTGCATCTTCATTCAGCAATACTGCAGGGCTGTGCTGAGTTATCTGTGTTGATCTGGTAAATGAAAGGCCCCTCGCTGGCAGCAAAGCACAAACACTGAGCCCTGAAGCAAACTGGAACAAGGCAACTCAGACAAGCACAGGCAGTGTCCTGTTATATGCATGTATGTTTATAACACAGATGTGTGTTTGTATGCAAGTGTTTGGTCAGAAAATACCCAGAGTCTATGGTCTCCCTTTAGATATTTTCAGTTGATTTTTTTTCCTGAAATTATTTGGAAAAGGAAAAAAAAAAAACCTGAGATGGAGGTACTGTGAGTCAAATATATGCATGCTTATGTATGTGTGAAAATGTGACCTTTAGAAGCCCTGAGCAGTGAGTGACATCCTCAAACACAGACTAAAGGCCAAGAAAAATGTTTGTCTGTGGACCTGAGAAGTGAGCAGAATACAGTTTTTCATCAAATCATGGAAATTTGAGACAGAAAAAGACTCATTAGCTCATCCTGGCCATTCCTGTGGCAGCAAAGGTACAGGAGAACAGGAAGAGAAACAAACAAACAAACAGAAAAGCATGAAATGTCTAAAAGACCCTTTTTTGTAGGGATCACAGTGCAAGCGAAACCACTGCACAGTGTGGTGGTTAGCACTGAGATTTAATATAGAATACAATAGAATAAACCAGGTTGGAAGAGACCTTCAAGATCATCGCGTCCAACCCATCAACCAATCTAACCCACCTAAACAACTAACCCATGGCACCAAGCACCCCATCAAGTCTCCTCCTGAACACCTCCAATGATCGTGACTCCACCACCTCCCTGGGCAGCCCATTCCAATGGGCAATCATTCTCTCTGTGTAGAACTTCTTCCTAACATCCAGCCTAAACCTCTCCTGGTGCAGCCTGAGACTGTGTCGTCTTGTTCTGGTACTGGCTGCCTGGGAGAAGAGACCAACCTCTGCCTGTCTACAACCTCCCTCCAGGGAGTTGTAGAGAGCAAGAAGGTCACCCCTGAGTCTCCTCCTCTCCAGGCTAAGCAACCCCAGCTCCTTCAGCCTCTCCTCATAGGGCTTGTGTTCCAAACCCCTCACCAACTTCATTGCCCTTCTCTGGACTCGTTCCAGCAAGTCAACATCCTTCCTATACTGAGGGCCCCAGAACTGGACACAGTACTCGAGGTGTGGCCTAAGCAGTGCAGTGTACAGGGGCAGAATGACCTCCCTGCTCCTGCTGGCCACGCTGTTCTTGCAGAGTTGAGACTCCTCAGAGCCAGCAGGCAGGTAGAAAAGAGAGCCTGGAGCTGTTTGAAGAGTTGTTGACAATGCAACTATTGACTTCAGAGAGAAGGATGAGGGTTTTTCTCACAACTGCAGCGATTTTATCCCATTTGCCTTCGTTTAGTTTGGAAATGGAAACCATATCTTTAATGCTAATTAGGCAGCACATTACTTATTCTTCCTGTCCTCGTGTAAATAACAATTAGCAATAATTTAGCAGTTGTACACTCTGGCATCTTCTGAACCATACCATTGTATACCATTCCAAATTCCTATGCATTAATCAGGATCATAAGCAAATCAGCACTAATTAAGAAGAAAATAAGTATAATAACAAATGAAACAAATCTAATGATTTGTATCTGTTCAGCAGTTCTTTCTCCCTCTGCAGTTTATCAAATAGTTGCAATGCATAGGAACTTCTCATAATTGAAACTAATTATGAGGTTTCCCCTGCTACTTTGAGCCTCATGTTCAAATCCCACAAAGCTCATTAAATAAGTTACAAAGCTGGAATCTTTAGCGCATATTGTAACTTGGTTCATGTTAATTAGCACCATGTTTTGGAGGCAATAAGAGGTCTGTTCAGCAGTAAACACAACCTAAAGGGAGATTGGGTAAGGATTTTTGCCGATCTAAGAGGCTATAGAGAAACCTGAGCCAGGTATTATCAGATATGACACAAATGTCACATATCCACCTCAAGACTGTATGCCAAATGCGGTACTTTTGCAATTCAGCCCATTTTGGCCCTGTCTTAATGTCTGTTGTTACTTGGAGCAAGCATCTGGAGAAGCAGAGGTGCTTAAATACACAGTCATTACGTCTGAAGGTCATTCCTGTCTAGCGGTGACTGTGTCATAAAATAGCATACATCTACCACTGCTGCTTTGGGTGTCATTAGCAACATTCTGCTTTCAGAAGTAGGTGGCAATCTAGATGCCAGCATCTTTGCAGATCCCAGGCCCATTTAACAGACTGAAATTGCTACATGAAATTTAATGATGCTAAAAATATATGTGATGGTACATGCTGTCTCCATTTAGTTGCATGCAGTTATTTAAAGGTAGACAGTAAGTATTGAATACAGTTCAAAGTGGGTGAAAGAAATCCACAGATCTACAGCCTACAAATTCACCGTATCTTAGGCAGCTTTCAGTACAATCCTAGGAGACAGGACCGCACACTGATCTTGCAACAGGCTGATGCCTTGCTGCTGTACTGCATATACTCAGTCTTCGTGGGCAAACACACACATGCTATCCCTTTCTAGATGATACTGCTTTGAGATCATTGCTGATTAATTAAAATATCCTGAATGTGGTACAGTAACTTTGAAATCTTGCATATTTTTCAGTTGTTGAATCTTCTTTGTCTTCCCAATTTTGTGTCTTCAAATTGTCAGGGGTCTCTCACCCCACTACCAGCCCCAAATTGCTCTTTTCAGGACTGTGACTCTGGCCCAGAAGCCATGGCAGACAGAGGATCAACTTCCTGATATATTGTCCATGCTTTCTTCTTGCCCCTAGGACTGTACTTGGGCAGCTTGCAGATGGGATGGCCAAGGTTCAGCATCCAGTGGTAACTGGAAATGACAAATAGATCCCATTCTGAGCAAAACACGAAGCTTCCTCCAACAGCTGCAGATATCACAGATACTTCCAAGGACACAGTGACAATATTCATCAAGGCAATCCACAAATCAGTTTTTTTTCTCTTTTCTGTGGATGAGATGACCAATAGACAACAGCATACATAGTCTGCATGTTGTAGAGTACAGGCATCCGTCTTCTAGCAGTGGTAACAGATGTAGTCATTCACCTGGGCAGCTTAGTCCACAAATGATCATATCTAGACCACTGTATTCATAGAATCATAAAATCATCCAGGTTGGAGAAGACCTCAGAGGTCATCAAGTCCAACCTATTACCTAATACCTAACACCTCCTGACAACTAAACCATGGCTTCAGGTGCCATATCCAAGCCTTTTTTGAACATCTCCAGGGACTATGACTCCACCACCTCCCTTGGCAGCACATTCCAATGGCCAGTTACTCTTTCTGGGAAGAACTTTTTCCTCACCTCTAGCCTAAACGTGCCCTGGCACAGTTTGAGACCATGTCCTCTTGTTCTGTTGACTGTTTAAGTACTCCTTCATGAAGTTAAATCCAGTGTTGTCAATATCCCATTGCGATGTTCTGCTTGGCAGTCAAGCAGGGCATAAATGTTGATGTGATTCCCCGAACTGATTAGCGATTTGAAAGACTTTATTTCTAAGGAGCTAAAGTCTATCTTTAGTGAAAATCTGTAGTGGTTTCCTGGATATTGGAAAAGCAATGTGATGAGAGGTGTCTCCAAGATCTGCTTTGATAACCTGCCTTCTCCTAGTGTCACTTTCCAAGAAGCAGACGGAGCATTGTTGATGTTACGCTTTCAGTCACATTAGTGCCCACATTTGCTTCTCATTAATGCAAGTACTGAAGAAAGTTATTTAAAGGAAAATGGCTACAACAGACTCCCTGTCTCCACCTTGTGCAAGCTGAAAGCTTCAATATATGTAAAAATTAACATGTAGTCCTCCTTGTAGTACTTGTGTTTGCTGAGACATGCCTCTGAAAAGAATAAAACAATGTTTTCTTAGGCATACATAAAATCTGTTTAATAACCTTAACAGCTGGTCCTGTAAGAAACATCCTAGGGCGTGCTGCTGGTTAAAAGTATCATTCTTCACATTAGGTTTCTTTATCTCAAAATAAATGTCTTCCAATTAAAACTGCAAAGCAAAATAAATCTGAAGCTTAATTTGGTGCTTCCAGTAGAAAACTGGAAGTGGAAAAAAAAAAGAAGAAAAACAAGAAGTGATCCAATGAAGAACACAATCACTGTTGCATTGTCTCACATTGCATATAGCTTGTTTCTGAGTAACAGCAGAACGCATAAGTGAAACTGCCTAGCTTTTGTGTGTTTAAAACAGAAGAGTGGATCTTAGTAAGATTTAACTGTGAAGACCTGCTCTCTGGGAAGCTTTCCTTCAGGCACAGCAGAAGGTCACTAATGGTTTAGTTACTCATGAGCACTTCTAGCCACGTTCTGATAGAAGTCTGAAGACCAAATGCATCAGGGGAAAAAATAAGTGAATTTCCACCCCTTTTATCTGTGACTGACATTAGCAAAGATGTTTCTTACTTTTAAAATTGTTTGGAGGTAATGTGGCACGTCTCCAAGGCAGTTGTGATTTTTGCCTTGAGCTGAGCTAGAAATGGTTAAAATTACAGGGAATCTTACCTTCAGAAATGGAAAGGGAGAAAAATATAAAGAGAAGGAAAGAGGTAAATGCAAAATAAAAGCTGACCTTAAAAAAAACAAAACAAAGCAAAATGCCCCAAAACATTGGCTTCTGATTTCAATTATTTCTGAGCTGTAAACATTTTCAGGGACAAGGAATTCCTTTGCATACACATACTGCTGTTTGCAACAACCAGGCCCAGTCCAGCAGGATTTTGTTTTTGTCTCAACAGAGTAATTTTATTCATCTGGGACAATGTATTTAATAGTCTGGTATTAATGACAGCAAGAAATAAAACAGTTGTTTCTCCCATTTTTCTTCATTTCAGTGTGTGTCTTTCTCCCCCCTCCACACCCTCCCCTCCCCCCCCATCTTTATAATTGTGTTTTAAAACCATAAATGTTTCCAAAGATAGTGCCAGATTTAAAATACTGGTTGTTATTACAATGTGTGGGTGGCTTCACCCTCTGTTCACAGCCTCCAGCTTTTATCTGCCCTGCTTCAATCCTCCTACTATAAGAGAGAAATCCAAGAAAATTAACTCATTTAGGGGAGAAGCAGTTTAGCTCCTTTGATGATGGTTGTGATTATTTTAGTCTGGAGTGAATACCCTTTAGCAGGTAAAACCAAAAATTAAGAGAAAAGAGAAAAGCTTTGAAATCTTAAATTTTGATGCAATCGATCAATCAAGCAGACAGCCCCTGTCTTCAGTCTTGTTTTCATCTCATCCCCCAGGTTGTAAGGGAGTTAATTCTTATGTATGCTGCCATAGCAGGGATGAGAATCAGGCCCTCATTCTATGACAAGTGTGTTCAGAGCAGAAAGGCTTCTGTTTTAGGCTGCTCTGGTATATCCCAAGCCCTGCTGGTCTTTCTGCTATGCGCAGCAAGTGTGAGGCCAATACAGCACACTGCAACAGGCTCAGGGAAGAGGAAGGGGATAACAGAGACTGTACCAGCCTCCCATGAGTGCTGTAAAGTTGCAGCCAGAAAAAACTGTGAGGAAGAAGGGTGGCATGTGCAGCATTTAACATGACCGTGTTGCAGGTGAGAGAGTGCAGGATTCTCATGAATTAATTTGCATTGCGCACTTCTGCTGTGCTCCACATGTGAGCAAAGAGCAGTTGCAGCATCTGAAAGGATGCACTGCACTGTGCAAGTGGACTCAAACCCACAGCCACTAACTCAACTAGTCCAGCATGAAGTGAGAGAGTTATTGCATGGACTCAGCAGTGTCCTGGAAGGTGGCAGCTTTGAGTTGTCCCTGCAGCTAAGAATTAGTTAAACTCACATTTCCCATTTTTGTGGGAAAATCCTATAATAAAAGCAGTAGTTTGTGATCTGGTGTAGGTGATCCTAGATGATTTTTGGAGGTCACTTCCAACCCCTAACATTCTGTGATTCTCTGATTATGTATTTCGCTTCCTTTACGTTCGTGGCAGAATGGGGACTGCTGATGTGGGTGTTGAAGAGGCTTTGAGACAGGTGAAGATGCTGTAGGATGGATTGAAGTCTAGATGGACTTTTTTACACTCCATTTTCATCTGGCTAACTGGGATAGGATGGTGTCTGAGGTGAGGACCACATTTCAGAGATGCTTTTCTCTGCACCCAGCCAGGTAACATAGAGGGAAGAATCAGTTTGGGAGTACCAATTCCCATTCAGCATCAATGAGTGATGGGATCAGGAGCAGTTCAGCAGCACTGTATCAACACAGTTTTACTAACAGCCTTTCCTCACTGTTTCTTCTGGAGGAAGGTCTTAAAGGAGGAGCCAAGCATCCCTGGAGCATTGTCCTTGGAGCACCTCACTGCAGGGGCGAAACAGAGAGGTAGGAACAGAGAGATTTCCTCAAGGAGCAGGGAAACTCCAGAGCTGCATCAAAACCCATTGAGTATCCAGAGACTTCCCTCTCATTTCTTTAGTCATTAATGCGATTGTTTGTAATCATTAAAGCTTCCCCTATTTTTGAATTAATGAGGCCATAAAAGTTTAGCATTATCTGTCTGTGTGCTCTGCTGATTATCTCTGCTTGTATGTGACTACTATCAACTCATTATTGGCATGCCACTGATTTGAACTCTGAGTTTACCATTCTGTAGAATCACAGTAGCGACCCAGTAATGTAGCTATTTTAGCAGGCATCCCTTTCTTCTGTAAGAAAAGAAGATGTTTGTACCTGTTTAGTGCTATCATAAAGATGTGCTAGTTTCTCAGTAAAAAGAAGTCTCTGCATGCTGTTAAGCAGAGACAGGAGATAATTTTGGAGCCAAAGTTTGGATGAACCCAACTTCTGTTTAATGAACTGATGGCTTGCACTGTTGATCCTTTAAGCAGCAGAACTTCACTGGAATCAGGATTCCTAGTAAGTTAAAAATCCTGACAAGTCAACTGCGGGGTTGTAATTTCAGGTCATTTTGTTCACCCTCCCCTCCTCTTGTAGGGCAACAAAATGTTTGTATTGCTTCAATCTTTATTGCTTCAAAGCTCTTTGAAATATAGCAATGTGGTTTGAACTCACAGCTATGCAGTCAAAGTGTCTCTGGTATTTTAACTTCAGCTGTTTATGTTCCGACTAATTAAACATAGTGTGCCGGACTGGGGATAATATATTAGATATGTTACGACTCTTTCCCTGTGCTGTAGTAGGTGGCAATTCTCCATCAGTGTCTTGAAAGTTCAAGAGCTCTTTTTTCCCCCAGCTTTTCGGGGGGAAACAAATATTTAAGCTAAATACACTTCATTTTTGCTACTATTGGGTTATGCTCTGTTTTGATTACATTTTCTGTCTACAAAGCAATCAGTGTACTCTAAACATATGTAAGTAAATTCTCAAGCAAGAGCCAAAGTGTTTGGGAAAATGTGTGCGCTGCCCTGACCAGAGGATATAGGCTGCAATGAAAATATGTGAAAGTGTAAAAAAATAATAAATTCCATATTGTATCATTTAAGTCCTATATATACAAAATAGTCTGCAGTCCTGCTGAGACCTCTGACTTGAGCTTGGGCTCTAAACCCCCTACTAGATTATCAAAAAGAGAGGGGATATTTGAAAAGATTGGGCAAAAGCATGCAGCTGTGCTAACACTCAGAGATTCTTCTAACTTGGGTTCTGGTTTAGCTGCATCTGTAAAACTAACAGCTTCAAGACTGGTTCATCCATAGGAATAGAGAGACTGCTGAAGACATGAGGCCTTAGCATAATATTAACACTTGCTTGTGGAGGGATTACACAGAAAGCTGCATATGTTTGGGTTTATGCTGTTCCTGGGTGCTGAGGGCATTTCTGATGAGCTAGGGTTCCTATGAAGAGCAGCGTGGTCAGGATCCGGAGATGCTGTGAACTTTTTTAAGTGTCACAGGCTGTTTGTTGGACTGGTTTTGAGTCTACAGGCGATCCTCAGGGACCTGGCCATTTGCAGCGGCCTCAGGCTTTCTTCTGGTGCTGGCCTATGTCTTTGTATGTCTCCAGTCAGCAGAAATCATATGACAGAAAAACGGTTTCACCATTTTATAGTTTCCAGGGAATAACATTGCCAACTGCCTGTGCGCTTGTCACTGCAGATTTGCCCAGCATTGGTGGTAGGAAATGAGAAACCTGATGCCATCCCCTTGATGAACTTTGGGAGAAGAGCTCAAAACTGCACAAAGATATCCTTGCAGCTTTTAATAACTCCGTAGTTTGGGATGAGAGGATATTTGTTGCTCTCTCTGCCAGTTTCCCCACCTGTCTATTCTCACATCCACATTGCAGCAGTCATGGAAGCCATTTTTTATGTATTTAGATTGTAATAACATCACAGCCACAGGCTGTGTAATTTTATTGTCAGCCCAATGAGGTTATATCTGTATTCCCTAGTTGGCAGCAGGAGACTGCAGTGCCTCACAACACCAGGAGATCAAAACCTGCTCATTTGAAGGGAGACACCATTTGTCCACTGTCTTCGGCCTCTCTTTGCAGGGCACTGAACGCTTTTTCTCACTCTGCCTTCAGTGAATCCCTAATGGATAAAAAAATAACATGAAAGTACCTAATTTGCTACAAGGGCCTGCTCCAAGGGCCAAGGACAATGTTTCCCTCCTGCCAGTTCCATGTAGTTATGCAGATTTACTTGATCTTTCTCAACTGCACAAACATTTGAAGACGAAAGACAGCATGGCCTCCCCAGTGTCCTCAGACATAGCTTTATGTGTTTTTTTTTCCCTCCAATTAACTTCCCAAGGAGGGTCTCTTATTTCTTCAGAGGTAAGGTGCAGTGGCCATCCTTACCCCACACAACACAGGGCTTGTATTGAACAGTTGCCATAAGAGCAGTACCAGTATGACCACCTCCAACGTCTGCATATTGACTTTGGCAAATGTTTCTTGACCAGGTCAGCTGGCAGCTCTATTTGACACACTGAGCTGGATAAATTATGGGCTCTGGCCCTCAGTCCCATGAAATATGCCAAGATGGTGTGCACATGTTATCTTTCTAATCCCCCTTTCCTCTCAGTCCTACATGTAGCCCTGATATCTTTATTTAAAACTGTAGTGACATAGTATTTATACCCAAACCTTTTCATCTGTCCCTGTCTCTATCTGAGAAAGGTCATATTTGTCTGAGGGCTTAATCTTTATAAAAGATTTAATTATTACTATGTCCCCAGCATAAATTAACTAAGCAAGAAGCAAGGGGCAGATTTCTGGAGAGAAAGTAGCACATCAAGGTTCTGATCAAGGTCAGATAAAAACTAGAGCTGAGATACTGCCAGTTCTTTTGTCAAAGCCAGTAAGTGGAATTTGGGCCAGTTTTCCTAAAGCAAGCAGAGCTTTCACTGATAAAGAGAGCCAGGAGACTGAAAAAGAGGTCAGTGAGTAATGCGTGTTGGAGCCAGGAGAAAGGAACAACAGCACCAAGTGCCTGTGGAGGAAAACAAACAACAGTGGTGATGTGGGCCGTGAGGCAGTAGTGCTAAACTGTTTTCAGCACAATCCTTCCTAAAGGACTGTTGCTGTGAACGGGGCAATACCAGAGGTAGCCCTTTCCTCTTGCTTCCCTCAACATCTTCCTAGTCACAGGAGCATGTCTGCCATCACTGCAGCAAGCGCCATGCAGCTTGAGGAGAGTCTTTTGCACTGTGGTAATTAAAGCTATTCCTCTCATAGACAGACAATAGTTAGATAATCTAAGTCATCACATATGTGCAGGCCTGGAAGGGTACTCTTCATAGCTGTGGAGAGCTCTTTCCACATCTAAATCTCCTTGCGGGATTGATGTTACAGTGCATAGAAGAGGCTAAGTAGCATGTTTACTTACAGTGAAGTGTCACACTCAGCTCTACTCAGGGAAATTGTTCAATTAGCCCTGTAAGCCATTTCAACTTGTTTAGCCTGATGTCAGCTTTTAATAACCCCTAATTCTTATATTGCATGTTTATATGTATGTCTATATTCATAAATGAAAACAACCTTTAGTGTCTAGAGCCTTGCTTGCCCAATTGAGGGCCCTTTAAAAGTCTTTTTCTGCTGATGCTTGGCATCTTCACAAAATGTATTAGCTCAAATTAGGCACCCACATTACTCTCCTTCCCACATCAGAACACAGTTTTTAAGCCCTTCCTTTAAGAAACCAAAATTAAATTAATCTAACATCAGGAAAGGCTTGTACAAGGAAAATCTATCAGGGTTTGAATCAGTGTCCCACAGGGAAGTTGGGGAAGCCCGGTCATTCAAGGCTGAATGGATTGACCTATTCTGGCACAGCTGGAAGGATGGGTTAGCTGAGCTAATATGGCTTTTCCATGTCTAGTATATCTGATCTAAACTTGGACTGTCAAGACCCACCAACGCAGGCAAACATGCTTTCAAGGAACACACCAGAATATGAGGAACAGCTTTTTTAGTAGGCAGGCAAGTCATAACCACAAAATCCCTGGACATTCGATTGTGGCTTTTTGTCTTCTTCCCTCTTCAACTTCTGTGCTAAAACATTTGCTCTCCAAGAGTAGCAAGGACTCAGGCCTCCTATTTCTGAACTGATGTCATCTTGTTTGAGAACTTGTGAAACAGTAAAAGAAAGAGAAGAAGAGACTAGGGAAGGAACACTGAAGGCAAAAACTGTTCTAGAAGATCATAGACTAGAATCAATAAGGTTGGAAGAGACCTCAAAGACCATCAAGTCCAACATGTAACCCAGGACCTCACGACTACTAAACCATGGCACCACGTGCCACGTCCAATCAGCTTATGTCTTGTTTGCTGCAGGTTTTAAGTAAATGGCAAATATCTCTCCAAGGAGGAAAATAAACTTTAAGTTGGAAACATGGATATTAACGTTCAGATCTATCTTGCTTTTTCCTCCCTCTTACTCTGGTCTTTGAAGTCTAGGTAAATAAAGAATTGCTTAATTTTCATGGTAGTTGTTGATGGCAAGAATAGTTCTAAACCTAAGTGTCTGTACATTTATTTTGGTTTGAACTTCAGTTTCTATAACCTAAATTTTTTGTAATCCAAAATCTCTGTTGCAATAGCTTCATCGTTCTTCCCCTCTGAATACTGGGCTTTGAGAATAAACAAACTATAGAAATTGTGTCAGGTCAGCTTCAGGGTTGAGATGGGATCCTTCCAGGAGAAAAAATTCATGTGGGCTTATTACAGCAACCAATGACACTGACATTCCTTCATCAAAAGCTGCATCTTGAACAGAAATACAGTGTCAGAGATTTGGCATAATATCCCCACAACAAAAGTCAGTCAACAGTTGCAGGAATGATACACAGTGAGAAAGCAATTCTTAGGGGAAAGCGGCTCTTGCTGAGAATGGAAGCTCATTTATCCTTGGGAATGTGCAGTGCTGGTGGCAGCCGCCTTCTCTACCTCATTTCCTACAGGACAAAAGAGCAAGGGGCTGTGAAATGTGGAAAATTAAATGGAAGCCCCAGTAATTACTTGCCTTAGAGAAGAACACAGACCACGTCAGTTCTGGAGCTTGATTTTACTCTAAAGAACAAAATCCAGGCTGGAATAGAAGAACAGGCCTGGAAAGTCATTAGAGAAAAGGATTAAGGTGTTCACCTGAGAGTTTTTAACTAACATATTCTCAGGGGGGTGATGTCTGTCACACTGGAGAAGACTATCCTGTGCTTCTCTAAGAATCTCTGACTGCCCCCTTTTTCTGCTGCTGAGCTCTAAAATGACTCCATAGCTACCTTTTCAATAAGTCCATATAATTTAATGAGTACAACCTCATTTTTTGTCAGGATTTGGTCCTACATGCACAGTTTTTGTGATCATTCTGAACCTCATATGCTGATTTTCGAGAGGCACCTCTGTCTCTCCGTGCAGACACAGGACTTGTCTGCCCCACGTTTGGGGCAGCCTCCCAGTACAACCCTCCTTCTTCTCTTGAATTATCATGTGAAGACATTGATCCCGATGTCCTGAGTAATACCCCAAATGATTCTGATGTTCTCAGACATTTGGGGAGGGGTTCCATGTTTTCAGCATCTACAAATACTACAGAGGCAGTTCTCATGGTATTCAACTTGTTCCTTCCTGTATATCTAGGGTGCAGTAAGTATTTTTTCTCATCCCTATCTCACCTAACTTCTTTTGTGGTTTTGTTGTTTCTATTTTGTTTAGTTGTGTTGTTTGGGATTTTTTAACATCTACATGCACTTATCACTCATTTGTGGCCATGAGGATCAGGGAAGTCATTCTGCCCTGTACTCAGCACTGTTTAGGCCACACCTTGAGTCCTGTGTCCAGTTCTGGGCCCCTCAGTTTAGGAAAGATGTTGACTTGCTGGAGTGTGTCCAGAGAAGGGCAACAAAGCTGGGGAGGGGTTTAGAGCACAGCCCTGTGAGGAGAGGCTGAGGCAGCTGGGGTTGCTTAGCCTGGAGAAGAGGAGGTTCAGGAGAGACCTTCTTGCTCTCTACAACTCCCTGAAGGAAGGTTGTATCCAGGTGGGGGTTGGTCTCTTCTCCCAGGCAACCAACACCAGAACAAGAGGACAGAGTCTCAAGCTGTGCCAGGGGAAGTTTAGGCTGGAGGTCAGGAGAAAGTTCTTCCCAGAAAGAGGAATTGGCCACTGGAATGTGCTCCCCAGGGAGGTGGTGGAGTCACAGTCCCTGGAGGTGTTCAAAAAAGGATTGGATGTGGCACTTGAAGCCATGGTTTAGTTAGTCATGAGGAGCCTAGTGACAGGTTGGACTTGGTGATCTCTGAGGTCTTTTCCAACCATATTGATTCTATGATTCTATGATTCAAGAAGTTTCCACTTTTAAGAAAAGTGTAGTGAAATAGAATTACAATATGTGGAGACTACAGCAGCTGGCAATATTTTTCTGTATGGCTTCTCTCGTTCCATGGTCTACCTACTGGTCAGAGTAGGATGCTTATATTACCATCTGGACTTCACTTGCAGTCTTTGTCCATTTTTTTATTTGTTTGTTTCTTTTGTTTTGTATGTTTTGTTTTGTGGTTGTTTTCTTTGTTTGTTTGCTTGCTTTTGTCATTTTGGGTTTGGTTGGTTTTTTAATACAGTAACATTCAGTTAAATAATCAAATTCTCTTGTGGCCACAGCTCTTGGCTTTAAACTCTGTCATTTTTCATTCTTGTTAGTTTATTGGATGCCTCTTCCAGGGGAAAGTCAAGGCTTCAATTTTCTGCCAAAAACATTCATTGGATCTATTGGGAGATATTTAATAATTAGGAAGTTCAGATCCCTAAGCAGTAATTAATGCTTCCTATCCCATGAGTTGCTCTCCTTCAGTGCTTACCTATTAATTCTTCTACTCAAAGCCAGATTATTCTTTTGTTTTGTTTTTGTTTGCTGGTTGGTTGGTTAGTTTGGTTTGGTTGGGGTTATTTGGCTTGGGGTTTTATTTGGCTGTTTGGTTAATTTTTCATATGTTTATTAAAGTAAATTCCCATAATTACCTTAAAAAAAAATCAAAAACCCACACCACACAGGAGTAACCTGAATCAGTAGAGTCAGTAGATCTTCCTTTTGCCTAGAGTCTGTGCCAAGTTAGTGCTGTAGAGGCTGAGGGAGCTAGGGTTGCTTAGCCTGGAGAAGAGGAGGCTCAGGGGAGACCTTCTTGCTGTTGGCAACTCCCTGAAGGGAGGTTGTAGCCAGGTGGGGGTTGGTCTCTTCTCCCAGGCACCCAGCACCAGAACAAGAGGAGAGAGTCTCAAGCTGTGCCATGGGAGGTTTAGGCTGGATGTTAGGAAGAAGTTCTTCCCAGAAAGAGAGATTGGCCATTGGAATGTACTGCCCAGGGAGGTGGTGGAGTCACCATCATTGGAGGTGTTTAGGAAGAGCCTGAATGAGGCACTTGATGCCATGATTTAGCTGATTAGATGGTGTTGGGTGATAGGTTGGACTTGATGATCTCAAACATCTCTTCCAACCTGGTTAATTCTATCCTATCCTGTCCTATCCTATCCTATCCTATCCTATCCTATCCTATCCTATCCTATCCTATCCTATCCTACTCTATTCTATTCCTACATCACATTCCTCAATACTCTTTCTGGCAAATGTATAGAGAAGTTGGTAATAAAAGCCTATTTGTATGACTATGAGTTCATTGCCTCTGCTCCAAAACACTGAAAAACTAACATTCAATAATTTAGCTTTGCAAGCTGTCATTATTTTGATAACACCACAAGCAAGCCAGCAGAAATACCGAGCAGCCTCTTGGCAGGAAGAATAAGCAAGGACAGTGTCATGCTTGCAACTGGAAGTCTCTTGAAAACAAGAGTTTGTTTGAAACTAGAGGCCTTGTGAATCAATAGATGATTGTTTGCATGTGGGAGCCACAAAGTGCCATCACAGTTGAGGGTCACTTAGTCTCACAGTTACAAACTGCATATTTTGGAGGCCTGTAACATGCCTGTTTCCCTTTGCAGGCAGCAAGTAGCATGCCACACAAGTGATCTGCAAGCTTTTGTCTTTCCTGAAAGGAAAATATATGTGATGAGGGAGAAAGGAATTAGCAGAGAGCTGGCACTGCACTTAGAGATCCATGCTTTTATTTTTAACCTGCATTTGCTGAAGTCCTGCTGAACCTTAATACATACTCGTCCCCAGACAAATCTTTGATGCCACACCTACAGATTTAGCTTCACAACTCTCCTCCAGTTTGGTAGCGACTTTTCAACTACATGTACATGCATCAAGCTGACAAAGTAGGTGCTCATTTTATTCAACTAAGGCTTGATCCAAGCACATTGCAGTCCATAGAAATCTAGTCCAGTCTTCACTGGACACTGGACCATGCCATCCTGAAAAATGTTTGTTTAAAACACATTCCAGAAGCCAGATGGGGCAAAGTTTACACAGTGTTTCCTTACCTACCCTGTATTCCTTCCTGTCAACACAAGCAGGGACTTACCCCTAAGTTTTGTGTTGTGGGGTTTTTTTGGTTAGCATTATTTTAACAAAGTGAATTTGATGAGGTAGATTTCTGATGCTGAGAACCATGCAACAACCAAGACATTTTTAGCATCCTACTAGGTGACAAGCACTCTGTAGGTAGAGATACACAGATACAAGCAACAGAGAAGCACAAAGCCTAGGTGCTCAGAAAGGGAAGAATAAATGTTTTCCCTTTTCTTCCTTTGTGCCTTATTTTACTTGGTGTACTCGAGGATGAAGTCATTAAAGTAATTATTGATGGGTGCTCCTTGCACTGCATACAATGAGCACTAGGGATGCTGAACAGTGACTCAAATCCCCCATTTGTTCATTTGTTCCCCTGTGCTATGATCTCATGTCAGTGTTCCCCTGTTACACTAGAGATTCTTCACTAGAGTTAACTGAATGGGCCTTCAACTACTATTTGTGTCTTCAGATTCACTAATTAGAAAAGGAAAGCTTATTTGGGGAATTAAACATTCTGTCTTTATTTGAAGGATGCTGCTGGTGTGGTGCAGAATCTCTGCCTTTAGATGCAGTGTATACATCTCCACTAAAAGTCATGATAAAAAAAAAAAAATCAATGTCACTGCTTTGTTTCACTCACTGAAAACTGGGATCATGTATTTTACCTCCAGGGATTCTCAGTAGCCACAGTTGTTAGTATATTGAAAAAATGTTCTGCTCTGCTCAAACAAAAGGCATTCTGAGGCACTTGGAAACCCATTACAGAGCTCCAGGATTCAGATTGAACAGACTCATTCTGAACCTCCACTGCTTACCAGAACCAAACCCTTAACTTTTGTGCAGCAAACCCCAGCTCCATGTTTTACCTCATTAACTGTGCTCAAGGCAGAAGGAACTCCCTAGGTGAGCTTGGAGAAGCTGTGCTGAGTTGATCTCAATGGCAAGCTACTCTTCCATGTCTTCAATGCACTATGTTTTCTTTCTCCTGCCTTCCTTTTTGGTCTTTCTTAATCTGAAGGATTTCTCTTTTCAAGACAGTGCAGTTGTATTTCCTGTTTCCTTTCTGCTTCCCCTGCAACAAACAGACTGCAGTAAGTCTTTGGAAAAGGCATTTGGATTTTAAGATGTGCAAACAAATCACATCTAGAAGAACTGAGCAAATCCTGAGCCTTACACAAATAGTAAACACAGCTAGTGTTGTCTCCCTGTCTGACCCCCAAAAAAGCACACAGCCTCAGCATATTGTCTTTTAATAAGTATAAATTCTTCTCTAGAAGAAGCAAATTTTTTATCAGTCCTCATATTATGTGCTATTTTTGACAGCCCATAGCTAAGGTGAGAAGTATTCTGCTATTACAGGTAGGAGAAGCTATGGCAGGAGGGTGTGGAATGACACTTGTCACAGTGGCTGTACAACGTCAGTCACTAAAACTCCACATTTTATCACTCAGGTTGACAAACTCCATAATGCTGTCTGCTTCTGAGGAATTCACCAGGTGTCATGGGCAGCTTCCATCCCTCAAAGTCAGGCTGCTTATTTTATTCTTTAATATGGGGAATAGGTGATATATGATTTTGTTTCATTTGATTTCTCAGGATGCTTTAGAAGCAGTAGTGTATGTATCCTGAGTCCTAGTGCTCTTTGAGCACTGTCTGAAGCAGGAAGAAAGCAACAAAATTATTCATTTGCCTTCATTGCACTGCCTGTGCCCTATGCAGCCAGCCCTGGGACTCCTCTCTGTTTGGCATCACCTCTGGAAGAGCTACACAACACCTGAGGAAGAAAAAGGTCCAGGATCTGGGGAAAGCCTTGGTGGATTATTCCATCACTTTCTGGTTTTGTAGCACATAGATCTCCTTTCAGAAAAACCAAAAAGGTGAGGTGTACTAACCTGATTTGCAAAGTCAGTCTTAAGAAAGACTAGTTATCACCGTACTGTTTCTGACAGTTTCCCCCAGGAGCAGCGGGTTTAGAGACTGCTCTGCCAGCACTTTAATCTCACAGAATAGAGCCCTGCAGAGTGTTCTGTGTTCCCTGAATGGTGATAAAGTAAAACAATGCTGCGGATGCTAAGGACCTATCTGAAGGTACTGAGCACCTGGCAAGATCAAGCTACAAGTCATGGCTGTCCTTTCTTAAATAAAAATTGTATTTTGGGAGGGCAAAAAAATAAATTCCTCCCCAGAATATGTTATCTTTGGAAAACCAATCTGCCAGTGTAAGACAGGCTGTAATTGAATCCCAGCTGAGTGCAACTGCAACTGGGGTGAGGAGCCAGCATTATAAACAGCATCTGGAAAACCACAGAATACTGCAGAGCGGAGTTGTATAAGCTAAGAAGCTCTTTAAAATATACACCTGTGTGTGTGTGCACGGGAATAAATGAAACAGGCAAAGCCAGAGAGAGGATCTGAGGCCAGAATAGCAGCAGAGAAAATGGCGGCTGAGCCCTCAGCCTCCCAAGCACTCTGTCTAGGCAAGCATCCTGCAGCCTCCAATGATGACCCTCCTGCATCTTTGTTCTTCACCATACCCTGCTTCTCTGTGTGAGCTCAAGACTGTTTACTTTTCCTCCTCGTCTCTCCCAGGGATGTGATTCACACGTTTTCAGATTTATTTGAGCAAAATGCAATAAATATGCTGCTTCAATTTTAACTGCTGGAATGCAGCCAGGGTTGTTAATGAATCTGGCCTGTGCGATTGAAGTGGCCCAGGATCTCTAAAGCTCTGGGCACTGTTAGATTATACACACAGACATACACACACACATCTCCCCCCACCTCCCCTTCCCTTGGGACTCTCTGAGTCACATACAACAGCAGGTTTTTCAGATCCAGCTCTGGTTAAAATTAGCAAAAGCCTTTATTATTCCAGAAGGGGAAGGATTCCTATCACAGCTGCCGAGAACTGCCGTGGCTTTCTTGAATTTGCTGCACCGATCCTATTCTAATTTGGCTTTATCTATTATTCTTTGTTTCCCTAAAAAAGTAGTAGCAGGGCTTAGTTTTGTGAAGGCTGAATTTTAATCGGCAGTTTGTGAAGATCACTGCATTAATCTGCAGCTAGACCATCACGGATGTTTTTTGCAGTGCAGCAGGCATCTCTAAGGTTTCAATCTCAGATAATAATGTTTTGTAACGAGGTGCTATCAGCTTTCTCCTGAGTGAGGCACTAGTTCTGCTAACTGGGACAAAAGATGCATTGCAAGCAGCTGTAAACACCTTGGTTTTAGTTATTGGAGCAGTTGGCAGAGGGCTTTTGCAGCCCTATGAGCAGAGGCTGAGGGAGCTGGGATTGTTTAGCCTGGAGAAGAGGAGACTCAGGGGTGACCTCATTGCTCTCTACAGCTACCTGAAAGGTGGTTGTAGCCAGGTGGGGGTTGGTCTCTTCTCCAGGCAACCAGCACCAGAACAAAAGGACACAGTCTCAAGCTGTGCCAGGGAAAGTTTAGGCTGGAGGTGAGGAGAAAGTTCTTTCTACTGAGAGAGTCATTGGCCATTGGAATGTGCTGCTCAGGGAGGTGGTGGAGTCACCGTCCCTGGAGGTGTTCAAGAGGGGATTGGACGTGGCACTTGGTGTCATGGTCTAGTCATGAGGTCTGTGGTGACAGGTTTTACTCGATGATCTTTGAGGTCTCTTCCAACCTTGGTGATTCTGTGATACTGTGACGTGTGTTTATATGAAGTCAGCTACCAGATTCACTCAATTCACAGCTGCCTGCACTTAAAAGGAAAGCAAAATCAAGAAAATTAGTTGTGATATGTAAAATATGTCCCATATCAACTCAGTAGGAAGTTCTGGGTCACATCTCATGAGACAAGGACCCGAAATTGCCATGATCCATGGGAACAGGCCTGCTGTGGCAGCAGTACAGTGCCACTGCTGGGGCTCCGCAGGTTCTGATGAGCCTAACCTGATGTGGAGGAGTATTGCCAGCGCCACATGGAAAAATCAAGGGATGTCAATTCTCCTGTGCCTCCATCTGCAGATAATTGGTTGAGCACTAAAATTCACAAGTTAAAATTTGGTTTAGGAAGATGATAAACAGAACAAACAAAAGACAGGAAATTAAAATTTATGTAAACATAGTGGTTCCCAGAGCAACTATAAATGAGCCACATTGCATAGATAGGCGAAGGCATAAAAGTTAATACCATGTGCAACAGTGCCATGCTCTGCATCGGTGCCCTGGGGACCACGTTACGTCTGCTGCGGGACCCATCAGTTTGAATGCTTTGACTTTTACGTTTTTAAAGCCTCAAACGTCACATTGCACCAATGCCAGGTGGGAATAGGACATTTGCTGTTTATTTGTTTGTTTGCTCAAAAAGAGAAAGGACTGTTTTAGCCTCTGTCTCTGTGCACCAGAGACAAAAACTTGCAGGCTTTGATCTCCAAAGATTTCTGAACAGTTTTGCTGGGGAGGTGTTTCTGGGCACTGATTTAGTACTTGCAAAGTGAGGTGGAAGGAATGGAGAACAGCTCACCTGTTGAGATAGGGCAGCATCTGTGCAAACAATGAATTATAGTGCAATATAAAGTCCAAAGCCTTTCCCAAAGTATATGTGGGAGTGAAGAACAGATTGACTTAGCCATGTAAGCTTCAGATCTGAAGTACCTGAACTCTTTGGAAACATGCCTTCAGCTTGCTCTTCTATATTTTGCAAGTGGTTATCCTGAGCTTGATTCTCTGCTCCCTCATGCAGTTGTTGACATCAGTAACATGAGTGTAAAATGTCACTGGATCAGAAGGCAGCCAGCATTCACCTTGCATTTGTATTCATGACTATACAAGGAAGAGGGCAGCAGCAGGTCAGGCCCACTGAGATCCACAGAGATTACTTTGTCAATGGGGCATGTTTATGTTTCGAGGGGTTGTTTTATAATCAACTTTTAAAACCGTGCTGCAGCCTATTTGTCCTGGCTCCATGGCAGAGCAGAGCAGAACATGGGAACTGCTGTGGCTTTCCAGCACCACTTTTTTGTTAGTTAGTTTGTTTCCTTTTTTTTGTTTCTTCTGCCCCCAGCCCTCCCCCTGTCCCACCCCTCAGGTATTCTATACTACCCCCCATGATTTTTGTGCAAAGGTTTCCAACATGTCCAAAGTGCAAAGCATTGATGATCAGACCTGGTAAGCATTTCCTGGGTTATCATTCGGCACACATGATCAAGGTGCACTGGCACAGTGCAAAATCACTACCTGGTGACATCTTCTGGGGTCCTCTGGTGCAGCTCCTCTCTGGCAACACAAAGCCAGGACACGTGCTACCACCTGGGAAGCTCAAACACCTGTTTCTCCAGCCACTGCACTTTGGAGACGCATTGCTTGCACTCATCCTAGCAATAACCCCAAGACAGCAGCTGTGGCTGGGGGCCAGGGGAGTGAAGCTTCATATGTCGCTGACCTGCTCTGTGGTGGTGGTGATGGTGATGTTTTCCTTATGGTCCATATGGCTGTACTTTGGCTTGTGAAAGTTTGACATATGTGTCTGAGATAGCAAAAATGGGCACCTCCAGGGGCAGGTAATTGAACCCAAAGCAGGCACAGGTAGAGTGAGTTGACCTCTGGAGATACCTTCTTCACTCTGGTCATCATGTAAACTCCTGAAGTAACTTAGCTAAGACTTCACTATGTGACTTGAAAACATTTTCAGTGTTTCTGTTTCCCATTCTATTTCTCATTGTTCCTTCTTTTCCTTACTCTGTTTAGTGATGCAACCTGCTTCTCACATTATATGTCTACTTTGGCTTGTGCAGCTGTACACAAGATGCCACTGAAGTCAAATGTTTCATCTAATTCATAGTATCATAGTATCATTCAGGGTTGGAAGGGACCACAAGGATCATCCAGTTCCAACCCCCCTGACATGGGCAGGGACACCCCACACTAGATCAGGCTGGACAGAGCCTCATCCAGCCTGGGCTTAAACACCCCCAGGGACGGGGCCTCGACCACCTCCCTGGACAACCCATTCCAGGGTCTCACCACTCTCATGGGGAAGAACCTCCTCCTCACATCTAACCTGAATCTCCCCACCTTCAGCTTCATTCCATTCCTCCTAGTCCTATCACTACCTGACATCCTGAGAAGTCCTTCCCCAGCCTTCCTGTAGGCCCCCTTCAGATACTGGAAGGCCACAATTAGGTCACCTCGGAGCCTTCTCTTCTCCAGACTGAACAGCCCCAACTCCCTCAGTCTGTCCTCATAGGAGAGGTGCTCCAGCCCTCTGATCATCCTTGTGGCCCTTCTCTGGACACGTTCCAGCACCTCCACATCCCTCTTGTAATAGGGGCTCCAGAACTGGACACAGTATTCCAGATGGGGTCTCACCAGGGCTGAGTAGAGGGGGAGGATCACCTCCCTCGACCTGCTAGCCACACTTCTCCTGATGCAGCCCAGGATCTGATTGGCTTTGCGGGCTGCAAGAGCATATTGAGAGCTCCTGTTGAGCTTTTTGTCCGCCAGCACCCCCAAGTCTCTCTCCTCAGGGCTGCTTTCCAGCCAGTCACTGCCCAGTCTGGATTTGTGCCTGGGATTGCCTCGACCCAGATGCAGGACCCTGCACTTGCTCTTATTGAACTTCATGAGATTGGCTTGTGCCCACCTCTCCAGCCTGTCAAGTTCCCTCTGGATGGCCTCCCTTCCCTCCAGCGTGTCTGCTGTACCACACAGCTTGGTGTCATCAGCAAACTTGCTGAGGGTGCACTCAATGCCACTGTCCATGTCACCCACAAAGATGTTGAACAAGCCTGGTGCCAGGACTGATCCCTGAGGGACTCCGCTTGTCCCTGGCCTCCACTGGGACATGGAGCCATTGACAGCCACTCTTTGGGTGCGGCCATCAAGCCAGTTCCTTATCCATCTAGTGGTCCACCCATCAAACCCATGTGTCACCAGTTTGGAGACCAGGATGTGGTGTGGGACAGTGTCAAAGGCTTTTTTCAGGTCCAGGGAAATGACATCAGTTGCTCGCCCCTCATCTATTAATGTTGTCACCTGCTCATAGAAGGCCACCAGGTTGGTCAGGCAGGATTTGCCCTTGGCAAAGCCATGCTGACTGTTCCCAATCACCTCTTCACTATTCTTCTGAGCCAGTAGTGACTCCAGGAGGATCTGCTCCAAGATCTTTCCAGGCACAGAGGTGAGACTGACTGGCCTGGAGTTCCCTGGTTCCTCCTTCTTACCCTTTTTGAAGATGGTAGCAATGTTTCCCCTTTTCCAGTCTGTGGGGACTTCCCCAGACTGCTATGACTTTTGAAATATAATAGAGAGGGGTTTAGCAACCTCATCTGCCAGTTCTCTCAGTACCCATGGGTGTATCCCATCGGGTCCCATGGACTTGAACACTTTCAGGTTCTTCAGATGATCACGAACCTGATCTGCACTTACAATGGGCAGTTCTTCCTCCCCGTCCCTGGCTTTGACTTCCATAACATCAGGAGTGTGGCTAGAGGCCCTTGCAGTGAAGACTGAGGTAAAGAAGTTATTAAGTACCTCAGCCTTTTCCTCATCACTTGTGACCATGTCACCAGTTTCCTTTCTGAGGGGGCCCACACCTTCCCTAGTCTTCTTCTTCCCATTAATATACCTGGAAAAGTTCTTAGTGTTCCCTTTAATCTCCCTGGCTAGATTCAATTCAAACTCTGCTTTGGCTTTCCTAACCAGGACTCTTGCTGCTCGGGCAGCTTCCTTATATTCCCCTGTTCTACCTGTCCTTCCCTCCACTTCCTGTAGAGTTTCCTTTTAAGTAATAGTGTGTCCAGTAGCTCCTTGCCCATCCAGGCAGGCCTCCTAGCATTCTTACCTGCTTTTCTCTTTGTTGGTATACAGAGCTCCTGGACACAGAGGAGTTGGTCCTTGAATGCTGTTTGTGCAAAAAAGTAATAGTTTCTTCCTAATTCCTATTCAGCTGAAGCAGCTCCTTACTGTTGAAACACAATTGAGATATCATTAATATATTCATTATCATGGTGACTGATTACACAACTCAGGTGAGCAGATTTGGGGCCTAGGCTGGTAAATTTTCATGATGTTTTCATAGGGCCATGATAAACACCTCTGAAGTCTCATGTCAAAGCAGTTCCAGATCATTCCAGATCATTCATGAGAAGCAGCCATGCAGCTATACAGAAACAGCCGGCAGCAAACAGCAAGCCCTGAACATTCCCAGCAGTTACTGATATTTTTTTTTCCTTCATTGAAACAGTTAATCTTCAGCAATAAATGTATTTTACGGATGCGTCTTCGTGTCTTGTAGGGTTTTCCTTCCCATCTCTGAGGAGTCACATCTCTAGATGAAATGACTCTGATGTTTGTGGGGAGGAACAGAATTGCTGTGGAGAAATCCAGCTTAAGACCTAACCATAACTTAGGCATCCTTTAGAGGCTTTATTTTTTTGGAGAGGTTGAGCTGCTTTTGAGTGATTTATGTGCATAAACTGTCATGAGGGTTTAGCTTCCAGAGCCTTTTCCCATTACTAAATGAACAATGAAGAATGGATAAACAAGAGGGGTGAGGAATGTGAAGTTTTAAGTCATTGTCTCATTCTAGACCTTTGCTTTGAGTTAGATTCAAACAGAGGTGAAGAGAATTGTGCACTTTGGGTGATTTGCTCTCATATCTATCTGATAGATTTCACTGATTCTTTCTATACATACTAGCAGTTACAGAGCTGTGTCCCACAAGTTCCTGCGTTTTTCTCTTTCTTGTGATTTTGAATCACTGGACTGCCATATTTTGTTGGTTTTGAGGGTTTTTTACTTTTTTTTTTTTTAATAGTGATAATTAGTATGATTTTTAACATTCTGTTTACTAGAAGAGAGAAAAAATGTATTCCTTTATAATGTCAATAATAATGTCTTAACATGTCAATTTATGCCATCAATCAGGAAATATATTTCTAATTGTCTTCCTGTGGGATAAATCCTTCCTAAAGGATCATGAGAACTTTCAATGGTGTTAAATTTACTGCACATACACTTTGGTGCTTGGCTCTGCATCTGCTTTGCTTCCCACTCAGGGAAGAGTAGACATGAAAAGTTTCTGCTGCTGCTTCATTGGTGGCAAGGGTATATTTACAATGATGAGATATTTTCCTGCTTGCAAAAGACTTTGGAACAAGTGAAAATGAAGGCAACTGTCATTTGAGATGCCTAGGATATCCTGCTTGGTGTCACTGCTTTTGCAGAAGAGCAGGGGTCTTGCCTCAAGCCCTTTATCATATCTGTCAATCTCCCTTGGATGTTTTCAGTACCTCAGGGCATTTCAAATACAACCAGGTGCCTGCATAGAGTTTACCCTCCTGGCCCAGGGATGCACCATTTGCATTTGACCCATTGCATTTGAATAGCAGGAATTTAAACTGGAAAAATTATGATTTGGCCAAACAATTTCACAGGGAGAATGGACCCCCACATCTGGGGGTCTGTAGCATTAATTTACTATTTGAGTTACATATCTCAGCTCTCCTTGTAGTAATTGAAAGTTTAGCCAAAAAAGCCTGGAAAGCAATTCATCTTGGACTGAAGCAGACCCTACTTTTTCAGATGAAACACCCACTTCACTCTTCTGACTGTATTAATTCGATCTCTGTTGTCTGTCATGGCAGCTTAGAAACATGGATCTCATTCAGACACTCAGGATGGGACCACCTGATGTTACATGAGATGAACCTCCTTTTCCCTTAGACATTAATAAAACACCACCATCAGGGGTATGCAAGTACAATTCCATAGATTTGGTTTTGAAGACAAAGTTCAAATATTGAGTTTGATTGAGCTGTTTTACTGAACAGTTTTCTAGCAGGACAAAACAAGGCCTGAGTGTCTTTTCATGCCCAGACTGCTCAATAAAATCCTTTTATATTTTGTCCTCCCAGAATCCTACTTTTTATTCTGCAAAACTTCCAGGGCTACCTTTTGCAATAAAAAAATTATCTGAAACTGGGACCTATCCTTAGGTAAATCTCTACTGGGACATTCAGTGCTGAGCAAATAAGATATCAGCTGAATTTCAGGCACAGATGTTGGCAAACCTGTGCTTGGCAGTTTGCTCAATTTCATTATTTTTTCATAGTTTGATGACCTGACCAAAATCCCAATCAGGGTCAGAATATCAGCAGATGCAGACACTGTTCAATTTTTCCTTTTTGGATAATAAAATTCTCCCACCCTTGGAAAATAATCATAATTTTAAAAAATCTCTGCTTTTATCATTTTTGCTCCATCATGACATAAAGTGGATGCTTAAAGGGAACATATTCTTACCCTGACACACTTTTCTGTATTTTGCCTGCCTAGTGATATACAATCAGCATCTAAGGCTTTGAGGAGAAGAACCTAAAATATCCTGGTTTGGCTCCAGTAAATGTGAAAACTGAACACAGACTTGCACCAAAACTGTGCACAAAAGTACTCCTGAAATGCAGAGTGGCTCAGGCATAGATTGCAGCATTTAGGTTGATAGCATAACTTCAAATGTCACCACTTGAAAGCATTTAAGAATTTTTTCCCACTAAGTTTTTTATTCTGGTTCTTGCCAGTCTGCTTTTCACACATCTTTAATAAGTGATTTCCATCCTCTAGCTTTTTTCCAATCTATTCTTTGTCTCCCATTTCTATCTATTTCCCTATTTCACTCCACTTTGTGCTTTTTACCTCTTTAACCTCTTCACCATCAGTCAGTTCTCTCCTTGAGCCTATACACAGAGGCCGTCTCTGACCTTATTACATGTGGTCTCTCTGCCATCCTTCCTACACTGTTATAGGAAGCAGCCTCCAGTAAGAATGTTAATGAAAAACATTCTTAGTAAATAAATTCCTGCAGAATCTTCCTTTCATAGTTTCATAGTTTCATACAGGGTTGGAAGGGACCACAAGGATCATCTAGTTCCAACCCCCCTGCCATGGGCAGGGACACCCCACACTAGATCAGGCTGCACAGAGCCTCGTCCAGCCTGCTCTTAAACACCCCCAGGGACGGGGCCTCGACCACCTCCCTGGACAACCCATTCCAGGGTCTCACCACTCTCATGGGGAAGAACCTCCTCCTCACATCTAGCCTGAATCTCCCCACCTCCAGCTTCATTCCATTCCCCCTAGTCCTATCACTACCTGACATCCTGAGAAGTCCTTCCCCAGCCTTCCTGTAGGCCCCCTTCAGATACTGGAAGGCCACAATTAGGTCACCTCGGAGCCTTCTCTTCTGCAGACTGAACAGCCCCAACTCCTTCAGTCTGTCCTCATAGGAGAGGTGCTCCAGCCCTCTGATCATCCTCGTGGCCCTTCTCTGGACACGTTCCAGCACCTCCACATCCCTCTTGTAATAGGGACTCCAGAACTGGACACAGTACTCCAGATGGGGTCTCACCAGGGCTGAGTAGAGGGGAGGATCACCTCCTCGACCTGCTGGCCACACTTCTCCTGATGCAGCCCAGGATCTGATTGGCCTTGCGGGCTGCAAGTGCACATTGAGAGCTCATGTTGAGCTTTTGTCCACCAGCACCCCCAAGTCTCTCTCCTCAGGGCTACTTTCCAGCCAGTCACTGCCCAGCCTGGATTTGTGCCTGGGATTGCCTCGACCCAGATGCAGGACCCTGCACTTGCTCTTATTGAACTTCATGAGGTTGGCTTGTGCCCACCTCTCCAGCCTGTCCAGGTCCCTCTGGATGGCCTCCCTTCCCTCCAGCGTGTCTGCTGCACCACACAGCTTGGTGTCATCAGCAAACTTGCTGAGGGTGCACTCAATGCCACTGTCCATGTCACCCACAAAGATGTTGAACAAGACAGGTCCCAGGACTGATCCCTGAGGGACTCCGCTTGTCACTGGCCTCCACTGGGACATGGACCCATTGACAGCCACAAACAACTTTGAAACAAAGATATAAAATCCAAAGATCCTACACTAAAGTTCATGTCAGAGAAATGGCATATCATTAAGGTTTTCAATGGGATACAAGGGAAAGAATGAAATTCAGAACAAATCCTAAATTCTAGATCTGGGTGTTCAGTTTTTTTCTCCACGGTAACACTGAGCTGTTAAAATAAAGCTGAACATTGTACTGTATTTGATAATTTTAAGAGTTTTAGAATGCCATTAGAGTAAGACAGTGATTCAAGTTCTATATTACCACAGTGCTAGCTAACTATTAAACCTCTTTGTGGCTGAGGTTAACTGGAAATAACATTTATGGTATTACATATGCATCTCTTTAAATAGATTTCAGAGTTTATATTGCAGTGAATTACTGTGATTTTCAGAATGAAAGATAAGGAAAAAAAAAATCATATTTATTGATCTGAAATGCAGAAAAAGAAAGAGAAACATGATATATGCCCTCTCAGAGTGCATTATTTTTCATCTTTGCTGCTGATCAAGCACGCATTCATTTCAGCAATAAATCAGCCTTAAAGTGGGAAGAGTGGACTCAGATATTAAAGCAAAGCCAGCCTGAACCTTCTAAAAATAAAACTTCCTCTGTTGTAGACTCCTAGATGTCAGGCTACATGGGGGCTTCTTTTGAGTGCTGAGATCTTACTTCAAATGTATGCCATACTTGTAGTATTTCTCATTGTGTGAACTTGGGCAGAGCTTAGTAAAGATAAAGAAGACAAATGAAATGACTGGGCTGCCCAACAGGGAGAACACCAGCATAGAAGTCAGCAATATTGGATGCTCTCATCAGCCCTTGTGACTTTCAGCCCATCCCCATCCCACCTGCTCCCAAGTGCCTGCCACCATGGCTTAGCAACATTCGTGTGCAACTGTGCTGAGCAGAATACTGTGGATCCCTCTGCCAATCAGATCAGTGGAGTAAGTCAGACGGTGGAGGTGCCAACCTGCTTCTCCTGTCCTTTGTGTAGCAGCGTGGCTCTGGATTTGAGCAACATCCCTGGCACCACTTCCTTTTCTAGCACAATCCACCAGAGAACTACTTAAACTGCAAATATGACATTTCAGTTAGAAAAAAAAAAGGCAAAAATAATTGTACTTCATAAAAATATTATCCTGTGCCGAATGCTTGCGCAGGGAGAGCAAAGCCTTACTGTTTACGCAGCAGCACTGCACTGCTTGTTTCTCAGTGGAGGTCTCTTAGTCAAACTTGTTCAGCAATATTTTTGCTAATTATTTTGCTAGCTTCTCTTAGATCTCATCACTTTTTGTACACTAGATATGCCTGAAAAATTACTTTGTCGTTACACCAGCCCAGCCCTTGTGCCTCCTTCGTCCTCCCAGTAGCAACTTGACTCTTCTACTCATGCTTTATGCCAGCACTCTCCTACCAAAGCTGTCAATGTCCCATTTAATCTGCGATAAATACAAATTGTTCCAACTCCTTTTGCCTAGGGAGTATTAGCTCTGTCTGCCACATTTTAAAATTATCATCCCTGTTGCTAAGAAAAACATCATCTCAAAACACCACCCTTGACTTTTCTCATTACTTAGGGACTGAAATTTCTGCATGCCTTTCCTCAGTTGTGTTCTTGAGAAAGAAATTCTGCTGTTTCCTTCCTCCCCAGTGAGCGTATCCTCATCTACTATGACAGCTCATCTCAGTGTGACTACTTATCTCTTGGTAGTTCCTTGCTCCTAGCTGCAGGTTTATTTCTGCCTCTCAGCATACTTTATTGGTTTTCATGCCTTTAAAAAGACACCTATAGCTTCTTTCTCATTTCACTTCTTTTAAAGATTTTGGTTTTTATCCTTTCTTCTTTGTGCAAGAGCTTAGTTCTTCATCACTCTATTAAATGATTCATTTGCTAAGATACTTCATGGCAAATTTCATTTCTCCAACACGATCAGTCTGTCTGTCTCTCCTGATTTTGTTGGTGAGAGAGATTTGGTTGCTGTTTAGGGAGCAAGGGAGCATCTGTGGTTCTTGGAAGAAGGGGCATGCCACTTAGGACGACTACAAGATTGTCATGAGGCTGTGCAGGGAGAAAATAAGAAGGGCCAAAGCCTAACTGAAAAATAAGTTTGCTTCAGCTGTTAAAGAGAACAGGAAATACTTCTATAAATATATTAACAACAAAAGAAAGACAAAGGAAAATCTTATTTATTGGATGCAGGGGAGAACAGAGTGATCAGAGATGAGGAAAAGGGTGAGGTACTCAACACCTTCTTTGCCTTAGTCTTTAATAGTAACACCAGTTATTCACAGGATACCCAGCCCCTGAGCTGGAAGATAGGGACAGAAGGCATAATGAAGCCCCCATAGTCCAAGAGGAGGTGGTTCATGACCTGCTGCACTGCTTATGCATACACAAGTCTGTGGTGCTGGATGGCATACACCTGGTGGTACTGAGGAAACTGGCAGAAGTGCTCACACAGCCACTTCCCTTCATTTTACTAGCAGTCCTGGCTAAGTAGGGAAGTCCCAGCTAACTAGAGATTGACAAACATGATGCCCATTTATAAGAAGGACTGGAAGGAGGACCCAGTGAACTACAGACCTGTCAGTACAACCTCACTGATGGGGAAGGTCATGGAGCAGGTCATCCTGAGTGCCATCGTGCAGCACGTGCAGGGCAAACATTATCAGGCCCAGTTAGCATGGGCTCACGAAGGGCAGGTCCTGCTTAACAAACCTGATCTCCTTCTGCAACAAGGTGACCCATTTAGTGGATGAGGGGAAGGCTGTGGGTGTTGTTTACTTTCACATGACTTTAAGTAAAGCTTTTGACACTGTCTCCTACAGCATCCTGCTGGAGAAGCTGGCTGCTGTGGTTTCAGTGGGTGGACAGTTCTCTGGGTTAAGAACTGGCCAGGCTAAAAGAGCGGTGGTGAATGGAGTTAAATCCAGTTGGCAGCCATTCACTAGCAGTGATCCCCAGGGCTCAGTACTGGGGCCAGTTCCCTTCAACATCTTTACCAATGATCTGGACAAAGGAACTGACTACACCCTCAGTAAGTTTGCACAACATTCGGTTGGGTGACAGTGTTGTCCTGCTTGATGGTAGGAAGGCTCTGCAGAGAATAACCTTTATTTAGAATAAACCAAACCAGGTTGGAAGAGACCTTCAAGATCATCGTGTCCAACCCATCAACCAATCCAACCCACCCAAACAGCTAACCCATGGCACCAAGCACCCCATCAAGTCTCCTCCTGAACACCTCCAATGACAGCAACTCCACCACCTCCCTGGGCAGCCCATTCCAATGGGCAATCACTCTTTCTGTATAGAGAGGTCAGGACAGGCTAAAGTCAATTGTGTGAGGTTTAACAAAGTCAAGTGCTGAGTCCTGCGCTTGGGTCACACCAACCCCAAGCAATGTTACACACTTGGGGCAGAGTGACTGGAAAGTTTCCTGGCAGAAAAGGACCTATGGCAGTTGCCTGACTGTTTTCTGAACACGAGCCAGCAGTGTGCTCAGATGACCGGGAAGGCCCAGAACATCCTGGCCTGTATCAGGAATAGTGTGGGCAGCAGGAACAGGGAGGAGGTTGTGCCCCTGTATTTGGTACTGGTGAGGCTCCACCTCAAATACTGTGTTCACTTTTGGGCCCCTCACTACAAGGTGAAAACAGAGGTGTGAGAGTGTGTCCTGAGAAGGGTCTGGAGAACAAGTCTTACAAGGAATGGCTGAGAAAAATTGAATTGTCTAGTCCGGAGAAAAGGAGGCTGTCAGAAGACCTCATTGCTCTCTACAATTCCCTGAATCACAGAATGTTAGGGCTGGAAGAGACCTCAGGAGATCAACCATTCTGACCCCCCTGCCAGAGCACGATCATCTGTACAAGGTCACACAGGAGCTCATCCAGGAAGGTGAAAGGAGGTTGTTATGAAGTGGTTGTTGGTCCCTTCTCCCTAGTATCAGGTGATAGGGTGAGAGGAAATGGCCTGAAATAGGTTTAGATTGGATGTCAGGAAAAATGTATTTATGGGAAGAGTGATCAGGCAATAGGAATAGGTTGCCCAGGGAGGTGGTATAGTCACTGTCCTTGGAGGTGCTCAAGAAACATGTGGACATGGCTCTGGGACATGGTTTAATGGCCATGGTGGTGCTGGTTCCATGGTTGGGCTTTATCCTGGAGGACTTTTCCAGCAAAAAAAATTTTATAATTCCATGATTCTATAATTCATGTAAGTAAAACTTTCTTCTACTTGGATCACTTCCTGGCATGACGAATTTTAATGGCTTCTTGCATGACATATTCAAATCCAGGTCCTGCTCTGTCTGAAGAGCTGAGAGCCTGAGAACAGCACACAGAGGAGCAGAAGGAGACAGAGTATGTGCATAGTTATAGCCCTCTTGGATTACTGTCCTGTACTGTCCTAGATTATGAGCTGCTTCCACCAGCTCCATTAAATCTGTTTTCATCTTTGAGGATGTGAAGGATTGAAATTCCAGATACGTAGCACTTCATCTTCCATGACTGAAACTGTGCATCCTTTATTCCTTAGTCATTTGACTCAGGTCTCCTCCATTTTCATTATGGCAATATGCATAAGAGGGAAGGGAACGAAACAGAGAATCCATGATTTTTCCTGTAATAGAAAACACAATCCCAAAGCAAACCCAAAAGGCAAATCTCAAGCAAGAGTCAATCACCTAGGAAGTCTAACTCCCTGCAAATACAGGCTTAAAACAGGTGAGAGATTTGCCTTTTGAAATTTCAAATTACATCTGAGGGGCAATGGCCATTTGAGCCTCATCCTGATGGTGAAGAAAATAATGCTTCCTTAACCTTTCTTCCTTGGATTTTATTCTGTCATTGATAATGCTAACAGCTGTGTTGTTTTCAAGCACTGCTCATCATTGTAGCCTGCAGAATTCTGCAACCCGCAGCTCCATACAGTCCTGAGATTCATTTCCCAAAAGCAGAAGATGATCTGAATCCTCTTCAGATATCTCTCTATATAGCAACAGCAGCAGCTATGCTTGCTTAAGTAAAGCCTTATGAGGCTCCAGGTAAGCAGCAGTTGCTACAGCATTCCCTGTCAGGAAACACAGTTATCTTCATAAGGGGGGAAAGCTTGCACCACGTTTCTTGAAGTCAGGTGCAGAGATTCACCCAAGTAGAAATGAATGGCAAGATGCATTTAACCTCATTAGTTTCAGTAGGGCTGACTTTGTGCAATCCATCAGTGTACAGATACATTAGGAGAACTAAACTATTTCCACATCTCATTTGCATAATGGATGGGATGTGAAATGAGTTCTATGGAAGAGAAGCGCCCTGAAGGCACTAAAGTTTATCACAATATTTAAGAGTTCTTTTAAATCATTGCATTAAATTTCCACTAACAAGATAACAAATTAATTGTCTGTATTACTGTACTAACCCAAAGTGAATAAAGTGTATGATTTCAGCAGAGGAAGGCAGCTTTGAGGTTATAGGAGGAGGCAGAAGAGATTAGTGTGTCTCCCAGCATTTATGTGCCATAATGCCAACCTTCCTCGTGCCCCTTTAAGAAACATGGCTGTTCTCTAATCTGGTGTTGGACTTGAGCTTTTATTAGTGAAGTGAGGGAGAATGAGTAAATCAGCTGTATCAGACAAGCCTCAGGACATCTGGAAATTGATCATCCTGCAGAAATAAGCACTCTGTGTTTATTAGCAGGGAGTTCATCACTATCGTTTCTCTTTATCCAGTTCCCAAGAGATTTCAAAGCTATCATCACAGCATTAGCTCTTCTGACTGTGCTGCTGCAGATAAAGATCAGAAGATCTAACGATGGTTTTCTTGGTCTCCACTTTCTTTCTCTAAAGCTATCCTGATTTTTTTTTTTTTTGTGGGGAGTTTTGTTTGGTTTTGTTTTCTTGGTGTTTCTTGTTGTTGTTTTGTTAACTGAAAAGAAAAAGAAGTAGGAATAAAACTGGAATTAAATGAAGCAGTTGCTGTGTCTGAAATTTGTGTCTGTTGGCCATAAGAGTAGTTTACTTTTTTTACCTACAGGAATTTGGGTTTATTCAGGGGCACACATCCTGCAGAATAGAAAATCCCTCACAGAAGAGATGGAATTTGAAGTTTCTAATGCAGTGTTGGGAAAGGAAGGAAGATAAAAGGGCCTAAAGCCATAAAGCAATGCTGTACCTTGAAAGTACAGTTATTTTAAAATTATAATATACATCAAATGGCAGCCAGGAAAATGAATTCCCTAACTTAGAAAGGCAATAACATTACTTTAAGAAGAATAATCACTATCCTTAACTACATTTATCACATAGCAATTCAGTTCTTCCTCCTGGAATAGGATGGAATGCTAAACTTTTGGCATATTTATTTAAAGTTATCCTCGAGAAAAGGTTCACCTAGGTGTAAGATTTCTTCTGGTTCTTGATTCCAAATACAGCAGTTATCAAAACGCAAATACTGTGACTAACCTGCTGTTCAGAGGTGCACCCCTGCACAGCTGCATTGCTTGGCTGCACGGCCTAGCTGCATTGTGCAGAGACACTGGGTGTTCTGTGATAGCAATGGCCAAATGCATAAACAAGTTAAGGACAGCTGTGCATTTCCAGAAGTCTGGGGGGGGGGGTGAAATTCAATGCAATGAACTCTCTAAAGCAAAATCTTCCCTGGTGGAAGCTTCACCGAGATCCATTTTTATCAGATGATTATTTTCCAGTTGCAAGTTAACATTTGTCATCTCCTTTGAACTGGCAATGGAAGTTCCAGCCTGTGTGTGCCTTGTGCTAGACTCTGTAAACAAATCAAGGGAAAAAAAGGTGCATGTTGCCCAAGAACCTATCCATATAAGTGCAAGATGAGAGAAAACAGATGAATGCAATAAGCAGAGTGACCAGAATTTAACAGTGTAGCAAGGGCAATTAATTAATCTGCTCATATAGAACCTAGCACAATGGAGCTAGACTACATTACTTGCAACTAAATACTTAGTAACAACAGCAGTAATGACTAGGCCTTTAAAATTAATGCATTAATTATCACTCAGAGCTTGTAAGTTGCTTAACCAGTGAATGAAGAATGCCAGGTTTTTTTAGCTGAAGTATCAGGGGACCCACAATTCTCTTTTTAGAAGGCCAGTTTTCACATTGGTGTTGTGTTCCCTCATACACAAGCTTTCTTCTAGTGTGTCCTAGAGTAGCACTTCACTCTTTTACTTATGATCATTATTAGTAGTTGTTATCTATAATCATTATTACTTTTATGTAGAATAGAATAGAATAGAATAGAATAGAATAGAATAGAATAGAATAGAATAGAATAGAATAGAAAATAGACCAGGTTGGAAGAGACCTTCAAGATCATTGCGTCCAACCTATCATCCAACACCACCTAATCAACTAACCCATGGCACCAAGCACCCCATCAAGTCTCCTCATGAACACCTCCAATGATGGTGACTCCACCACCTCCCTGGGCAGCACATTCCAATGGGCAATCATTCTCTCTGTGTAGAACTTCTTCCTAACCTCCAGCCTAAACCTCCCCTGGCACAGGTTGAGACTCCTTCATGTCTGCCTTTGGTTTTGACACTGTCCTTTCCCTTCCTCATTAAAGGTATATAATAATTGTTTCCTCTCTGCCACGCTGACTGTTGCTCACTTGCATGTTCACACAATGTTTTTTGTACTATCAGCAGGACTCGGGAAAATAAAGGTACAGGTCTTTGATGGGATGAAGCAGGCTCTAATTTGGAGGAAATTAAAGGAGAGATTAAAAAGCCTTATCTTACTTAAAAGTATGTAAAAGATGGGGGCAGTCTTTTTATCAGGGCCTGGGTTGGAAGAGCAAATGGTTATGGTTTTAAACTAAGGATTTGGGATAGAGATGGAAATTTGGACTAGAGAGATGTTTTTGAAAAAGGAGGATGTTGAAACACTGGAATAGGTAGAAGCCCCAATCCTGGAAACACCAGGTTGGATGCGGCTCTAAGCAACCTGCTCACTGCAGGGGGTTGGAATAGATAGCCTTTAAAAGTCTCTTCCAAGTCAAAGCATTTTATTCCATGATTCTATAATTGATAAAGATTGACAGGTGCTAAATAAGGGCTGAATCAGACCACCCATGGCAAAGGACAAAATATGCTGGAATCGTGGATGTGCATGCATGGATTTAAAACTCTGAGTCAGTCCACTGTGATGGTACTGCAGATGACTTATTTCCACCTTACACAAAGATGGGTTGAATTAGGGTGTTCTCTTATGTAAGGTCTTCTGAACAAAGCATCCCAAAAGACAATAAAAAGTCCAATGACAAGTGATGAAGCTACACCAGCAGATCCATCCAGTCAAAGGATGTACCTCACACTAGTGCAGCATAAGTCACAGCCTTGTGAGTAAATAACTGCACCTCCATAGGGTTCCAACAGTGCTTCCACGTCTGTTCACATTTTGGTATCTGTGAAAGAAACCTGATGGTTCTTATTCGCTGCTCCAGATCCATAAATTACTTCTGTTCCTCAATTTAGATGAGAATTTCAATGAGGTGAATGATACAGGCTGAAGAAACCAAGTGCCTAAAACAAAAGACAGATGGCTGAGCCCATGATTCACCAGCGATGAGCTGTGACTGGGCCATGTAGACTTTGAAGTAACTTATTGCGTTTGTACCTTCTGTCAGGCCAGGATTTTCCTCCATGACTTGTATGACCTTGCTAAACCCAGATAGGTGGTAATTGAGCAGCAAGTACCTCTTCAGAAGAAACAGAATAAAAATATTGAAAATATTGACTCACCCCAAAGGCACTAAGCAGCACTTTGGTCTTTGACCTTTAAGCATCCTAAGGTAGTCAATAACCTGACTGTTAGATGCTGTGCCTGCCACTGATTTTGATTTGGGAGTAGTTTAACCTTGAACCAAGATCTGAGTAACCACGGCAACAGGAAGTCAGCCTCTCCATCCAAGGAGTTGGAATCTATAAATCAAGGTCCCTAATGCAAACACTGTGTGCAGGTAGAGATTTGAGAGGATAAGTGGTTTGTGAAGGATTACCTTTGAAAAAATGAATGACTGTCCCTTGATATGTTGAAGCACAACTTCACAGAGACTTTTATTTTATCATCAACAGAGGTCAACAGGTTACAGCTGCGTATTTTCATATGGCTCTTCATACAGCCCCTTCAGTTTAATTAGAACCAGGTGCTGAGTTTATGAGATGGTGAGAATTATTACGTAGCATATGCACATGCATGTGTGTGTATTGATACACACCCCCTCATATGCACAGTGCCTGCACACTAACTGCATTCATGAAAAATACTGTTAAGGCTCAATCTCAAGCACTATGGAAGGCTGAGACCTCAGGTTTGTACATGCACAGTTCTGTGGTGCTGTGATCCCAAAAGCATAATTACCTGGTCAGATATCACAGTTGCTCTGTTGGACACTGTTTTATTCAATGTATAGTACTCACCTAATGGACAGGTGTCTTTGGTAGCTGGATTTTCTTCTCACTGTTCAGTGTGTGCCATCATGTCTCATTTGCTCCACATTTCTAAGCTGTGTTGTGAATAGATGAATGTTTCATGAACATTGAACATTTTGTTTTCACAGTATTGCTCTTGAGATGAAGGGTATATAATTGCTCTAATTTGCAGTAGAGCAGCTGAGCAGAAAAAGATTGAAGCTGAATGGATAAAATTGAGCATGCTTAATACTTGATTTGAGGCTCTGGAAGGTCCTCTGCATGTCTCCCCCAAGCCATGACCTGTAATTCTCTCTTCACTCCTATGTATTTCTGCACTCAGGCCCACACTCCTCTCTTAAATCCCAGGCAGATAGCAGCTCACAGGTCTGTCAGAACTTCTATCTCTGACTGGACCACTCTGCAGCTTCATGTCCTGAGTCTGCAGATCTCCTACAGAATTTCTAAGAGCACCCACAGTTTGCCTGATAGTTCATATTTTGTGTACAAGAGGGAGGGACTGTGCCTAACAGATACAAGATGCAAATACAAGCTTTGTATCTTGGGAGGCTGAGCTCAGCCAAGAGACATAGAAGATTCTGGCTCTGGTTCAAGAGCTTCTTGATGTTCTGGGAAAGGTATCCTGGTACTTGTGGGAAATATTTGAGGAACTACCAGATGTTATCCAGGTGCAGCCATGGATAGCAGTGGGGTTTCAGTGCTGCAGAAGACAAAAGCTGCTGATCTGACCTGCTGTCCAGGAAGGTTTGCTGCTGGCCTGGACAATGGATCAGGAAAGTTTTGGAGAGGTACCAAACCAACTCTGAGCAGTAAATCAAATAAAATCAAAGGTGGCAGGACACTTGCGTAAATTACCAAGTTGCTCCTGATTATGTCATGCATAAAAAGAAGCAAAAAAAGAGGTCAAATCAGGAACAGATGACCTGCAGAATTATAGAGACAACATCCAAGCATGCAAGGCATTTTGAAGTTGCGTGTAGCAAGGGCAGAATGTCAACAAGAAATGTTTCTACAGGCACATAGGCATCAAAGAAGGTAAGGTAAATGTGGTCCCACTGTCTAACAGAGTAGGGACCTTTGTTGAAAAACATAAAGTCTGAGGTATTTGATGAAGAAAAGGAGCTTACTCTTGGTAGAGGAGCTGGTTGGAGAACAATTAAGCAACCTGAACACACATAAACCCATGAGGCTTGACAGAAAACACCCAAAATTGCTGAGGGAGCTGGCTGATGCCATTGTGAGCCAACTCTTGATTATGTTTGAAAAGTCATGGTAAGGACTGGGAAACAGCAAATGCAAGCGTTGGTTCAGTACAGGCAAGAAGGAAGAGCCAGAGAGAATAGGCTAGCCAGCCTCATCTCAACCTCTGGGAAAATAACAGAGCAAATAATCCTGAAAAGCATTTCCAAACACATGAAGAATAAAAAGGAGATCTGAACCAGTCAGCATAGATTTATGAAGGGAAAATCATGCCTGATCAGCCCAATGGTGCTTGTCTTGTCTTCTGCAGGACTTTTAACACTGTCTCCTCTAACCTTCTTATAGACAAACTGGTGAAATACAGACTAGAGAAATGTGTGCCAAGGTGGGCTGAAACTTTGCTGAACTGTTGGGCTCAGAAGATTGTGTTCCATGGCAGAAATGCCAGCTAGAGGCCAGTCACTAGTAGTGCACCCAGGGCCAAGACCAGAACTGTTTGACATGTTAATTAATAACCTGGATGATGAGGTAGAGTGCATCTAAAGCAAACCTGGAGAAGACAGAAGACTGGGAGAAGTTATTGATATGTCAAAGGGTCATACAGTATCACAGTATCACAGTATCACTTAGGTTGGAAAGGACCTCGGGGATCATCGAGTCCAACCTATCAACACAGATCCCATGCCTAGACCATGGCACCAAGTGCCACGTCCAATCTCCCCTTGAACGCCTCCAGGGTCGATGACTCAACCACCTCCCTGTGCAACCCGTTCCAATGCCGAATGACTCGCTCGGTGAAGAACTTCCTCCTCACCTCAAGTCTGAACCTCCCCTGGCGCAGCTTGAGACTGTGTCCCCTTGTTCTGGTGCTGGCTGCCTGGGAGAAGAGGCCAACCCCCTCCTGGCTACAACCACCCTTCAGGTAGTTGTAGAGCGCAATGAGGTCACCCCTGAGCCTCCTCTTCTCCAGGCTAAACAATCCCAGCTCCCTCAGCCTCTCCTCATAGGGCTTGTGTTCAAGGCCTCTTACCAGCCTTGTTGCCCTTCTCTGGACACGCTCAAGTGTTTCGATGTCCTTCTTAAACTGAGGGGCCCAGAACTGGACACAGTACTCAAGGTGCGGCCTAACCAAAGCAGAGTACAGGGGCACTATGACCTCCCTGCTCCTGCTGGCCACACTATTCCTAATGCAGGCCAGGATGCCATTGGCCCTCCTGGCCACCTGGGCACACTGCTGGCTCATATTCAGGTGGCTGTCAATCAGCACCCCCAGGTCCCTCTCTGTTTGGGAGCTCTCCAGCCACTCCGACCCCAGCCTATAGCTCTGCATGGGATTGCCGTAGCCAAAGTGCAGCACTCGGCACTTGGACTTGTTGAATGCCATCCCATTGGATGCTGCCCATCTGTCCAGTCGGTCGAGGTCCCTCTGCAGAGCCTTTCTACCCTCTAACTGACTAACATCTGCCCCTAACTTTGTGTCATCTGCAAATTTGCTGATGACTGACTCTACCCCTTCATCCAGATCATCGATGAATATGTTGAAGAGGACAGGGCCCAGCACTGATCCCTGGGGGACACCACTGGTGACTGGCCGCCAGCTGGATGTGGCACCGTTCACCACCACTCTCTGGGCCCGGCCCTCCAGCCAGTTCCTAACCCAGCACAGAGTGTTGTGGTCCAATCCACGGGCTGACAGCTTAGTCAGCAGTTTGCTGTGGGGGATGGTGTCAAAGGCCTTGCTGAAGTCTAGGTAGACCACATCCACAGGCCTCCCCACATCCACCAGACGGGTCACCTGATCATAGAAAGAGATCAGGTTGGAGAGGCAGGATCTGCCCTTCCTGAATCCATGTTGGCTGGACCTGAGCCCTTGGCCATCCTTCAGGTGCGCAGTTATTGCCGCCAGGATAATCTGCTCCATAACTTTCCCTGGCACTGAGGTCAGGCTGACCGGCCTGTAGTTTCCAGGTTCCTCCATCTGACCCTTCTTGTGGATGGGGACCACGTTGGCCAGTTTCCAGTCATCTGGGACCTCACCTGTGAGCCAGGACTGGAGGAAAATGATGGAGAGTGGCCTAGCTAGCACATCTGCCAGCTCTCTCAGCACCCTAGGATGGATCCCATCCGGTCCCATGGCCTTGTGAATATCCAAGTGGCTCAGCAGGTCCTGAACTAACTCCTCATGGATTTCCGGGGCATTACACTGCTCCCCGACCCCATCGCCCATACTGGCACCCAGAGGGGGCTGGACAGTGTAGAGAAATGGACTGACAGGAACTTCGTGACATGCAGCAAGGACATGTGTGGTTCTGTACTTGGGGAGAAATAATTTTCTGCACCATTACTTGTTGAAGGCTCAATAACCGGAAAAAAGCCTGGCAGAAAAGGCTCTGGAGGTCCTAGTGGACATTAAGCTCACCACCCTCTTAGTGGCTGTGGGAAGGACTGTGGATTTTGTTTACCTGGAGTTCAGTAAAGCATTCAACTACCAGTTTCCCACAGCGTTTTCCTGGACAGTCTGATGCTCATGGCCTGGATGGGTGGATGCTTCACTGGGTAAAAAACTGGCTGGATGGACAGACCCGAAGCCCAGTGTGCATGGAGTTAAATGCAGTTGGAAACTGGCCAAAACTGGTGTTCCCCAGGGCTCAGTACTGGGGCCAATTCTTTTCAATATCTTTATCAATGACCCGGATGAAAGTGGAGAGAGGGTGTTGATCTACCAAAATCTGATGCATTTCATCTAAGACCCATGTACCTGTTGAGATTTGAAAAGACAAGAAATTTATGAAATACAGTTTTAAAAAAAATAATTACTGTCCTGGATATGTTGAAACCCATTATGTGGGGCAGGCTCTGGATGTAGCCTGCCTGGACTTCAGCAAGGCCTTTGATACTGTGCCCCATAGCAAACTCCTGGCCAAGCTGTCAGCCCCTGGCTTGGACAGCAGCACTCTGAGCTGGGTTAGGAACTGGCTGGAGGCTGATCCCAGGGAGTGGTGGTGACTGGTGCCACATCCACCTGGCAGCCAGGCACTAGTGGTGTCCCCCAGGGATCAGTGCTGGGCCCCATCCTGTTCAATATCTTTATTGAGCATTGAGGCCATCATCAGTAAATTTGCAGATGACACCAAGCTGGGGCCAGGAGTTGATGTGATAGAGGGTGGGAGAGCTCTGCAGAGGGACTTTGACAGGGTGCACAGATGGGTCCAAGGGCATGAGATTGAGCACATCCAAGTGCTGGGCTCTACACATTGGCCACAACAACCCCATGCAGTGCTACAGGCTGGGGTCAGAGTGGCTGGAGAGCAGCCAGGCAGAAAGGGACCTGGGGGTACTGGTCAATTGTAGGCTGAACATGAGCCTGCAGTGTGCCCAGGAAGCCAGGAGAGCCAAGGGCATCCTGGCCTGCATCAGGAACAGTATGGCCAACAGGAGCAGGGAGGTCATTCTGCCTTGTGCTCAGCACTGGTTAGGCCACATCTTGATTCCTGTGTCCAGCTCTGGGCCCCTCAATTTAGGAAAGATGTTGAGATGCTGGAAGATGTCCAGAGAAGGGCAACAAAGGTGGGGAGGGGTCTGGAGTACAGCCCTGTGAGGAGAGGCTGAGGGAGCTGGGGTTGCTTAGCCTGGAGAAGAGGAGGCTCAGGGGAGACCTTCTTGCTGTCTACAACTCCCTCAAGGGAGGTTGTGTCCAGGTGGGAGTTGATCTCTTCTCTCAGGCACCCAGCATCAGAACAAGAGGACACAGTCTCAGGCTGTGCCAGGGGAGGTTTAGGCTGGATGTTAGGAAGAAGTTCTTCCCAGAAAGAGAGATTGACCTTTGGAACGTGCTGCCCAGGGGAGTGGTGGAGTGTGACCGTTTTAGGCTGTGTCTTTAAGAAAGGGACAGTTGCTGGAACACTCTGGCTGAATGTTTTGGAAACATTCAGATATTCTAAACAAATTTCATTGGTAGATTGGTAGAATGCAACTTTAAGTTTTAGTTCAGTTTGAGTCTGTTCAGTTCCAGTCTATTCTGTCTATTCAGCCTGTCTGCTTCTGAGCAACATCAGCGGGACCTGTTAACCTTGAGATAAGAAAACTAATCCTTGCATGCGCTTTGAGCCTAGCGGAATTTTCCTCCTTAATAATTACCTTTTCTCTCTCTCTAACCCTATTGGGAAAAAAGGGAGGGAGGGGGATAGAGGGGGTACACGGGGGGAACCCTCCTCTGGCTGGAGGAGGGAGTTTTGTTCTGTATTACTTTCTTTGCTGTGTATTTCTATATATATCGTAAATACTGTATATTGTGTATATATCCCTTTGCATTTCATCCTGCTTGTAATTATAGCTTTAATTCATCTCTACTTCTCTGACTGAGTTAGCATGGTTTCTTTGTGGGGGAGGGTGAACTGAACTTTCACCACCACATGGAGTCACCATCAGTGGAGGTGTTTAGGAAGAGCCTGGATGAGGCACTTGGTGCCATGGTTTAGTTGATTAGATGTGTCGGGTCATAGGTTGGACTTGATGATCTCAGAGTTGTTTTCCAACCTAATTAATTCTATTCTATTCTATTCTATTCTATTCTATTCTATTCTATTCTATTCTATTCTATAATAGGGTCTGGGAGAGGTTTGCTCTAGTTGGTAAAGACTCGACACAAAGCACTCACCCTTTCAGAGCTTTGCTCCTGTCTCCTGCAAATGGGACCAGAGGATTTTTTCAATTCAGCAACTTCTAGAAATTTCTAAAATGGGTAAAAAGCCTCCCAGTCTTAGTCTAAAAAGTGACCAAGGCATTTTATCTGCCTTTCCACATGGTAAATTCATATACTCTTAGGTGTTTATTTAATGTGCACATGAACTCAGACAAACCTTACACATAGATGGGAGGACATGCATTCAGCCATGTAGGCAGATACCTAATATGTAAAATTTAAATCCCAAAAGTTTGATTTTGACACATTAACAAGTAAGCAAAATAGGTTCAAGTCACAAGAGAGCTTGAGAAACACTGTGAAATGAGGAATGTACAAGTCCTGAGTGTGCATGTGTCATTTTTCTGGAATATTTTATCTCTGGTGTTCTTTTGCATTGTAATACCTAGGTGGAAAAATGTATGATAAATGGATTATTATTCTTTTTTTAAGTTCCACCTCTTTAATGAGTTGTAAGGTAAATTTTCATTAGGTAAGAGGATTCCTGAAAGAAAATAGGTATAAATGTAATGTGCTTATGCAGGGAATTACATAGTAATTCCTATTCCTGATGCTTGCTCTTAACTCAGATGAAACATTCCCTGAGTCAGGTCATTACAGCAGAGAAGTGTGTGAAGATGTGTGGAGAATAAAGCACCTGGTGGGTGATGAATAGACAATCCCACCACATGCAGATAGGAAGCTTATCTGTCTTTATACATATATCCAAGTGTGATTTTGTTTGGAGAATGAAAAGTAGTGATGTGGAGGGATTGTGTTGGTCCAACACTTTTTATAGGTCAGGTTGGTTTAACATTTTTATAGATGTTTATAGATGATCAGTGATAGCATATCCTGAAGAATAATTGTCCCCTCAAAAAGCCAACAATCATGATCCTTGCTAGTATCATGACCATGTATCATGGTCATCCTTGCTAGTATCATGACCAGGCACATACAGAGGAAAACATGGAAATATATCAGGGAATCAAGAACATCAACTGACTACCCTTGCACAGATATTCCCCAGACATGTTATCCTATCAATGTTAATCCAGAATTTGTTTCTTTCCCCAGGAATTGCAAGTCCCCACTTAAAAGCAGATCAGACTTCACTTCATAGTAAAATGGAAAGTTCTGCCTGTAACATCATGACTAGAAGGAAACCAGCAGCTGGTGACAACGTTGCAATGCCAACTCCAGTATTATCTCTCATACCTTCAGCAGTAGCAACATCTGAAGCAGGTAATGTTTGTTCGCCCCTCCACCTACTTCTTGCCTATCTTCTTCCATCTAACACTACACTGATCAAGGTGTGCTTGTACTGCTCTTCCTGATTGGAGAAGTAGCTGAAAATGTGCATATCTAATGTGATAATCAGGCTGTGATTTTTCTAACACTTTCTTACTGTAATCATATCTTGGCATATTAAATATATTCTATTCACATACCACCACTTATGCAGAAATGAGGACACATAGAGTAGAATTGTCAAGGTTGGAAGGAAGCTCCAAGCTCAGCCCCCTGCCATGGCCAGGGACACCTCACACTACAGCAGGTTGCTCACAGCCACATCCAGCCTGGTTAAAAAACTCCAGGGATGAAACTTCCACCACCTCCCCAGGCAACCTATGCCAGGCTCTCACCACCCTCATGGGGAAGAACTTCTTCCTAACATCCAATCTGAATCTACCCATTTCTAGTTTTGTTCCATCCCCCTCAGTCCTATTACTCCTTGACACCCTCAAAAGTCCCTCCCCATCTTTCTTGTAACTGGGAGGTCACAATTAGGTCTCCTGGCAGCCTTCTCCTCTCCAGACTGCACAACCCCAACTCCCTCAGTCTGTCCTCATAGCAGAGCCACTCCAGCCCTCTGCTCATCCTCGTGGCCCTTCTCTGGACACCTTCCAGCGCCTCCAGATCCTTCCTGTAATAGAGGCTCCAGAACTGAATGCAGACTTCCAGGTGTGGTCTCACCAGAGTGGAGCAGAGTGGGAGAATCCCCTTCCTCTACAACTAACACAAGCTCATATGGTCTAGCAAGGCATTCAGAAGCAAGACTTTTAGGCTGCTTTCTCAGCCCTGTTCATTTATTTGAGTGTCCCCATTCCTGTATAATGAACATGCTGAATACACAGGGAATAGCTAAGGAGCAGCTGAGATTTCTTTCTACATACTTCAGTGATTTTAGCATAATATTCTGTCTTGCAAATGTGAAATTTTCTGGGCTAGTGAACTGTGATTTAAAATGTATCAGAATGAATAAGTCAGAATAGAACGTTTTTCAATCCAGTTTTATTTTGTGCTTCTGTTTTAATCAGATGAGAAAAGCGATACCTTTATCCAGCCAGAAGTAGGGCCAGGTCATTGAGGCATCATCAAACCTTTCCTTGGTCATGGATAGAGAAGTTCATCTTGCATTGTTCAGTGGCCATGAAGGTGTTGTGTTGATGTTTGGACTCAGTGATCTTAGAGGTCTTTTCCAGCCACAACAATTTTGTGATTCTATGATTAGTTTCCAGTGCTTGTGCAGCCCACAATGCATTACCCTACATGCAGCCAGTAGGAGCTTCATACTCTTGTCAAACCTTTGATTCCACATTAACACACACAAAAAAGCATTTGTATCACTTGGTTATTAAATAATCATCTATTTAATTATGGAATTAAAAGTGCTGTTTCAGAGAACTTGTTTTGATTTTCTTCTCATTTCCTGAGTAAATAATGGAAAGAAGGGTTTTACACTCTAAAGTAACATCTATAAAGATAAACCTGTGTATTAAAAAAATACTCAGGATTCTCTGTTGAGCCTTTAATACTTGCATGTATGTAAGCTTGTGACAGGTTCTGAATGCAGCAGAGAATGAGCACACACAAATACTTTATGATCAGTTTCAAGATGAAAGTGTGTGCTTGACTGCATAGTTTGCTTTTTCCATTTTCAGAAGTCTAATTAAATTGTTGGTTTATCTGTAGCCCAGATGTTGAAGTAATTTAGTTGAAAACTGGAGAAACTGTGTTAATGAGAAAACAGGACATTGCTATGGATTTCCTGTAATTAATAGGGAGCTCTTTGAAAATTCTTCCATTCAAACCAAGTCAACAAACTGAGCCCAGCTGTTTTGCAAATAGTCTTCTCTGTGCTGTGTTCTTGCAAGTGACCTGGGGCAACTCTGAGGGGATGGATAATAACAGACGGCAAAGAGCATTTTAGTACTGCAGACATAACAAAGTCATCTGACTTTATTGAGGGGAGCAGTGGAAAACTTCCATGGAGTCTGATCTACCTGGCCACATCTCCTTGTTCCAGCACCACTGTGCTGGAGAAGGTCCTCCAGTCTGCTTTGAGCTACCTTAGCCAGTGTAAAGGTTTTTTCCCTTGCCTCAGAAGCTATTTCCAGCATTATATCAATCCTGTGTGACTTCCCATCATGGCTTGTGGCCATTTCAATTTATCCTTGGCTGTGAGATAGAGCCTCCCTGCGTCTGTGTACACTGGGGAGAGGAGAAACACCACGCCTCCATGCACCTTAATTTAAATGTGTAAAGCTGGTTTAGAATTAATGTTAGTCCTCACTTGTTTGGGACAGCTAGGTGAGGTTGTTTGGAGAGTGGGAAAGAGATGAAGGGAAAGTAAAAATGCCTGGGCTGTGCCAGACATTCCTGATTCCCCTTCACTTCGGGCTGGATTTTGCCAAATAGCTTCAGGTCTTCACAGACGAAGTGCATGGTCCTGAGCAGGTGTAAGGAAATAACTGTGCCCAGGCAAAAAAATGTCACCCCGTGCTTCCCCAGCATCTGGAGGATGTCACCATATTGTATCTTCTCTGTAGGAGCATATACCCCATCCCTGGAAATGTTCCAGGCTAGATTTCATGGGGCTCTGAGCAACCAAACCTAGCTGAAGATGTCTCTGCTCACTGCAGGGGATGATTGGAGCTGTAAAAGTTCCTTCTAACCCAAGGTCTTCTATGATTCTGTGATACTGCCTTTTTCATATGTCTGCGTGCAAACACAGCATTATTCCCCACCTTCTTTGCAACTCCTTCTAGATGAATTTGACCAGCTTTTCCTTCCAAAGCAAGATTTCCACATGAAAACACCAGAGTATGTGCAAGAAGAGAACAACAAAGCTAAAGACAACACAGCCCAGCTTGGGTGCAGGGCCGGGCAGGGGCTGAATAAAATGGAAAAGATTAGTACTTTGATTTTGAGCAGAGCAGTATATCACATGGCAGTATAAGAAAGTATTTTATATCAAAGATTGCTCACCAAGAGCTTCCAGATGAGTTGACAACACCTAATGACTCTCACTTCAATAGTGTTTTCTTTTGGCAGCTCTCCCTGGTATTTTGTCATATGCACACCTCATCAAGTCTTCCCCCTGCAGACCCATCAGACTCTTTTCCACATAGTCTCCATTGACCAAATGCAGAATCAGATGTCCCTGACTCCTAATAGTCAAAATAATATTGACTTTCATAATATCTTCTTTGAAAAACTCGTCTTGAAAGCATATAACTTAGCCCCTGCATACATTCTGACTATTGGCAGGCTACGTAACACAACTCAGTTTCTAAAGCTTGGAGGTTCACAGGTTTGCTAGGAAGAAAAGCAAAAGCAGCATTAGCAGCTTCCAACAAGCTTCCTGAGAAAGTAATAAACACCTCAAAGTATTTATGAAAGAAAAATTGGTGCAGTAAGATGGCACAGAACAGCAATTTTTCTAAATAAGAATATGAGTTTCAGTCTAAAAGGGACCAAACTGTCAGATTGCAAAGCTTCAGGAAGGGAAAAAAGTATCTAAATAGCATGAAGAAAAGCACTGAAGCTGCTATGGGGTGGCAATACTAAACTGCAGAAAGATCCAACTACAGATAAATCTCAATAAAGACATAAAATATTTGCAAACACTTGCCTCATTCTTTATTTCAGAGTAGTTTTCCATCATTTGACTTAATTTTCGTTCCAAATAAACCAGAGACTGATGTGGAATCTCCTGATTTCACTGTGGACCTTTCCATGTTGCCTGCATTTCTGATAACATTCTCATCTTCAAGATTTCCATTGTCAAGTGAAAACATTCAGCTTTACTTTCTGGGGAGGGGAAACAAAAAAAGGCAAAGCATATTGATTATGGGATTTTTTATTTTTTTTTCCAATTCATTTTAAAGTCATGAAAATTTTCCCCAAAACTGGTAGAAAAAGGCAAAAGGTGGACAGTGAATATGAAGAATGTGCCAGAGTGTGATTTCTTACATCTTCTGACCTAGAACTGTTCTCAGGATGGGGGTGGTGGTGGAATTCAGAGGAGTCCAGTGCTTAAGGTTGGAAATATTGGGACTGTATGTGTCAATAACCAGTGAAGCCAGATGAGAATAATCATTTTGTGAGATGGAGATTTAAACATTTTGTGATCAAATGTCTGAGAAATAGATCACTGCCACTTGCCCTTCGGGCTTCAGCATCCACACTTTTTAGGGGTGACCTACTCTAGAGGCATTTTGTGCAATGAATTAGCTTCTCCTGAGCAACTTGAATATCTACTTTCCTTTTTTCTTTGGTACCAAAAGGACTACATTCCTCATTTGTCCTCTGTGAATCACAGACTGCAAGAGGGTTTTGTTTTTCTTTTTGGTGTTAGGAGTTGGTTACATATGGAAAATGTATTTTGTTTTGTAATTAATGAAAACCAGACTTTGGGAAGTTGGCCATCCAGGTCTTTATTTATAAGAGAGCATATGTCTGTGCTTTATTTATGACTCACTCCTACTTCTTGTATTGTAATTTAGGTTTGTTTTTGCAAACTCTTTGCTGAATCCAAGAAACATGGTGATATAAGGGCCAATAATTTATGTTCTCCAAGAGGGAAGGCCAGTGAGTGAGGTTTTTATGCTGGATCTGTCATAGCCCTTAGAAAGCAAGAGGATGTTCTGCCACTTTATGGCTCCTGGTTATCTACAGAAAATACTACAATAACCACTTAAGCTACTGCTGGAGGATTAGCCTGTTAGCCACGAGGGGAGTGGTAACCCCCCCATGAACATTTCTTGAAGTCCTGTCTGCTCTAGAAACTTCAAGGATTTCAAATCCAAGTGGCTAGTTGACAGTCAGGGGTAAGTTAAGTCTGTAAGTAGGTGTGGACTGAAGTGAGCTTAGTGGGGTGTTTTGTTCTTTATGGAAAAGGTCTTCTGAACTCCATCATTTCTTTGCCAGCAGCACAGAAGAGGTATATTAGGAGTGTAAGAGAGGACCAGTTACTGCAATGGCAGAATTCATACATTCTGTTTCTTTCACAAAGGGCAGTTCCTTTTGATCTGTTTGCAAATACTGGACAGATGCCATGTTCAGTAATGGGCAATTCAAGAAAAAATTAGCAAGATCTTCTGTCCTAAGTAAAGGACCAGGAGCCAAGAAATGCTGGGTACTCTTTCCAGCTCTGACAATGACTCACAGCATGACCCTGGGAAGAGACTTAACTAGTTTGGGCTTCATTCAGATCTAAAGTAAGTGTTCTGAACCAGGACTAAGCTTGCTTTGGGGACTAAGTCAGTTATATGAACAAATAGTTTCAGCTAGTATCTACAGAGATTTCAGTAAAGAAACACAGGCAGAGGTAGTGAATTTGTCATGGTTAAAGTAATCCACACAGCCTGTCTGTGGCCACTAGTTTCAGAAACAAATGTTTTTCATACTATCTGGCATCCATGGTGAAAAATAAAGGCCAGGGTGAAGACATCAGGAATACTTGTTTGAGACACAGAGAAGTTAATAGAGTGAGTGGGCGAGTATGATTGCTGTGCTAAGCATCCCTTCCTAGGGCTGCTAGAGGTTGAGACACGAAGCAGCAAGCCCATGAAAAAAAATACTGTCGAAAAGGTTTGAGCTTTAGGAGGGAGGGATAGAGATATATCTCTGGAAACTGCTTAATAGTCAAAGATGTGTTTTCATCTATGACAGTAAAAATGGAAGGAAGAGTCATTCTTCTGGAACTGGAATGAATGGTCTTTTAACTTTTTTTAGTTGCTTTTCTGTGCAGAGTACTTTCTCATAGCCTTCTCTTCTTCAGCCTGCTGGGCTTGAAAGCACCTGGTCTTTATGATGCTGAGAGCAGCTGAAGGAGTGCTTCCATTCACCACTCCTGTTTCTCTCTGTCTCCCAACAGCCAGCCCACCGCTGAAGAAAAGGTTCAAGCGCCGTGAAATAGAAGCAATCCAGTGTGAGGTGCGTAAGATGTGCAACTACACTAAGATCCTGTCCACCAAGAAGAACCTGGATCACGTGAACAAGATCCTGAAAGCCAAGCGGCTGCAGAGACAATCAAAGACAGGCAATAACTTCGTCAAGAAGCGGAGGGGACGTCCTCGCAAGCAACCACTTTCCTTTGATGAAGACTCCAGAGACCAAATGCCCATTCTGGAGAAATGCATTGACCTTCCCAGCAAAAGAGGTCAGCGACCGATACTCAACCCTTTGTTATTGGAGCAAGCAGCCACTCAAGATACAATCATGGCCACCATTGAGGCTGTCATACATATGGCTCGAGAGACGCCACCTCCTCCTCCTGCTCTCCCTCCTCCTCCCCCTTCTCACCCTCTCCCTCTGCCCCGGGCTCCCCGGGTTGGGAAAAGGAAAAGCAAGGAGGAAGAGGAGGACATGAAAGTGAAGAGGCACCGGAAAGGCAGAGGAAATGAAAGTGAAGGCCTTCCTTAAGGCCAGGACACCTTGTTAGGTGTTAGGTGCTGCTGTAGAAGCACCAAACTCACTCGTCCCTTCAATAGCCTGTACCCACAGTGGAGAGCTGTGATAGACTCTTCATGGCTTTGGCCCCTGTACTCCCTCAGGAAAGAGGGGGAAAGGGTGTGGGGAAGGTAGGGGATAAGGGGGGCGGGGGGTTAAGTGTTAAAAATGGGGATAATTAACTACTTTGCATAGTTTCCAAAATCAATCAGCATCTCCATGTTGCTGTTCTCATACCGTACTTGGAGGCAGAAGGTTGTCCTTTTAGAGAGCTGAATGCTATCACTAGGGCTCCTGCTCAACTCCAGTTCTTTTTGGCAGGCCAGGTGAAACTAAGTCACCATACCATAGTACAAATCACTGAAGAAAACAAAAAAAAAGAGAAAAAAGAAAAAAGAAAAAAGAAACAGAGAAACAAACAAACAAAGCAAAAAAAAAGGACACCAACAAACAAACAAACAGACAAACAAAAGTGTCATTTTCTCAGCTGCAATCTTGGTTATAATCTGTTTGAATATTTTTTTTAATTTTATTTTTTTTTCCAGTTTTATATTACCTACCAGGCTTTGGGGCAGCATAATTCAAAATGCCTAACTCCTGCTAGAACTATGTATTTATTTCTCATTTACTTGCCTAGTTACAACTAGCTGCAATGTAGGCAATAGAAAAGTAGAGCCTTACATGCGCACACACTCATTCTGAGTGCTATCCCAGGAGATGGTGCAACACCGCAGCATTTCAAGGAAGGGGTACATGGGTATTGGGTTATGGTAGCACGTTTCTGTGATGCAACTTGGCATTTTCAATGACATTGGGAAAAGGAGTCACCCATCAACCAAGTTGTTTTGATGCCTGGTAGAGAACAGCGAGACACTTCTGGGGAATAGAATTAACGCTAAACAAAAAAACACCAAAAGAAGGAATGTAAAAAATTATAAATTTAAAAAAAATAAATCAAAAAGAAGAAGAAGAAAACAGAGTAAAATAAAATAAAATAAACAAAACCAGAGCTCAAACCTAGCAGTTCTTATCACCTGCAATTCCCAGTGAAATTGATGGGAAACCCACGATCCGATTGATTTGTATTGGGTAGCAATGCCTTGATAGGTTCTTCTAAAGAAAATAGATAAAGTAGTTGTTTTTTAAAAAAATAGACAGAAAAACCCTATGGAAAATAGGTTCTTCCCTGGCAATTATTTTTTTTTTTTTTTTTTTAAAGAAAAAAAAAAAAGAAGAAAAGGAATAAGTGTTCTTATCTGAAAATAAAAATGTTCAAAGGGTATCACCACTGCAATTGTATCAATGCCACTTTGGACATGTTGTCCAAGTCGTGGTTGCCTTAATAAAATAAAATAAAAAAAAATAAAATAAAAAAAAAAAAAGGTTTTTTTTTGTACATAATGTAACTATAAAGCTCTCAGTCTGCATGGATGCAAACTGTGTGTGACAAATCGTCTCTTTAAATGGTCAGTTCAAACTGTAAATTTCTCATTCAAGTTCTACATCAGCCATTTGATTTAACCTGGGTGAAATCGCTCAGGTTTCCATTTCTACAGCCCAGTTGAAATGTTTAGCTGAAACAAAGTCTGAATGTGAAGCTGTTCCACTGCAGTAATGATGCTTTTAACAAAGAAGTCAGTTGCTGAAATTTGGAATAGGAAGGTTAAACTTTATTTAATTTCTTTTCAAAGCCCTTCGGTGCACTCGACACCTGGCACGGCAGGTACTAAATGGTACTAAATGGGTACTAAAATGGGAGGGGGGGGCGGGGGGTGGGGGGGAAATTCCAGCAAGGGAGCAGGCAGTGGAATTATTGAATGATTCACAAACCAACTGCCATTCCCATTTTTGAGACATTTTTGAACTGGCTCATTGACAAGGCAACTCCAAATAGCACGACACTTAAAAAAAAAAATAATTAAATTGGCAACAAACTCAGCAAAAAAAAGTCCCCACCACAAACACCAATATTGTGCTTTTTTTCTGTTGCTTATTTGCAAAAGTCATATAAAGACTATGGTGTTAAAAGGACACTGTAAGCATATTCAGCTCATTATTTTTAGAGACTGATTTTTCTTTTGTGATAGCACCTTAGTTTATTACAGTGGAATGCATTTGGGGTTTGAATTGAGTTGGGGCACTGGGAGAGGGGATTTACTTTCCTTTTTTTTTTTTTTCTTTTTCCTTAAGGCTGGAACAAATCTTGAGATTCTATCTCCTTAAAACTGATAAGAGAGATCACAGAACTTTGTTTCCAATTTGTTTTGCATCGTTCATCATACTTATTGGTGCTTTTCGTTTTCCAATTAATGCAGCTTAGAAATAAACTGGTCAGTTGCACGTTCTGTTACAACCAATTTTGTTCAGTTCTCTTGAATTAGCACAGCATTATTGACTGAAGTTGTAGGCCTGCAAAAAAAACAATAATAAAAATGTTTAAGACTTCTTGAGCTCTTCCCTTCTTCCTTAAATAGCACTGAACTGAGGTTTAGTCAATGTAGAAGTCCTTGCTTCCCATCTCTCCTTGGGCCTGAATGTATGTGACGAGGTCACTTAAAATGTAACAAAAACTGCAAAGTTTGGTGTTCTAGATAACCCATAAGCTGAAACTAAATCAAACAGTAACTTAAGCTTAGTTTTATCTTCGGTGCTCTTTTTATTAACATTGAACAGTATTTCATGTTTAGCGAGTGCAGTAGTGTTCTGAAAAGGTTAAATGCTGTCATTGAATGCTCATCGCGGCTGTAAGGTGTGTCAGACCTCACAGAGTGCCCGTAAGGGCTGGGTTTAGGCTGAACCTTTCTGGATTCACTGGAATGCAGCCCCACCAGGGAAGGATCCATTCCCCCTGGACTTTGGAGAGAAAATGTTCTTACCTTTCCAAAAAGTGCTATCCAGTGCTGCTAGAGGTGTGGTACTTAGTATCTGATCGAAGAGTAAAACCTTATATACCCCTCACTAAGCACAAATTTAAGAAGGCCTAGAAAATCTAAGGGTACTATTCAAGACTTGGAGTCAGGCTGTCAGAGTAGGTTGGACTCTATCAAAATGCCCAGGCTTGGGGGTTTTGCTGCAAGAAGGTGCTGGGGGAGCATGCTGCTGCAATACAGCCTTGGATGCCTGTCCAAACGGCTGCCCAGTGTGGCCAGTCCTGGCTAACAGGAGGGTTAGCATGTTAATTTATGTGGAAGCAGTCTGAAAATACTGCTAGATGGCACTCAGAATTTGTGTTCTGCATCTTGCATAGTCTATAAATATGATAAGTAAGTTGCTGACAGAATAATATTATAAGGCGATGTACTACATGCAGATCATAAAGGATTTAGTTTTAGGGCTTAAGGCTAAAATCCCACTCCTGCAGTTTATTACCCAACAATATTCCAGTAATGAGCTTTTTTGACTTTTTTTTCCCCTATCACTTGGAAGATTTACTGGGGAACTCTCTAAATTCTTACCACACATTTCCAAGAATTGTATAAAACTGGGGTGAAAGCCCTCTGGGTTATTATGACCAAAAAGACCTTTCTAACACCTCTGCTATGTCACAGTTTAACACACACCTTACTACACTTCAATAAAAACATGGAACAAAATCACATGGCTGTGAACCATACAAAATTAGGCCACAGATTTGCATCCTCTCCATGGGTGTTTTATTCCTCAACCCAGTGTAAAACCAGGAATGAAGACAAGCATGCAGGGCAAGAAAAGGACGAAACAACCACATGTGTCTCCAAGAGCTTCATACTGCCAGATTCTTGAACCCTTCCATATTAAATTTTCTGTGGAGCATCTCACACGTTTTTGGGTAACTGTCAATCAAACATAAATAAATAAATTTAATTAAATATAAAAATAATTAAATAGAAAGTGATAGTAGTCATCAGCTGCTAGAGCATCCTACAGCGTGGACCTCAACTCGGCACAAATGCTTTGGCCTGTTCATGTAGAACATTCTGTTTGTGTACTGAAGTGTTTTGGGTGGCACCTGGTAGAACAAGGTGCTGGTTAATCACTGTGGCTTCTGAGCACTACAGCAATGTGACAAACAAGCAGGCATCGCTGGTCCGTACACAAGGATTTTGCCAACTCTGGTTCTCACAGGCCTTGATTCAGGACTGCTCTTAAGCACATTTCTGTAACATCCCAAAGAGCAAAATAAAGAATGGTAATAAAAAAATACAGAACAGGAGAAAAAAAAAAAAACAAAACCCAAACAACCCAAACCCAAACAAAACCAACAGCAGCAGCAAGAGATTAAACAAATGGGGAGGGGTTCCCTGAAATGGGAGAACCTATATCGTGCCCTTGCAATGCCTCTTTCTTCCGTGCTATCCTAAAACCGGGGTGCAGCAGTTCTGAGATAACTAGAAGCACATTTCAAGAAGGACACATGTTTGAGATCTCCTGGAGATGCCTGCCTAGGTTGTATAAAACACTACACAGGAAAAAAAAAAAAAAAAAAAAAAAAAGGGAAAAAAAATTGCAAAACCATGGAAAAAAGCTGCCAATTGGACAACATGGGGAAGCATTTCAATCCCCTGTTGGTTTGTTTTACTTTTCTTTTTCTTTATTTTTTTAAGCTATTTCTTAACTAATGAAATGCACATGAAGTGTTAAATATGTATATACTGTATTTCAAAACAGAAAGTAAAAAAACAAATCCAAACGAATGGGGCACAAGATTGTTCTATAAGTCGTGCTGGCTGATTTTTAGTTTGTACTCATAAGTGGTTTTTAAAAGCCTTTTTTAAAGTGTAATTTGCATGTTCAACTTTGATTGTATGTAAACATATTTTAGAGCAAAAAAAAAAATGTATTTGTATTTTATTGAATATAGAGGCAAGAAAAGAAAACAAACTTGTACATTGTTTGAAATGTTCTTTTTGTAACAGTTTTTATTCATGAAGCATTTTTGTACATTTAAAAATGGATATGGACTTGATGTTCTTTGAGGCTTAGATACATCTGGCATGCTTTAATGTCATGCTCCTTCATGATCTTAGATGTTGGTTTTTAAACATTTTTTTCTAAAACAAAGCTCAGTCTTTTGGCTACCAGACCAGGTTAGCACAGTATAGAGCACTTAACAGAAACAAAACAAAACAAAACAAAACCAACCAACCAACCAAAAAAAAAAAAAAACCAGAAAAAGAAAAAAAATGAAAAAGAAAAAAAAAACAAGGGAAAAAAAGAGAAAAATTGAAAAAAAAAGTTAATCCTATTCATATGTTATTCATTGTGTGAAATTAAAGGAATTCAATTCAGTCTAACATGAGTTGTGAATTCTTTTGTCTTATTTCCCATCTGTTTCCCATCAGTAGGGAGTTTAACAGCTTTTGGGGTACTAATGCCCTGCATTGAGAAGCCCTCTCTCTGGCGATGGAGAAATACATGCTTTGCTTCTCTTGATTTTTACTCTTTACTTATTTTTGGTTTTAACTTTTGCCAGAATATCCTTAAAAGTTAAAAGAGGACAGTGCCACCTGACCCATGGACATAGGAGGATTCACACTTTCAGGCTATACATATCACCAAAGAGAAACATCTCTGGTCCAAATTGTGTCTCCAGGCATCAGTGTGGAAGTACTCACCACCTAGGTGGGACTTCTACTCACAAGGCAGATGAAGGGTCCCTGTCCATAGCCCTGCTGAGAAGGGAGTCCCAGTGGCTGGATTATGAATTAAGGAGTGACAGGAGCCAGCCCTCTCCTCATCGAGCATCGCAGATGAACAGCTGTAGGCCAAGGGGGATTTTCCATTCTGTGAAGTCTTGAACTATGACTGTGGGGCTGGGAGTTGCTTCTAGCATGGTTTTCAGTTTCTTTTACAAGTTTTTGCTGCTAGTGGTCAGCTGCCATCATGCAGTCAGCCTCAATATCCACAAATTCCTCTGCAGCAACCTCAGATGTCATGTTTTTCCCTCCTCCCCAGCAGGTCTGCAGCCTGTGCGTGGAAATCTTGTTCTGTGAAGAAGGCAGCAGTGCTGGGGCAGATAGGTAGCTTTGTGTCCTCTCACATTCTTCCCTTCTGAAGGTTTGTGGGATGGGCTGGCTTGATGAGACCAACTCATCCAACCACAGAGATGACTATTTTGGTTGCTCTTTTCATGGCTACTGCTTTGTGTTACTGGAGTAGAGCTGCTCCAAAAGTCTCAAATGTGATTTGGCCTTTTCCTTTCTCCTCTTTCCTCTTTAATATATGCATAGCCACAGCTTTTGACAACAGTTTGCAGAGCCAGGGACATCTTTGCTCACTGTTTTTGTTGGGCTCTGTGATGTATAAGCCGTTGGTCTCCAACTCTAACCACATTTTTGCAAAGGGCCTGCAGTAAGACTGCCTTGGAAGCATCTGTGAGCTGTCAACTTTGTGTTTGCTGCTGCAGTATCTCACAGCTGATCTCCCTTCCCACCAGCTCTTTTCTGATATTTGCCTCCTACTGCCACCGAGCTCTGCTGTATTTTTGTGGTGTCAGCTTGAGGGCATGAAGCAGTAAGGCTGGGAAAGCAGCCCTTGGGGAGCAAGAGTTGGGATGCTGAGCTTGTGTCACTGAAGAGAGCTGTGGCATGAAATACTCCACTTCTGAGGTGTTCACACTTCTTTCCCTCTGATTTTTTTTTCCTTTTTTTTTTTCTTTCTTTTTTTTTCCACCAGGATGCTGACACCATGTACAGTGTCAGAGCACCATATTCCTCATCAATCTTCCTGTGGACAGGGAAGAGTCTTTGATCAGCACTCCCATCTGCTTTCTCAGGGGTAAATCAGGCTCTTGTTTGTGTTAACTGCTTCATCCCTGGTAAATACTCCAGTGCTGTCTGCTCCTATGGATTAAACAATATCTGAAGTAAATTTACAATCTCTGGTACATTGTTCATTTCTTTAGATACTTTTTGCTGAATGAAATATTGTTCCCTTGTTTCATCTTGCATGAGTTCAGTGTTTTCTAAATTTACTTGGAATAATTTCATTATTAATCTCTGCCTGGAAATAATTGAAAATTATTAAAACACCAATTGTATTGGAAAAAATGTAATAAGAAATAGTGTTGTTTTCTGATATCCTCCTTTTCTCTGAGCATCTTTTGCACATAGAACTAGAGACACTCCATTCAAATCTTGTTTGGGCATCTTCTGTATATATTTGAATTTATGAGGGAGTTTCACAATCCATCACTGAGGTGTGGGTAAGTAGATCACTACTATCATAGAACCACAGAATTGTTAGGGTTGGAAGGAACCTCAACGCTCAGCCACTTCCAACCCCTTTGCCATGGGCAGGGACACCTCACACTACAGCAGGTTGCTCACAGCCACATCCACCCTGGCTGCAAAAACCTTCAGGCATGAGGCTTCCATCACATCCCTGGGCAACCTGTGCCAGTTTCTCACTACCCTCATGGGGAACAACTTCTTCCTCACATCCAAGCTGAATCTACCCTCCTCTAGCTTGTATCCACTCCCCCCAGTCCTGTCATTACCTGACACCCTCAAAAGTCCCTCCCCAGCTTTCTTGTAGCCCTCTGCAGATACTGGAAGGCCACAATTAGGTCTCCTGGGAGGCTTCTCTTCTCCAGACTGAACAATCGCAACTCTCTCAGTCTGTCCTCATAGGATAGGTCCTCCAGCCCTCTGCTCATCCTCATGGCCCTTCTCTGGACACTAAAGTTCTTAGCAAAGTAAGATTTTTATGCACTTTTGGTAGTGGATGCTGTTTCTATAGCCTGGGATAAGGAGGCTGACCACAGTGACCTTAACTCATCTTCAACTGGTAGAGACCAACCTCAGCCTCACTCTGCCTCATGGTGCCATTTCCAACCGAGTCCAGAGCTATTTTGTATGTTGAATTAATTTTGTGTCAAGGAAAGTTTAGCTGATGGAGATGCCTGCAGTTTCTATGTAAGTTGTATGAGCTCATAACAGCATTATTTGCTATTCTGTAATACAAAACATGCATGTAATTTCAGAACAAATCTACTCTTACAGACTAAGTAGAATAATTTTCTAGTGACTTTGAAGGGATCAGTGACAGGGCTCCACTCAAAGTCCTTTGGTGCATACCATCTGGGAAGTTTTAAAAGACTGAAGGAATCATAGATGTCAGCCTAAAAATACATATTTGCCCTTTTATGGGCACTTGGTGAACCGCATCACTAGAGCACTAACACAGAGGTTTCACAGCTAGTAGAAAGTATAGAAATCACAGTGAAGTGTGGCATGTCAAGTGATCTATGCATTTTTAACTGTGAGCCACAGGAATAACTGACATGAAAGCACCACAGGAGTTGTAAGAGGAGTTTAACATAATGTCAGCATGATTATAAGTCATTTCCTTATGACAATTAACTTTTTCTACAACGCAGAACAAGGCACACTGATTCACATTCTCAGCTTATGCGGATCAGCACTATCAATTTCAAACATGTTAAAGCAGTTTGCAGGAGCAAAAGGTTTGTTTTCATTTTTCTTATGAAAACTATTCATCCCAAAGTGGCGTTGGATGGAGTGCAGCAAGGAACGTGACGTGATGAAGACAAATGTTGTTTGTCACCTGTAAGAACAGTCATCTAGAGAAGGGAGACCTTTGTTAGAAAAATACATTGTGGAAAATTAACTCAGCAGCAGTAGTCAACAGGCCACAGCAGGTTTATAAGAGCTCTGTGAGAAGAAGGTAGAAACAGTGAAGACTCCGTGGGGAAAAGATGAGACATAGATTTCTGTGTGTCAGGAAGATAGTAAAGTTTTAGTTTCTACTTATTCTCTGGACTCTGCTGTGCTTAAAAAAAACCCAAACAACAACAACACTAAAAAAATCTCTGTGTTCTAGGTACCACGGAGTGCATCAGCTCCACCTAAATAAACACATTGAAAATCCAGTGTTTCTTCTGAGAGCTTGAAACAGATGCTGATTGCACAGCACCCATTTGCCTGGCAGGATTGATCTGCTTCTGTACCTCACTGGGATGGAGAGGCACAGTACAGAACAGGAGCCCTGTAACCTTTATCTTTTTCCAGGTAACCTACTCCAAAAGAGGGGAAAAGTCAGAAGTATAATTGTTTCATTGGCCTTGAAGATATTTGAAAAGATATGAAAGATTACTTTCCTGCCTCCTTTCTACTCCCACACAGTTCTTAATTGGCTCCACAAACAATATTGGGAAATAACGCCCTGACTGAATCAATGGAAGTTGTGTCATTGACTCAAAGGCTACAATATTCCTTGATCTTCCTGATTTAGCATGCCACAGTATCATTAACAGACTAGGCTCTAGAATCTTCTACCTAACTTGCCCAGTATTTTGTTGATCTTTTGAAAGAAGTATATCAAGCAGAAAATTAGCTCCAAAAAGCCTCTGAAGGTAAAGGCAAAAAGGTAAAAGCACATGAAGAGCATCTGTGGGCAAGCATTTTCAGAGTATAGCAAGAGCACAGAAAAGGGATAAAAAGTGTCCTCTAAAGGAAGCAAATGATGACGTGACAGAGCTATAATGAAAGTAATGATGAAGGAGGTCACTGACAAGTTTTCTAGGAGACAGCAAAAAAAATAAAGCAGCACACTTGAAGGGGAAGCAATGAGTTCAGAAACACAAAAGGACTTTCACTGAAGGGAGGGAGAGAGAAAGGGAGAGACTGGAGGATACAAAGATTTAGGTCATGGAGGGAGTATAAAAAAGGATCTTGCACCAGAAGAAGGAAGTGGCAGCCTGATTGCTTACTGGGACTTCATTGCAGTTTCCTAAGCTGACACAGCACTCATCATTTATCCTCATTAAACAGCTGCCATCAGGGCATAGTTACTGACCATTACTTCCCAGATCTCTTTAAACTGTGCATAAATAGATATTTATTGCAAGAAGCAGAACTATTTTTGCTTGCATTATTGGTCCTTAAATTTTGCAAATGGCAAAAATGATCTGACCATAAAGTAATAGTTGTACAGAGGTCTCCAGTAGATGCCCTTTTTGATATAAATGGATTTATCTTCATTGACTTCAAAGACATTATTGTAATGTATAGTTGGTGTTGACCCCTTAGCTTCTCATGGGCAATCTATGGTGATTACAGAAACACAGAGAAGGTAGGATTGGAGTGACTTCTGTAGATCATCTAGTCCTACCCCCTTGGTAAAGCAGGGTTGCCTACAACGTGTTGCCCAGGAGGACGTCCATGTGTGTTTTGAATATCTCTAAGAAAAGGAGCCTCCACTGCTTCTCTAGGCAGCCTAGTCCAGTGCTCTGTCACCCTTAAAGGAAAGAAATTTTTCCTCATTTTTGCATATAACTTCCTGTGTTCCAGGTTGTGTCCATTGTCCCTTGCTCTGCCTCTGGGCACCACAGAAAAAAGTCTGGTCCCCTCCCATCCTATCCATTGATAAGGTTCTCTTTCAGTCTTCTACAGGCTAAACTGCCCCAGGTCTATCAATGTTTCTTTGTAAGCTCCAGTAACCTCATCATTTATGTAACCTTCCACTGAGCTCTCTCCAGCAGTTCCTTGTCCCTCTTCAACTGGGAACTGATTGAGCATACACCCCAATTATCAAGTATTTCAACCTGCTATGCATCTCAGCAACTTACTTTCTCACAAAGATGCAAGGTGCGTTGTGCTCAAAAAAATCCCTCATGCAATCCCATTTGTTGCAGGATGCAACTCAACCACTGAGAAAACAAGGCCCAGATCATCCAAGTTTTATGGTGCTATTGGGTGCTTCCATTCAGAAGTACCTCACACAGCTCTGTGTTTCCTGAACATTTGAAGAAGAGGCAATGGAAGCAGTCGAACCTGGTGTTAGAGACAAACTGTTCAAAATGTGGATCTCAGTGATTTGCACAAAAGAGTGAACAAGATAAGAATCTGCCTTGAGGCCAGCTGCCAAGGTTTTGCTGAGGATATTGAAAGAAGGTTTTTTTGTTTTCCTTTGGTTTTAAATAGTGTTTCATCAGAGTGTGATCTCCAGAATTGCCACAGTGACCTTGAGAGATCAGCTCCTATCCCCCAAGAATTACTTTAGATTTATTTTACTTTTTCCTTCCTGTCAAAAGAAAAGTAAAAAAAAAAAAAAAAAAAAGGCAGCTGGAGCAAGGAGGACTAGCCTCTCTGGGGTCTAAATAGCTTCATCTCAATTCAGAAAGTCACATTAGCAGACCCTTATGGAAATTGATGACATAATATAAATGGGAACCTGCATTTAAGCTTGGGTATAGTACCACTGAGAGCAACACAATCTAAACGCTTCAAGGACAAGTAGATGGTTAAATATTGTTACAACAGTAAACATTGACCTGACTTTGTGTGACCGGTTGACGTTGCCCCCTTAAGAAAGGGAATATGGTGGATGGAAGTTGGTAAACGGAAAGAATAATTTAAACTAATTTCATTGGAAGAGTGGGAGGAAGCACCTTCTGAACTGGGAGTGAACTGGGAGTGAACTGGGAGTGAACTGGGAGTGAACTGGGCACTCTGGCACTTCTATCTTCAGTCTTGCTTCCGCCTCTTCTTCAGGCAGCAGCTTTCTGTGCTGGGCTTTCTGCCCAGGCTTCGGCCTTGAAACTGATAATGGCCTGTATTAACTCCCTTCCAATTAACACAAGTGCTTCTAACATTTTTTTTTTTTAACTCTCTTTTCTTTCTCTTTCTATCCCACTCTGGGGAAAGGGGGAGAGAGGGGAGAGCGGAGGTGGGAAACCCCCCTCAGCAGAGCGGGGAACCCTCATCTCTGTGTTACTTTATTGTATATCTTTGTATATATTGTAAATATTGTAAATTTGTATATATTCCCCTGCAAATCCTACATTGCTTTGTAAATATACAGCTTCACTGCTTTGCTAATTCAGCTTGTGAGTTTTTTTTTCCTTTCCCTTCAATTTTTCTTTTCCCTTTACCTTACAAGGGGGAAGGGAGGAGGCTTCTTGGCCTTACCCTTCCAACCCACCACACTTTGAATTCCAAAACTTACTCCCAGTTGGATGCACTGAAGTCTAGTCATTTTATTGAGTGGAAATAGGAAATGATTTGCTCCCGTTTTAAACAACTTCATGAGGTGTTCCTTGCCCCAGGCCTCAGTTTGCCACGCGTGGTTCTTGACTGCATTGAAGGACTATTTGTTAACTTTACCAAAAGACTGTGAATTCCTTGCAGTAAAGGTGCAATTTGTACAAGACTACATCCTTATCCTAACTTTCATGACAGGACATTCTCTCCAAGTCAGCTCCTTTCTTTATTTCCTTTAACCATGAAAAATGGGGCAGTGTCATTTACACAGCAAAGTGAAAATGAGTCTTTAAACCAGGGCAAGAGATTCTTTGTCCTCCTTTACTGCAGCCATATGTTTCTGTCCACCCTTCATCATGTAAAAAAAAAATTAATTTTTTTAATCCTTCATTTTTCAATTTTTATAAGTAATTCCTAATCATGCCTATTCACACTGGGTGGGTTTCTGAAGACACTAGCTATGCAGTTTTGAATCATTCATTTACATCTCCACTGATAAGGGTGTTCCAAAAATGATACTGTCTGATCTGACTGCTTTGATATTCAGGGTCTGAAAAAGATGGGTGGCTGAATCACTGAAGGTGATCCAAGGTTTGCCTTGGATCTAAACATGATAGGGGGGAAAGAGCATGAAAGCCCTGACATTGCAAGAGAATCATGAATTCCTTCTTGCCAAGTTTCTAAACGTGGGAGTGAAATCTTTTGAGAGCTCTTGTATGAATATAAATCCAGTGGCCTTTTCCAGGCTTAGCTAGCCTGTGTTTCTGCCTCTGTTCCAGGAAGCGGCAGATTTGAAAGACCATATCAAACTAGTACATTGTGTTTCCTGCACATCCTGCTTTATTTGAGGTTAATACCTTCTGACGCATGCAGTCTGCTGCTGCCAATTAAGTCAAATGTAGTTTATGCTTTACTTTTCTGTTGCCTTACAGGCTTTTGTTGGAAAATGTTTAATAAATAAAACTTGCCAAACATTATTAAATGACATGGTCTGATGATTTGGAATGAGCACCCAGACTCTAATACATCAGAAGGGTTGAGAAAGGGGAAGAAGAAATTCTGGAACGAAACCCAGCTGGATGCCAACCGCAGAGTATCTAGCCACCAACCACGGTGTTAATCTCTTGCTAAAGGACTGTTGCAACAGCAGAGAGTGGCACCCTAGGTCAAGAAAGGCGCAGAGAGTTGTTTCTCATGCAGTGACAATGTGATGTAGTAGAGTAGGATAAAAACCAACTGCGTTGGAAGAGCACCAAATACAGCACCAAATGGACTCTTCTGTGCTAGTCCCATTTCTGCCATCTCATATTTTCCATTTGGTTTATCATGGTTCCTGGGTTTATTTCTATATTCTATTTCTAGGTGAGATCACCACGTAGTCTCCTTCAAGTTTTAGGGAAACAGATGCGGCTGCTCAGGCTCAAGATCTGATAAGAGAAACTACATTCACTCAGGGTGAGCTGAGACACTAGGAGATCCAAAACATGTGAAAACTCATCAAATCTTCTGAACTAATTATATTTATTTTATTATCACCATGTGATCCCACTCAACACTAAGGTACTGCAGGAAGAGGAATCACTTAACTGAAGAGAGGCAGCAGGTCCAGAAGCAACAGTACTACAATCAAGACAATGAAGCGTCTTGGCGTAGTTGACTCAGGTGAGTACACAATCTCAGGCTTCTGCATGGCTCTGTAGTCCTTATTCCCATCTTGCCTTTACTGGCAAATTTTAGAGCAACTTTCAAACACAGAATCAGGCCCACGGGAAGAGAAACTTCTGTTCCCTTTCTTTGGTAACAAAAGACTAACCTAACAAATGGAAACGTTCTGTGCACCAGCTAAGGTATACTTTACGCAAAACAACACTTTTGAGATCTTCTGCAGGATGAATCATGACTGCCATAGGCAAGAAAGTCAGAGCTCAAAGCAACTTGTCTCAGTGAAAAAACAATGGGTAACTGCATTCTGCTTGCAAATCCAAATAAAGACCTTTCCAAGGGATATACATGGCAGGGGTATTGTTGAGAAAAGATCTTCCACTGCTGAGAAAGGTTTGTGAGACTATGGGGAAATCCTGGATGCAAAATAAAGCAAAATTCTCATTCTGTAGACAGAGACAGGGTTGACCCTCCAATTAGAACACAGCTTGGAGAAATTTGGTGCAAAGACATCAGACACCATACTTGAGTGATACAGCAACAGTATCAAAAGAGTTCATCAGCACGAGTGTTGGAGCTCAGCACCACAGCTGAAGTGGATTTTTAAACAAATTCTCTGGCAGAAAAATACCTTCAGCAGAGGTTGGTGCAGACTGGTATCACGTGATGAGAGATGTTTTATCAAAACCAGCTCTGTTTAAACCTTTAAAAAAGTATGTCACCAGGGGCTGAGATGTTGACTCAGAAAAAAAAAATCATCTGTCCACTTCTTCCACAGAAAAAAACAGAAGAGATGATCCATCACACTGCACATTGCTAGCTGTACTGGATGGAAAGTTTGCATTTAGAACAGGAGGGAGGAAAAAATGTTGATCACGCTGTGGTTCTGGTCACCATTTTTTTCTCCTCCCTTTCTCTTGATCCATTCCTGTCTGTAGATGCTCCTCACACATGCTGATTTCCTGGGACTCTCAAAAATATTCCCTTTGTGAAATAATTAAGGGGGAAATATATGTGATCTTTGACAACAGCAACAAAAGCTACTGTAAATGATGTTTTAATCTTTTGACATTTACACACTGTAACAAGGTAGGTTTACTTCTAAGTTGTTTTGCAATAGGTTCATGCTGTTAAGTAACTAGGAATACATGATGATATGCAAGCCACAAAGCAAACTTAATCTGATTTAAGACTGTTCCTTGCAGGCTGACTGAAGGATATGTAAATCACAGTTTTCCTTCACTCTTAGATGTTTATTAACCTCTTTTAATGTTATATTAAAAGCACACTATGGAAATAAGCTCTGCCTGCTGAATTTCTCAACTCAATTAAAATATTCTGATTTTCTATCAGTTCTAAACAAATTCAGTGCAGTGGACAGAATGTGTGTCCAATATGACCTGGCTAGGTGAAGAGACTAGTGAAACAGCCACAGGCCATGGATCAAGAGAGATGGTTCTGAAATCAGAAACAATGCAATTATGTAATTAAGTTGTACCAGGGGAGGTTCAGGGTGGATGTTAGGAAGACATTCTTCACAGAGAGAGAGATTGGCCATTGGAATGTGCTGCCCAGGGAGGTGGTGGAGTCACCATACCTGGAGATCTTCAAGAAAAGCCTGGATGAGGCACTCAGTGCCATGGTCTGGTTGATTGGATAGGGCTGGGTGATAGGTTGGCCTGGATGACCTCAGGGGTCTCTTCCAGCCTGGCTGATTCTATGATTAATTATGTCCCCTAATGGAGAGAGTCATGTTGTTTGGTTGCAGTGTTGTTACCTAAACTAGTATCTCTACAGCAAGGTGTTACTGGGCTTGATATTGGCCTGGAGACTTTAGGGGTTTTGTTCAGCAAATACATATGTATACAAGCAGAATATATGTTCTTTGTTTTTCTCATAGCTTATCTATAAATGTGACCTAGAATTTGAGTGTCATAACACAAGTATATACTTGTACTGTGTCATTCATTACGTCTGCCTTATTTTTATTCCACATGCCCCTCAATTTCTCTGCCCCTCATTTTTATATCTTTTACCAGCTCTAATTTCTTGTTTAAATCAGTTCTGTTCAGTACTGCTAAAATACATTGTAAAGCAAGAGCAGTTGACTTACCCCATTTTGGATGAGGAGTTGTGTTTTAGTGGCTTTTGCAAAGGTGTTTTATTTGCTATAGTCAATCCAAACTTTATCTCACTAGGATAGGCAGGTGGGATTTTTTATAACACATTTATGGGAAGAAATGTAATGTTGTGTGGGGGAATAATGTATGACCTTTGAAAATACTTTCTTGAGTTACTGAAGGAAAGACAGGGGATGTCCATAGTGATAAACAGAAGGAGAATGTAAAATAGAGATGGCCCCAATGGTATTGCTCAAATCATTCTCTGGAATATTTTCCTATCAGTCTCTGTTAATTACCCTGATTATTATATTCAGTAGTAGATTCATGTCTGTCCTGCACAGCAACACTGAGTTTTAATGTATCATAGTATCATAGTATCATTCAGGGTTGGAAGAGACCACAAGGATCATCTAGTTCCAACCCCCCTGCCATGGGCAGGGACACCCCACACTACATCAGGCTGGACAGAGCCTCATCCAGCCTAAGCTTAAACACCCCCAGGGATGAGGCCTCAACCACCTCCCTGCACAACCCACTCCAGGGCTTCACCACTCTCATGGGGAAGAACTTCCTCCTCACCTCCAGCCTGAATCTCCCCACCTCCAGCTTCATTCCATTCCCCCTAGTTCTATCACTACCTGAGATCCTGAGAAGTCCCTCCCTGGCCTTCTTGTAGGCTCCCTTCAGGTACTGGAAGGCCACAATGAGGTCACCTCGGAGCCTTCTCTTCTGCAGACTGAACAGCCCCAACTCCTTCAGTCTGTCCTCATAGGAGAGGTGCTCCAGCCCTCTGATCACCCTCGTGGCCCTTCTCTGGACACGCTCCAGCACCTCCACATCCCTCTTGTAATAGGGGCTCCAGAACTGGACACAGTACTCCAGGTGGGGTCTCACCAGAGCTGAGTAGAGGGGGAGAATCACCTCCCTTGACCTGCTGGCCACACTTCTCCTGATGCAGCCCAGGATCTGATTGGCTTTCTGGGCTGTAAGTGCACACTGAGAGCTCATGTTGAGCTTCTCGTCCACCAGCACTCCCAAGTCTCTCTCCTCAGGGCTACTTTCCAGCCAGTCACTGCCCAGCCTGGATTTGTGCCTGGGATTGCCTCGACCCAGATGCAGGACCCTGCACTTGCTCTTATTGAACCTCATGAGGTTTGCTTGTGCCCACCTCTCCAGCCTGTCAAGGTCCCTCTGGATGGCCTCCCTTCCCTCCAGCGTGTCTGCTGCACCACACAGCTTGGTGTCATTGGATGCCCTTATCAGCTCCCAAACCTTAGACCATAAATCAGCACAATGGAGGTAGAATAAATTGGGGGAAGGAGGGAGCCATTCAACAATTGCCCTGATAAATCATTTAATGCCCCTCTGTGGGGACAGCTACTGTGCTCTACATACATATTAAAGTCAAGTGCTTTGGACGACATCCCTATCAGGTAGATATACCTGGAGACACTGTTGCTGAATCCTTGTAGGGCCTGTTTTCTTCTGCTTCTGTGCAAGATGAACAGTAGCTGCAAAGAAGAGTAAGAGGCTAATGGTGACTGCAGGTGTAAGAGGGCTGCATATACTGGGAACATTTCTGTGCAGGTCTAGCATACAGAGATGTTCAGAGATGTGTCATATCATCAAGGGAAGAAAGAAGGATAAACCTTTTTTGTTGTTGTTGTTGACATGAAATTTAAGACTACATGGCACAAGTGAACCAGGAGCCAGTTCATCAGCTCCATATGTATCCCTTAATGAGATCTGACAATATTCATTAAATCCTGAAATTAAATAATGGTGCAGATTCTACAATTAGAAGCCAGTAACTTCAATTAAAGGGAAAGAGTATAGTTCATCTGAATGGCTTGCTTGGTGGTGTTTTGATACCTGAAAATAAGAAGATAAAGAAGGAAAAAGTCCCTGTTAAATCGCTCTTGGTTCCAATTGTACTTTGTCAAGTGAGGAACACAACCACAACTTTGCGTAGCATCATACAGTACAACAAAACTCATAAAGAAGGAACAGGCACTCAGAGAAGACAGAAGAATAAAAATATAGAATTGTTGAGGTTGGAAAATACCTTTAAGATCATCAAGTCTAGCTGTTGGCCCAACATCATCCAGTTCACCACTGAACCATGCCTCTCAGCACCATCTACATTTGTTTCTTTAAGTGCCTCCAGGGATGGTGACTGCACTGCTTGCCTGTTCCAGTACTGGACAGCACTTTCAGTGAAGGAATTTTTCTAATATCCAACCTTAACGTCCCCTGAAAAAACCTGACAACATTCCCTGTTGTTCTTGAGAGAAGTGACCAGCGCTCACCTTGCTGAAACCTCCTTTTGCGTAGTTCTAGCAAGTAAGGAGTTCTCTCTCAACCTCGTCTTCTCCATGCTAAACAACCCCAGTGATCTCAGAGCAAGGGAAAACACATATTAGAGCCAAAAGGATAGGTAAGCAAATGCATGTGGAGGAGTAAAAAGGAGTGTGCGCTCAGCCAAGAATGCTACCATGTGATAGATTTAACCAAGAAACAATCAAACCAAAAAAAACACAAACATTTGCATGTCAAAAATAAGTAGGGTTGAGAGGCTGGTTTTAAAGACTGGTTAAAGTATGCCACTCTAAGCTCAGGATGAACAGGATTGTACTTCCCAGCCACAGATAATGGAGAAGAACTAAGTATAAGATGATGTGGGATTTTGTTCTAGATTCATAGCTTTTTTCTTAAATCTCTGTTATAATTTGCATGATTTGTATTTGGTTTACAGTCTCATTTTAGAATAGAATAGAATAAGCCAGGTTGGAAGAGACCTTCAAGATCATCACGTCCAACCCATCAACCAATCCAACCCATCTAAACAACTAAACCATGTCACCAAGCACCTCATCAAGTCTCCTCCTGAAAACCTCCAGTGATGGCGACTCCACCACCTCCCCAGGAAGACCATTCCAATGGGCAATCACTCTCTCTGTATAGAACTTCTTCCTAACATCCAGCCTAAACCTCCCCTGGCGCAGCCTGAGACTGTGTCCTCTTGTTCTGGTACTGGCTGCCTAGGAGAAGAGACCATCATCCGCCTGTGTACAACCTCCCGTCCGGTAGTTGTAGACAGCAATAAGGTCACCCCTGAGTCTCCTCTTCTCCACACTAAGTAACCCCAGCTCCCTCAGCCTTTCCTCACAGGGCTTGTGTTCGAAGGCCCTCCTCAGCTTTGTTGCCCTTCTCTGGACACCTTCCAGCAACTCAACATCTTTTCTAAACTGAGGGGCCCAGAACTGGACACACGACTCGAGGTGCGGCCTAACCAGTGCAGTGTACAGGGGCAGAATGACCTCCCTGCTCCTGCTGGCCACACTATTCTTGATGCAGGCCAGAATGCTATTGGCCCTCTTGGCCTCCTGGGCACACTGCAGGCTCATGTTCAGCCTACCATCAACCAGTACCCCCAGGTCCCTCTCTGTCTGGCCACTCTCCAGACACTCTGACCCCAGCCTGTAGCACTGCATGGGGTTGTTGTGGCTAATGCTCAGAACCCGGTACTTGGATGTGTTCAATCTCATGCCCTTGGACTCTGCCCATCTGTCCAGCCTGGCAAGGTCCCTCTGCAGAGCCTCTCTACCCTCCAGCAGATCAACTCCTGCCCCAAGCTTGGTGTCATCAGCAATTTTACTGATGATGGACTCAATGCCCTCATCCAGATCATCAATAAAGATGTTAAAGAGCACAGGGCCCAGCACTGATCCTTGGGGCACACCACTAGTGACTGGCCGCCAACTGGATGTGGCACCATTCACCACCACTCTCTGGGCTCGGCCCTCCAGCCAGTTCCTAACCCAGCTCAGAGTGCTGCTGTCCAAGCCATGAGCTGACAGTTTGACCAGGAGTTTGCTGTGGGGGACAGTGTCAAAGGTCTTGCTGAAGTCCAGGTAGACCACATCCACAAGCCTTCCCATACCCACCAGGCGGGTTACCTGATCATAGAAGGAGATCAGGTTGGTCAGGCAGGACTTACCCTTCCTAAATCCATGCTGGCTAGGCCTGATCCCTTGGCCATCCTGGAAGTGCTGTGTGATTTCACTCAAGATGACCTGTTCCATAATATTGCCTGGCACTGAGGTCAGGCTGACAGGCCTATAATTCTCTGGCTCATCCAACCGGCCCTTCTTGTGGATGGGCACCACGTTGGCCAGCTTCCAGTCTTCTGGGACCTCTCCAGTGAGCCAGGACTGCTGAAAAATGATGGATAGTGGCTTGGCCAGCTCATCTGCCAGCTCTCTCAGCACCCTAGGATGGATCCCATCCGGTCCCATGGATTTGTGGGCCATGCAGTCCTCCAAAGGGTGATGGTAAAGTGAGAAAGACCAAGCAGCTGCATTTTAGAAGAGAAAGATTTTAATACATGAAATGCCTGAAACCTAGGTTACCTTCTCCATTCTTCCAAGGAACTAGTTGTATAAACCTGGAGAAAATTTAGCACAACCCAGGGACACAGGTCCTAGGCAAGGCATCTTTTTCCATGCCACCACCACACCCTGACAATCTAGTTTATTCCAGTCTATAGTTGTTTCCCTCAGTTTTAGAAGCTCTTCAGGTTTTCAACATTGTATTTCAGCAATCCCCCACCTGGCTGGTCAGGTTTCATCTGTGTTCACAGGTGAAACCTTTCTCTCCTTGTTTTATTTTAGTGGCTTTTGGTGGGGGTAAAGTTTTTATTACATATGTGTTAGAGCAGATGTCTGTCAGAAGAAGCTTCATCTACTGCTTTCTTTCAAAGCATGGTACAGGCTTGGACATTCTCTGACATGCCAAGAACATAAGTATGGGTTTGTCACTTCTCTTTCCTGGTGCAAAATTCTAGCCAGTGAGCTCGTGTACCAACACATGACATCAGATGCTGTTACTGCTGTTACTGCTTCCTTCCATTGTAAAGGAAAATGGTTTTTTTGGCTTCTTTCTGCTGGAGGCTCTGGACTTTGATCAGAAAGTGCTGGGTGTTGTGTCCCTGAAGCCTCAACACAACAAGATGTGAAGACTTTGGTACTTTTTAAACATCCACGATCCCTTTATCGGGTTTGAAAGCTTCCTGTTCAGCAGGCTAATGATAATCACCACCTTCCTGCGCCTGCTTTGGGAGTTTAGGTGTTCACTTTGAGGCTGCAGAGTTGACTTCAGGAGGCAAACATCTTAAAAAGCTTTTATATTCTTAGCATCTACTTAGCTATTTGCAGCTGCCATGTTACTGCAGGCTTTGAGGGCAGGTCAGAAGGAAAGGAGAAATGGCTTTCAGGATGGATTAGTTTTGGGAAGAGTTTTCAGTGCCAAGGGCAGTGCAGACAGAAGTAAACATTGAAACGGACAAGGATGGCATCATTTATTCAGTGGAACTGACAGGGACAATGTGAGAAGCTGTAAAAGAGGACTGAGGTTTGAGGGGAAGGCAGTAAAACTGGAGAAGGGAAAGCTAAGCAGTAACATTTCTCTTTCTGAGCACTTCTGTGTCTGCACTCTGCATATCCAGGCTGCACAGACACATACCTCTACCTCAAAAGTGCATATACCTACATTCATACTGGAATGTCACCTCAACTGTGATGTTCATCGGATCTTTACTGATTCTTCTTGACACTTGGAGCTTTCAGAAGAGTGGAGTAGAAAGAAGACAATTTCAGCTCTGATTTAAGAGAAAAACTGCATTGTACATGTATGGAACACTGAGGTAGTACTCAGTTAACATCAGAGGTGGGAAAAGGGTTGGTAAAGTACATTGCATAAAAATACTTGAGTGTGGATTTGAAGGGACAATGTTGCATGTCTAGGGCAAAAGAAAAATAACAAAGAATCGGCCACTTAACCGGGTTGTGATGTTCTGGTGAATAAGGATAGTTATTTTGCTTGTGACTGTAATAAGTTTCAAGTACCAGCAAGATGAATAGAACAAACTGGAAAGACACCAGCTAGACAATGAGGACCAAATATGGAAAACTGAGATCAGGACTGGTTTTGTAAGTCATGGATAATAGCTGTAATTAATGAAACTGACCTCTGTGCAAGACTTGATGTCTCTCATGGAAACCAACTCACTTCAGTTCCTATCGTCCAAGGACCAATGTCTCCTCTTCTCTGTGTCCTTCTTGTGCTAGAGTATCTTCAGTCTCCAAAATTGGTTTTGTGGTTTTGTTTTTGTCTTTGGTCCCAATGTTTTTCAATTATGGGACTTCTTTAGCTTCTACATTTTTGGGTTCTTGATCCTTCATGTTGTTTTAGATATGTGCACACATTTTCAATCTGTATTCTAAGTTTAGTATTATTGATAAAAATATTTTATGAAAAATCCATTTATAAGACAATAATTTCCCTAGTCCTTAAACAGGCACTACCTGATAGCAAAAAGACATCACATTAAAATACCACTAGTACTACTAATAGTAGCAGTAAAGCTCTGGGGCATTCAGTTAAAGAATAAAGCTCTCCTGGGAGCTCCATGGACTGGAATGCTCCTCTGGATGCTGATCTAGAATCTTGGTGATCTGGATTGCTTATCATTCTTGTTGATTTTAGAAGACGTCTCATCAACAGTCTCAGTCCAACATCTACCCTAAAAAGACAGTGATTCAGAGTTTGGTTATTCACAGTCTTTGGTTGTTCTTCAAATCTAAATAGCTCTGACAGGTTGCTGCCTTCTATGATTTATACATAGACATCCAGTGCTACAGCTATTAATCAATTTCTAGGGGAAACTAGTCACTTGCACACTGCATACCAAATCCACTACCCACTTTCTCCCTATAAATAGTTTGCTGGTTGCATTGGGAAAGATGAAAATAAGAAAAAAGGAGATTCTCTGGACACCTCATGTGTTTGAAGCATACTTAACAGAGATGACCCTGAAGGAAGCTCTTCTTTATTGCCACTGCCTTAAGAAGAGGAATCAGCAGTGCATTAGTACTTTAGCATGGAAGTTTTGTCTGACTTTTCACTAGAGAGACTTCTTAATGTTTAGTCAAATTCAAACCAGGTTACAAACACAGCTCTTGACAAGTGACTGCTGATACAGCTATTGACTGCAGGAAGACTCCACCACTCACTCTTTGTGGGGTGCTTTCTGACTGAGTGGTTTTCTGTTTGACTTTGGGGTTTTGTTTCTTTGTTTTTTTTCTAAAGCTATTGAGAGAAAGCAGAAGGATGATGGTTTGTAGGAACCACACACAGGGTCTTCATGATAGAGTCTCCCACTGGTTTCTGGACTTGGAAGAAGCAGTTTTCACACAGCGAATTATACACAAACACACCACTCATGTCCAGCACATTAGAGAGAAAATGGATATTATACAAAATAGGGACCCTAGCTTCACAGAATCTCACTGGACCATCACACCTGAAGGCCTGCTTTACCCTGAAATAGCACTGGACAGAATAGAGGAGGTATGTTGTGATAGTCTGTGCAAAAGAATTCACATCTTGGTGATTCTCCACTCTCCTCATTATCTACTGTGATCTGTCAATGCATAGGTATGCTTGTAGAGGACAATTCCAAAGGCTTTTTGTGATCTAGATAGGAAAAGAAATAATTCAGAGGTAAGATAGGTCAGGTATTAGGCAGTCCCACCCCAAATTTTTCAGATACTTCTTGTGAATGAACAGACATGACTGCAAACTTCTCAGTAAGGCTTAAAAGTTGTGCCACAGCTATAGCAATTTCACACTGTAGAGTTATGCCTATAACCATTGCTTTCTATTTCTTCTCCAGTTTTAAGGTTTCCATCAGTTGCAGTGACCAATGGATTTTGCTCAGATTCTTTTCCCTGTCCTTTTCTACAGGAAAAAAAAAAAAAAAACCAGCAAACAATGCTGAATTGATACCTTGCACACCAAAATCAAAAGATTTTGCAGGTTGGGGAATAAGACATTTTGGTGGTTTGCCCTTCACTGGGGGCTAGATGCCACCAAAGCCACTCCATCATTCCCCTTCTTAGATGGGCAGAGGTGAGGGAAAACATAGCAAGAGGACCATGGCTCAAGACCGAAGCAGTTTAATAATAAGTGAAAGTAAAGTCCACATGTGGAAGCAAGAGCAAATAAAGATATTATTCTCTTCTTCCCATTAGAGGTGATGCCTGGCCACTCCCTGGGAAGTAGACCTTCAACACTTAGTGGTTTCTCCAGAGGACAAACACCATCACACCTCCTACTTTCTCTTAGCTTTTATGTCTAAACTGATGCCATACAATATGGAACACCCCTTTGGTCAGTTTGGGTCATCTGACCCTGCCATGTCTCCTCCCAAGACCTAGCCTATCCCTCAGCCTGCTGTTGGGAGGAAGGGGAAGGTATTGGAAAAGCACAACCTTGGTGCTCAGCAGTAGGCAAAACATTGTTGTGTTATCAACACCCTGTCCAACCAACACTACAAAACACAGCACTACAAAAGATGCCATGGGGAGAGCTAACTTCATCTTAACCAAAACCAACACAAATATTTTCTTGCAGAACCTGTTGGTAAAACATATCAATAATTGATAGAGAAACGTGGTGTGAGTGGTGTGCAGACAAATACAGTACATTATTCTAGGAGACAGTCCTCAGTAGGGGTTAGGGGTAGGAAGAGACCTCTGGAGATGTCAAGTCCAACCCCTCTGCCACAGCAGGACCATAGAACTTAGCACAGGTCACACAGGAATGCATTCAGATGGGTCTTGAAAGTCTCCAGAGAAGGAGACTGCACAGCAGTCTCCCAGGTGCTGCCTGAGCCTACCACGGGTAAGGCTATGCTTGACCTCCTCTTCAACAATAGGGAAGGGCTGGTGTGTGATGTAGTGGTCGGAGGGTGTTTAGGGGCCAGTGACCACGAGATAATTGAATTCTCAGTATTCGGTCAAGCCAAGAGGGGTAGCAAGAAGACCTCCACTCTGGACTTCCGGAGGGCGGACTTCAGGCTACTCAAAGAACTAATTCAGAGGGTTCCTTGGGATAAAGCCCTTAAAAACAAAGGGGTCCAGGAGAGCTGGACCTACTTCAAGGAAGAAATCTTGAAGGCGCAGGAACAGGCTGTGCCAATGTGCCAGAAGATGAGCCACCAGGGCAGACGGCCAGCCTGGATGGTTAATGAATTTCTAAAAGAACTAAGGGAAAAAAAGAGGGTGTACCATCTTTGGAAGACAGGTGAGGCAACCCATGAAAAGTTTAAGGATGTTGCTAGGTCTTGTAGGAAGAAAATAAGGGTGGCAAAAGCACATTTGGAGCTTAGTCTGGCCTCTGTTGTGAAGGACAACAAAAAGTCCTTTTATAAATACATTAATAGCAAGAGGAAGGGCAAGGGCAACCTCCACTCCTTGGTGGACAGGGAGGGGAATGTTGTAACAAAGGATGAGGAAAAGGCAGAGTTATGTAACACCTTCTTTGCCTCAATTTTTACTGGCAGGACAGAACGTCTTCTAGACAGCTGGCCTGCAGAGCTGGCAGAAGGAGCCAGGGAGCAGCATAGTTTTCCTCCGTTCCAGAATGGGGGAGTAGATGATCTGCTCAGCCACTTGGATCCCCACAAGTCCATGAGACCAGATGGGATCCAACCTAGGGTGCTGAGAGAGCTGGCAGATAAGCTGGCCAAGCCGCTCTCCATCATTTTTCAGCAGTTCTGGCTCACTGGAGAGGTCCCACATGACTGGAAGCTGGCCAACATTGTGCCCATCCACAAGAAGGGCCGGTTGGATGAGCCAGGGAATTACAGGCCTGTCAGCCTGACCTCAGTGCCAGGCAAGATTATGGAACAGGTCATCTTGAGTGCAATCACACAGCACTTCCAGGATGGCCAAGGGATCAGGCCCAGCCAGCATGGATTTAGGAAGGGCAAGTCCTGCCTGACCAACCTGATCTCCTCCTACGATCAGGTGACCTGCCTGGTGGGTGTGAGGAGGCCTGTGGATGTAGTCTACCTGGACTTCAGCAAGGCCTTTGACACTGTCCCCCACAGCAAACTGCTGGCCAAGCTGTCAGCCCATGGCTTGGACGGGAGCACACTGCATTGGATTAGTAACCGGCTGGAGGGCTGAGCCCAGAGAATGGTGGTGAATGGTGCCACATCCAGCTGGCAGCTGGTCAGTAGTGGAGTCCCCCAAGGATCAGTGCTGGGCCCTGTGCTCTTTAACATCTTTATTGATGATTTGGATGAGGGCATTGAGTCTATCATCAGTAAATTTGCTGATGACACCAAGCTTGGGGCAGGAATTGATCTGCTGGAGGCTCTGCAGAGGGACCTCGACAGGCTGGACAGATGGGCAGAATCCAATGGCATGAGATTGAACACATCCAAGTGCCAGGTTCTGCACCTTGGCCACAACAACCCCATGCAGTGCTACAGGCTGGGGTCAGAGTGGCTGGAGAGCAGCCAGGCAGAGAGGGACCTGGGGGTACTGGTTGATGGTAGGCTGAACATGAGCCTGCAGTGTGCCCAGGTGGCCAGGAGGGCCAATAGCATCCTGGCCTGCATCGGGAACAGTGTGGCCAGTGGGAGCAGGGAGGTCATTCTGCCCCTGTACACTGCACTGGTTAGGCCACACCTCGAGTCGTGTGTCCAGTTCTGGGTTCCTCAGTTTAGGAAGGATGTTAACTTGCTGGAACGAGTCCAGAGAAGGGCAACAAAGCTGAGGAGGGCCTTGGAGCACAGCCCTGTGAGGAGAGGCTGAGGGAGCTGGGGCTGCTTAGCCTGGAGAAGAGGAGACTCATGGGTGACCTTGCTGTCTGCAGCTACTTGAAGGGAGGTTGTAAACAGGCAGATGTTGATCTCTTCTCCCAGGCAGCCAATACCAGAACAAGAGGACACAGTCCCTGGCTGCACCAGGGGAGGTTTGGGCTGGAGGTTAGGAGGAAGTTTTACACAGAGAGAGTGATTGCCCATTGGAATGTGCTGCCCAGGGAGGTGGTGGAGTTGCCATCACTGGAGATGTTCAGGAGGAGACTTGACAGGGAGCTTGGTTGCATGGTTTAGTTGGTTGGGTGGTGTTGGATGACAGGTTGGACACAATGATCTTGAAGGTCTCTTCCAACCTGGTCTGGTCTATTCTATTCTATTCTATTCTGCTCTGTTCTGTTCTGTTCTGTTCTATTCTATTCTTAGTTTCATAGCTTCATAGTTTCATTCAGGGTTGGAAGGGACCACAAGGATCATCTAGTTCCAACCCCCCTGACATGGGCAGGGACACCTCACACTACATCAGGCTGGACAGAGCCTCATCCAGCCTGGTCTTAAACACCCCCAGGGACGGGGCCTCGACCACCTCCCTGGACAACCCATTCCAGGGTCTCACCACTCTCATGGGGAAGAACCTCCTCCTCACATCTAGCCTGAATCTCCCCACCTCCAGCTTCATTCCATTTCCCCTAGTTCTATCACTACCTGACATCCTGAGAAGTCCTTCCCCAGCCTTCCTGTAGGCCCCCTTCAGATACTGGAAGGCCACAATGAGGTCACCTCGGAGCCTTCTCTTCTGCAGACTGAACAGCCCCAACTCCTTCAGTCTGCCCTCATAGGAGAGGTGCTCCAGCCCTCTGATCATCCTTGTGGCCCTTCTCTGGACACGCTCCAGCACCTCCACATCCCTCTTGTAATAGGGGCTCCAGAACTGGACACAGTACTCCAGGTGGGGTCTCACCAGGGCTGAGTAGAGGGGGAGGATCACCTCCCTCGACCTGCTAGCCACACTTCTCCTGATGCAGCCCAGGATCTGATTGGCCTTGCGGGTTGCAAGTGCACATTGAGAGCTCCTGTTGAGCTTTTTGTCCGCCAGCACCCCCAAGTCTCTCTCCTCAGGGCTACTTTCCAGCCAGTCACTGCCCAGCCTGGATTTGTGCCTGGGATTGCCTCGACCCAGATGCAGGACCCTGCACTTGCTCTTATTGAACTTCATGAGGTTGGCTTGTGCCCACCTCTCCAGCCTGTCAAGGTCCCTCTGGATGGCCTCCCTTCCCTCCAGCGTGTCTGCTGCACCACACAGCTTGGTGTCATCAGCAAACTTGCTGAGGGTGCACTCAATGCCACTGTCCATGTCACCCACAAAGATGTTGAACAAGCCTGGTGCCAGGACTGATCCCTGAGGGACTGTGCTTGTCCCTGGCCTCCACTGGGACATGGAGCCATTGACAGCCACTCTGTGGGTGCGGCCATCAAGCCAGTTCCTTATCCATCTAGTGGTCCACCCATCAAACCCATGTGTCACCAGTTTGGAGACCAGGATGTGGTGTGGGACAGTGTCGAAGGCTTTGCTCAGGTCCAGGTAAATGACATCAGTTGCACACCTCTCATCTATTAATGTTGTCACCTGCTCATAGAAGGCCACCAGGTTGGTCAGGCAGGATTTGCCCTTGGCAAAGCCATGCTGACTGTTCCCAATCACCTCTTCACTATTCTTCTGAGCCAGTAGTGACTCCAGGAGGATCTGCTCCATGATCTTTCCAGGCACAGAGGTGAGACTGACTGGCCTGGAGTTCCCTGGTTCCTCCTTCTTACCCTTTTTCAAGATGGTAGCAATGTTTCCCCTTTTCCAGTCTGTGGGGACTTCACCAGACTGCCATGACTTTTGAAATATAATAGAGAGGGGTTTAGCAACCTCATCTGCCAGTTCTCTCAGTACCCGTGGGTGTATCCCGTCGGGTCCCATGGACTTGAACACTTTCAGGTTCTTCAGATGATCACGAACCTGATCTGCACTTACAATGGGCAGTTCTTCCTCCCCGTCCCTGGCTTTGACTTCCATAACATCAGGAGTGTGGCTAGAGGCCCTTGCAGTGAAGACTGAGGTAAAGAAGTTATTAAGCAGCTCAGCCTTTTCCTCATCACTTGTGACCATGTCACCGTTTTCCTTTCTGAGGGGGCCCACACCTTCCCTAGTCTTCTTCTTCCCATTAATATACCTGTAGAAGTTCTTAGTGTTCCCTTTAATCTCCCTATTCTATTCTATTCTATTCTATTCTATTCTATTCTACCTCTCTGGGCAGCCTGTTCCAGTGCTCTGTGACCCTCACAGTGAAGAAGTTCCTCCTCATATTGAGGCAGAACCTCCTGTTGTGTAGTATATATCCATTACTCCTTGTCCACCACAGAGTGCAACCAAGATGGGCCTGTCTCATCTTTCCTGACACCCAGCCCTCAGATATTTATAAACATTTGTGCCCGGTTGACGGTGTCCCTTTAAGAAAGGGAATATGGTGGACGGAAGTTGGTAAACGGAAGGAAGAGTCTAAACTAATTTTTCATTGGGCAAGTGGGAGGAAGCACTGTCTGGCCTGAGAGTGAAGTGGGCATTCCCAGCACTTCTCTGTCACTCTTGCTTCCGCATCTCCTTCGGTGCAGCAGCTCCCTGTGCTGGGCTTTCTGCCAAGGCTCCGGCCTTGAAAAACTGATAAGGCCTGTATTAACTCCCTTCCAACCCACCACATTTTTTTTATTGGCGCCCAACGTGGGGCAGATAATTAGTTTAATTTATTACTTGATTGATTTAGTGTTTTCTAGCTGAATTAGCAAACATGAAGGTCTTGTGGTTTGTGGAGCGATTGTTCTTTTCAATTTTTGGGGCTCTGGTTTACAGATATTGTTTGGGTTTGATTTTGGATTACCTGGGTAAATATTTGGTGCGGACAATTTATATGTGGGTTATGTATAGAGTTAAATTATGGTATGGAAAATGTATTAATTTACTATGGCCAGTGAGATACAGGAATGTTACCTCCACCACTCTCCCAATTGAGATAAAGGGTTTTAAGATTCCGCCTGAGAGAGAGAGTAACTTTAGGTGATGCCTGGGATCCAAAAGTGATTTATTTCATGTCTATAATTCTGCTGCTGGTGATAATTATTGTGTATCTCCTGATTTCTTTGCGGCGAGAGAGAAAGGTGTCCAGAGCTTGTTTTGTTATTAAAACTAGATCAAAAAGAAAACGCCGTGGCTCTGGATCAGTCCAAGAGTCATCTAGTGATGAGGAATGTCCAGAATCTGTGTCAGTCAAAAAGAAGGCTAAAAAGTTAATTGGTAAAGCAGCTCTAAATGACTTTGCTGATTCTAGCAAGCAGCCAAGGGCATCGGCTGGTATCAACATGGCTCCTACTCCTTCTCCTTCTTCTTCTTCTCCGTCGGCCATTAACGGAGCAACGTCACTTCCGCCTACTCCCTCAGTGGGACCGGAAGTCACTGCCCCAGCAGCTGATTTATCTCAGGACCTGTCAGCTTCCATTAAGGTGGCTGTAAATTCAAACACAGCTCCAGTTAAGGTGGCTCCTTTAAAGACTAGAAGTGGAAAGGCCAAAGATGGAGAAGAAGAGGAGCTGGAGACTGATCCTGGTGAGGGGCCCTCTACTCTAAGAGATCCTGCTCAGGAGGAAGAGGTGGTTTGTTTTAAAGATCTAGTTAACCTAGTGAGATCAAAGCAGGATACAGATGAAGCTAGGAAAGCAGCTGGCAAAGGTGGTTCTCAGCTTAAAGAGATCCTTAGGAGAATGACAGCAGGATTATATGGGCAAAGAATTCAGGGAGATGAAGAGCAAGATGATATTTTGGAATGTTCTTCGCCCCGCGAGGAATTGCGTAATGTCCGTAAAGATTTCACCAGGGCAGATAAGGAGCCAGTTCTAGCTTGGCTCAGTAGGTGTTATGATACAGGTGCTCCAGCTCTAACAGTTGGAGACAAGTCAGCAGCTCAGTTAGGAACTCTCTCAAGGGACAATGGAATAGATAGACATCTAGGCAGAGCTCTCGGTAAGGTTAATCTGTGGATACGCCTTTTAATGGCGGTTGCCCTGAGATACCCTTCCCGAGATGATCTTCCATGGAATCCTAAACCCTGGACTACCATAGATGAGGGAATTAAGCGCTTGAGAGAATTTGCTGTTAGAGAGCTACTCTATGGTGAACATGAAACTCTAAATCCTGATGACATTCCTGTGGGTATTGGTCTTGCTAAAAAGATCATCAAACTTGCTCCTTCCAATTATGCAAACATTCTGGCAAGCAGAATTGTGTCAAGAAGTTATGGTGGAGCTTCTCCTACGGTTGGCCAATTCAGTGATCAAATGAGACAATTGGAGGATAGCATGACACGTGGTTCTTTGGTTTCAGCCATTAAAACGATGTCTGGTGATATTCAGAATTGCATAAGAGAGTTAAAAGATTCCATATACCAATTGGCACAAAAGGATAATTTCAATTCTCCCTCCAGGTGGATACAAGTTTCATCTGTGAGGAATACACGTCCTCCAAGGAGGTCATTCCAAAACAGGTCATTCCAAAACAGGTCGTTCCAAAACAGACCACCAAGGCAGTCACGTAGAACTATTTGGATAACTCTGCGTGATCAGTTTGGTGAGAACATGAACCGCTGGGATGGCCAACCAACTTCTAATCTTTTCAGGAGACTGAGGGAATTGCAAAGTGGCAGAACCCGAGGTAGCAATACCAGAAGGGTAGCTGTTACTTCCACAGTTCCCCAGAACGACTCTTATGGCTCCAACAGTGGCTCCGGTTATAACATGCAAAGTTATAACCCTGCGAACTATGTGCAATGCACATGTGCGCATGTTCCCCATAACTAGGGGTGCCCTGCCTCCCGCCAGGGGGAGGAGAGGGATAACAGAGATAATAGAATCTATTGGGATGTGTACATCCAGTGGCCTGGCACTTCACAATTTCGGAAGTACAGGGCCTTGGTTGACACAGGAGCTCAGTGCACCATAATGCCATCAAATTATCAGGGATCAGAGTCTATAACTATTCTGGGAGTCACTGGTGGATCTCAAGAGTTAAGTAAGGTAGAGGTTAATATAAGTTTAACTGGTAAACAATGGAGGAAGCATACAGTTGTGACCGGACCTGATGCACCTTGTATTCTGGGAATTGATTTTCTAAGAGAAGGGCGTTTCAAGGACCCTAGAGGTTACAAATGGGCTTTTGGAGTAGCTTCAATAGAAATTGATGGACAGAAATTGAAGCTATCTGCCAGACCTGAACTTTCTGATGAATCTGCAGTTGTGGGACAACATAAGATACAGGACATTAAATTGCCGGTTGCTTCTCAGACTGTGCATCACAGACAATACAGAACCAACCGTGACTCTTTGTTGCCCATTCAGAATCTGATTCGTCAGTTGGAGAGTCAGAAAGTCGTCAGCAAAACTCATTCACCTTTCAACAGTCCAGTGTGGCCTGTGAGAAAGCAGAATGGAGACTGGCGTCTGACAGTAGACTACCGAGCCCTGAATGAAGTGACACCACCTATGAGTGCAGCGGTACCAGACATGATGGAGCTACAGTATGAGCTGGAATCCAAAGAGGCCAAATGGTATGCTACCATAGACGTTGCTAATGCATTTTTCTCTATTCCCATAGCAGAGGAATGCAGGCCTCAGTTTGCTTTCACCTGGAGAGGAATCCAGTACACTTTCAACAGGCTGCCAATGGGCTGGATCCACAGCTCAAGCATCTGTCATGCAGTGATCCACGATGCTCTGGAGAAAGGCGGTGCTCCAGAACACATCCAGTTCATCGATGATATCATCGTCTGGGGTAAAACTGCTGAGGAAGTCTTTGAGAAAGGTAACAAAGTCATTGACATTCTTCTGAATGCAGGTTTTGCCATCAAGCGAGACAAGGTGAAAGGACCTACCACAGAGATTCAGTTTCTGGGAGTGCGATGGCAGGATGGACGCCGACACATTCCAGTGGATGTGGTAAACAGAGTCTCTACCATGGCAAATCCCACAAACAAGCAAGAGACCTTACGTTTCTTGGGGATAGTGGGATTTTGGAGACTGCACATTCCTGGATACAGTCAGATTGTGAAGCCTCTGTATGATGTGACTCGAAAGAGAAACCATTTCCACTGGGGACCTGAACAACAAGCAGCCTTTGACCAGATAAAGCAAGAGGTAATTCAAGCAATGGGTCTGGGACCTGTCCGAGATGGTCCAGACATTAAGAACATTTTGTACACGGCTGCAAGTGACAATGGCCCAACCTGGTGCTTGTGGCAAAAAGCTCCAGGTGAGACACGTGGACGACCTCTTGGTTTCTGGAGTCGAGGTTACAGAGGTTCAGAGGCTAACTACACTCCAACAGAGAAAGAAATTCTAGCTGCCTATGAAGGAGTGAAAGCATCCTCTGAAGTGATTGGAACTGAATCACAACTTCTCCTAGCTCCCAGATTACCAGTTTTGAATTGGATGTTCAAAGGCAAAGGTTCCACACCACATCATGCCACAGACTCCACATGGTCTAAGTGGATGGCTCTGATAACACAGAGAGCTCGAATGGGAAATCTTGAAAGACCTGGTCTAGTGGAGGTGATCTCAAGTTGGCCTGAAGGTATCAACTGTGCTAAACCTCCAGAGGAGAAAGTAACTCGTGCTGAGGAAGCTCCTCCTTACAATGACCTGTCTGATGATGAAAAGAAATATGCTTTGTTCACAGACGGTTCCTGTCGTCTTGTTGGAAACAAGCGAAGGTGGAAGTCTGCAGTGTGGAGTCCAACACGCCGAGTTGCAGAGGCAAAAGATGGAGAAGGAGAATCCAGTCAGTTTGCAGAGGTAAAAGCTGTCCAGCTAGCTCTCGACGTAGCTGAACGTGAGAGATGGCCAAAGCTTTATCTCTACACCGACTCATGGATGGTAGCCAATGCTCTATGGGGTTGGCTAAAGAACTGGAAGAAGAGTGGTTGGCAGAGGAAAGGAAAACCCATTTGGGCAGCCAACCTGTGGCAGGACATTGCTGATCGAATCGAGAGAATTCCAGTGAAAGTGAGACACATCGATGCTCACACTCCTAAGAGCAAAGCTACTGAGGAACAGCAACACAACCATCAGGCAGATCTAGCTGCAAGAGTTTCTCAAGTAGACATGGACTCTAATCTTGATCTCGACTGGAAACACCGAGGTGAGATATTCTTAGCTCGGTGGGCTCACGATTCATCAGGACATCAAGGCAGAGATGCAACATACCAATGGGCTCGTGACAGATCCATAGACATTTCCATGGATGCTATCACACAAGTCATCCATGACTGTGACATTTGTGCTGCTATTAAGCAGGCAAAACGACTTAAGCCCTTGTGGTATGGTGACCGATGGTCCAAGTACAAGTATGGTGAAGCTTGGCAGATTGACTACATCACTCTACCACGTTCTCGTTCTGGTAAGCAATACGTGCTTACTATGGTAGAGGCAAACACTGGATGGTTGGAAACTTATCCAGTTCCACATGCAACTGCCCGCAACACCATTCTCGGTCTGGAGAGACAGATCCTGTGGAGACACGGAACTCCAGAGAGGATTGAGTCAGACAACGGAACTCATTTTAAGAACAACCTTGTAAAGAACTGGGCAAAAGAGCACGGTATTGAGTGGATATTCCACATTCCCTACTATGCACCAGCTTCAGGGAAGATTGAACGCTACAACGGTTTGTTGAAGACCACTCTTAAAGCCATGGGGGGTGGATCTTTGAAAAACTGGGAAAAACATTTAGCACAAGCAACCTGGCTGGTAAATAGTAGAGGTTCAGTGAACCGAGCTGGACCTGCACATTCAGATTTGCTACGGAAAGTAGAAGGTGATAGAGTTCCTGTTGTTAGAGAAAAGAATCTGTTAGGTAAAACTGTTTGGGTATTTTCACCCTCAGGAGAGGCTAAACCTGTCCGAGGGGTGGTTTCAGCTGAAGGTCCGGGTCACACTTATTGGGTAATGCAAGAGAATGGTGAAATTCAGTGTATTCCACAAAGAAATTTAACTTTAGCTGAAAGAGGTTGACTTCGAACTGTTGTACAGCTACATTGCGCCCAAAAGAAGAATCAACGAGGAATCTACGGTGCACGAACCCTGAGATCCCTGAGAGCCCTGAGTCAACTAAGAGACCCTGAAATTTCCCTGTTTCCCTTTTCTTTGCTTCTTTGGCGAAGAAATGAACTGTTTTCCATTTTTCTCATTTTCTGATTTTCTTGGACTTTTGAATCATCTACATCTGAGCATAGCCGGAATGGACTATGAACTCTATTCACGAACTGTAAATATCATTTTGGATTGGATGGACAGTATAAACAGCCAATGAAAATTGTTTAGAAGGGGTGGATTGTGCCCGGTTGACGGTGTCCCTTTAAGAAAGGGAATATGGTGGACGGAAGTTGGTAAACGGAAGGAAGAGTCTAAACTAATTTTTCATTGGGCAAGTGGGAGGAAGCACTGTCTGGCCTGAGAGTGAAGTGGGCATTCCCAGCACTTCTCTGTCACTCTTGCTTCCGCATCTCCTTCGGTGCAGCAGCTCCCCTGTGCTGGGCTTTCTGCCAAGGCTCCGGCCTTGAAAAACTGATAAGGCCTGTATTAACTCCCTTCCAACCCACCACAACATTTATCAAATCCCCTCTTTGTCTTCTCTTCTTCAGACTAACCAGCCCCAGGCTCTCAGCCCCTCCTCATAAGGCAGTGCTCCAGTCCCTTAATTGTCCTCGTAGCCCTCCATTGGACTCTTGAGTAGATCCCTGTCCCTCCTGAACTGCCAAGTCCCCTGGATACAATACCAGGGCAGAGTAAAAGGGGAGGATGACGTTCCTCGATCTGCTGGATGCACTCCTCAATGCACCCCAGGATCCCATTGGCCCTCTTGGCCACAAGGGCACATTGAATGAGTAGCCAAAACACATAATCTCTAAAAATGGCCATCAGAAATGCCATTTGTAATGACAAATATGCATAAGTGAACTGTAAGTCACATACTCTGATTATCCAGTTTTAGTGACCGTGTGTTGCAGGTGGTTTGCCAGGTATATGTTAGATGCCTTGAGAAAAGGGGAGAAAATCTGTGCAAGGTGTCAGTTTAACATTGCTTTTTTCCTACTGAAAAGGACAGGGAAAAGAATCTGACAACTTGCCTTGACATCAACCATCTGTAAACTCAACATTTCTTTCCTCCCTAGGTAATAAGATTTCAGCCAAAATGAGCATTTTCAGTGTTGACAAATGGTCTTGTTATATTTCCCCAACAAAAGTAGTTTTGTAGGATATTTGACCTTACAGATGTTTTCTTTCCCTTGAAACTCCCAGAAGTATAAGACAAAAATCTTTATGATTAATTGACGCTGTTGTCCGTTTTACACCTATTGATTCAATTAAGAACATGACAATGGGCAGTTTCACTGTCCTGCCGTGGTTCAGTAACTGACTCATAAAGTCTAGAGAGTTTGAGAATGAATTTTTATAGGAAAACTTTCCCTTGCTGAGGACCAAGCAACCTTTCTCGTCTCTCTTATTAACGTACACATTGGTTTTGTTCCACAGCCACCTCGCATCCTGAAAACACAGCATGGGGACAAGATATAGGAATGAAGTCCTGGATCATATTCGGCTTCTATGCTGCAGGGTATTAATCTCTGATCTGGTAACTCACAGAATTTGTTAACTACTTCTGAAAGATTTCTTTCTTATAGAGTGCTTGATTGCTTATTTCACTATTAAGATTATACAGTTGAAGGGAAAAAGGCATCACAGAGATTGTATAATCCATTCCCATGCCTTAGACAGACCTGGATTAATTATGTCATTCATGCAGGTGTTTGCTTAATTTCCTTTTGGAGATTCTCACAACATCCCTAAGTAATATAATACAATAATAAATCCCCTAATACTATTAGGCTTTCAAAAATCCTGGTGCAGTTTCAGACCAGTGTTACTTGTCCCACACCTAGGAACCTAGCACAACATCTCTTACTTTGCTTCTTCCTTCTCACACAATTGTATGTGTGTGTGCTTCAGAATTATTATTATGTTTATTCTTGGTCTCTTTATAAGTTAAATAACTTCAGTTGTTTTAATTTTTCCCAGATGTTCCAATCTCTAACCTTCAGATCATTTCTGTTACACTCCTGAATTTCTTCCAGCCTCCACCTGACTCCCAACTTCCTTCATCTGAAGTGCTCAAAACTGAACAAAATTGCCCAGCTGAAGTTTCAGCAATGCTCATTAGATACTCTTATTTCTCCCATTTATGCAACTCAATAAAGTGGTGCCTTTTTTATCACCAATAATGGTGTTAATTTTGTTCAGCTTGGTATTTGCTGTGACAGATCTTTTCTGAGGGGCCGAACCAGCCATTGTCTATCTTGAAATTTTATGGATGCATTTTTTTCACACAGCTGCACCCTAGTCTGATGGGTGAAGTGTATCCTTTTTCTTCAGGTTGTTGAATCTCTTTTCACAAGATCAGCTTGAATTCTAAACCTCAGGGAGGCTTGAGTCCTTCATTCCTCTTCAGCTTCACATTCTCAAGTTCAATAAGCATACCTACTCTTCCCTAACTTGGGTTACTAATTAAAACATTACAATAGTGGGCATATCCCTACAGAATCTCACTGGCAATCAATCATCATCAACTTTCCAATTCACTCACATCACAGAAGTTTTGTTTGGATTTTACTTCCTTAGTTGCCTTTTATAGGTGCCAAAGGCATAATCGTGTCATATCCTGGAATGTTACAGCACCTAAGTGTAGACAGAGTCTAGGCCTCTGAGACAAAATCAGTCTTTGGAAGATGAAGTATTCTGATTTATTTCACTCCAGGATTAGTAGTTTTAATATGGTTATAGACAGAAATGGCTAATTCAACGATGTCTTGAATTAATTTTATTGGAACATTTCCCCACTCAGTGAATGCAAAGTTGGCACAAAGCTTATGGTTTAACACATCATCTAAATGAGTTCTGAGAAAACTCCTTCTTCTAAGAAATCTTTCATGTTCTTGGTCATGTCTTCTTCCTCATCCGTTCTGTTCTATACTTTCTCCAGAAGGTTTGCTTGCTTGGCTGCTTCATTTTCCAAGGTAAGTCTCTTGTCTAATTCATCTGTCTTATTGTGTGCTTTCCTTAACCTCTCTGCTTAGTTGGTCTGGTCTTATTGTTTGTTGTTACCTGCTTAATAATCAGAAATCCTTTTTGGTCGTGGGTCTTGATGTAGTTTGAATCAGCCTTATGCGGTTCATGCATTGCCATCAGCACTAATTCAAAGATGTGTAAAGAAAGTATTTTCAACAAGCCATCCTAAATATGTATTCTTTTTCCTTCACTGGCAGCTGTTAAACAAACTGGTCTGAAATCTACGTTTGTCTCAGAAAGTACCTTGGGAAAAAAATGAATGTTTTTGTTGTTTCTTTTTGAACTCTCTTTCCTTAGACATCTACTAGTAGACACCGTAGGAAGATAATTGGGAGGTTCACTCAACACCCAAATACAACGTGTAGATTTGTAAATGCTTCTCTCAGACTGCATTTGTTCATATGGCACCTGTGTAGTTTCCAGCAGAGAGCTGATTTTTCCAGCAAGAAACTGAAGTACAGAATAAGTTACAAGGAGTTTCCAAAAGGCTCTGATTTACAAATCAACGTGCAGATTAGACATGTTCCTTACGAACTCACCTCTGTGGTTGGAGGCTTGTCATTTGAAATGGGGAAACAGAAATGGCTGTGCCTGCATGACATGACCTTCATTTTGAAACATGCAGTAGCACATCCATCAGACCTCACCTGAGCTGGTCATCCAGGCAGAGATGTGGTGTGGATTCATTCCTATGAACAATAAAACGAGCTCTTTGATGCCAGAAAAAGTGAAGGACGTTTTGCTTCAGCAACAACAGTGCATGAGTCCTTAGAGATTTCCAAATCCTTCACCTTCCTACTTCCAAGGGGACTGTTGGATATTTTAAATACTTTTCTTAATGATAATTTTTTGTTCTGTGCTTTGACCTTCTTCATGATAATGATTGCAACTGATTCTCTCCTTGGATGGCGAGTGCTCAACACTGGTCATGACCAGTAGATAACTGTGCAAGACTTTTCATTTATGTGCTGCCATTCTGAACTATAATTTTGTGCTCATCTCTGCCACTAAAAATTCAGTTTAACGGCAAATGAAGGATTTTTTCTTAAACATGGCACATTAACTGCATAGTTAATGTTGTAAATCCCTTTTATATATCATTTGGAAAAAAATATCAGTGCTAACTTCATGTTTTCCCCAAGCATTAAATGTATGCAAAACAAAATTAACATGAAATTCCTCTTCAAAAGACTCTATAATAAACCAATGGAAAAGTGCAGTTAAAAATGGGCCCATAACAACACTTTCACTATTTACAAAGTTCAGTCTTCACCCACAATACATACAGGTAATTAGCAGCTGGAATATTTTGCCCAGGGTGAAGCAGATTTTCCTCTGCTTTTGGTTATTTTCTAGAGGTTTCAATGTCAGAATTAAGAGCTTGTTGCAAGAATTGCTGAGTAACTCTCCACAGCTCATGGTAAGCAGGAAACAGATCACAGAATGACAGAATCACAGAACCATTCAGGTTGGATAAGACTCTCAGGATCACCAAGTGCAACCCCAAACCCTACTCTGCAAAGTTCACCTCTAAACCATATCCCCAAGCACCACATCCAAACCACCTTGAAACACCTCCAGGCTTGGTGACTCAGCCACCTCCCTAGGCAGCACATTCAATGCCTGACCACTCCTGCTGGGAGAACCTTTTTCCTAATGTCCAGTCTAAACCTACCCAGTTGTAGCTTGAGGGCATTGCCTCTTGGTCTATCACTAATTACCTGTGAGAAGAGACCAGCATCAGCCTCTCTACAACCTTCTTTCAAGTAGTTGTAGACAGTTGTAGTCTCCCCTCAGCCTCCTCTTTTCCAAACTAACCATCTCCAGCTCCTTCAGCTGCTCTTCATCAGATTTATTCTCCAGGCCCTCACAGCTTCCTTGCCCTCCTCTGCCCTGGCCCCAGCACTGCCACATCTCTCCTGCATTGAGGTGCCCAAAACTGGACACAAAACTCCAGGTGTGGCCTCCCCAGAGCTGAGCACAAGGGGACAATCCCCTCCCTGCTCCTGCTGGACACAGCATTGCTGATCCCAGCCAGGATGCCTTTGGCTTTCTTGGTCACTTGGGCACACTGCTGGCTCATATTCAGTTGCCTGTCCATTAGCACCCCCAGGTCCGTTTCTGCCAGCAGCTTTCCAGCCAGACTGCCCCAAGCCTGCAGCATTGCTTGGGGTTGTTTTGACCCATTTGTCAGCACGCAATGACAGCCTGCTCCCAGGCCTTTAAGACTTCCCTCCTGAAGTATGCCCAGCCTTTCTGGACTCCTATAGGAACCTATGTGCACCTCCTAGACGAACCTCATCATTCTGTTTCTCCTTGAAATTAATGACTATAGAACAATAATAATTATCCAAAGAACAGAAAAAAATAGTTGTCCAGTGCAATATTACTATTTTTTTTTCTGGCAAATTATCAGGAATAAGGATCCTGAAATGTAGAGAGCAGACCACAAAGAACATGAATTTCTCTACAGGCATTTTCCTTCTGCATTACAAACCCGTTAGCTGCTTTTTCAGTCCCTAAGATGCCTCTGTGCCTACTGCTATAATTGCTTCCAGCAAAAACTGCTATTAAAAACAATGCTAAGTGTTTTAGCTTTTTAAAAACAAACTTAGTATCTGGAAACATGGAGAATTATAGTCAGCATTCAGTGAGCCACCATTTTACAGCCTAGATGTGGATGCTCCTCCAACACTGGATTTCCATGGACTGCAGTTTATGAAGTTCAAAAATGCAAGATGCCATAAAGTCATACCTTGGTTCATGACTGATTGCCGGAGATTGCACCTAACAGTAAACTGAATCCATCTTTATTAGATATAGATTTAACTCATTATCCCTGATTTTCAGCCTTCTCCTTAAGCCAGTTAAAGGAAGGGCTTAGCTGTATGGATGTGTTATGACCTACTGCCTTTTGCAGAAAAGACACAGTACTATCCTTAGTTCAGGTTGGCTGTTGCTCAAGTCCCATATTCTAACATGAGAAATGGCTCCATGCAGTATGAGAAGATTCTAATGATATGACTCAGTTAAAAAAAGTAAACAAAATGAAGGACAAAAGCAAAGCAATTTCCAGCTGAGGGAAATAACTTCCATTTTATAAAAACAGGGTTGGAGAAGAAATAAAGCTTTATCTAAATTATGTTCTGGTATACTTAATGCAGCACTGTGATCCAGTAGCATCATTTGTGCATTGTGTTCTGGGTTTCTGCAAGTCCTCACTGGTGCTGGTGGAAGTCTGAAATAAGTGTAAGCTTCCTACTGGCAAACATCAGGTTCTGAGACAGCTAATGTGCAGAAATGCAGCATCCATGTACCCAGCTGGAGGTGTGGATGCACTGGGGTTTACACTAGCAAATCCATTGTGAACACAGCTCAGGGAATCTGTTTAGAAACAGCCATTAATAAAAATAACTTAGGAAAATAAAACACAGCAAATTGATGTGAACCGTGTGCCGGCCCTGGCCCGCACTGCCGCTTAGCAGCACAGAGTCCAAGGCTACGGCTGCCGAACCGCATGTGGCTCTTCACGGCTCAGCATGGGGCTCTCACTCAGGTCTGAGCAGTCAGTGTTTTGCAGACACTGCCTGGAGGAAAACCAGGCAGTGGCGAAGAGAGATTCAAAGAGACAGCCTGAGACATGCAGAGGGGCACAGGAGGATGGCAGTGAGTGATGCTGGCAGGGCAGATGAAGCAAAGCCAATAGCAGAATGGTAATGCTGTTATCTCCAGGACAACGGGAACTGCCATCCAGCCTGACTCCTGCAACCACTGGACCTAGTGACCCAGCAGCAGGCCATGCTGGAAAGAGAAATGCATCAGCCTTGTATTTCATCACCACATTAAGTCAGTTTTTACATCAGTGTGAAATGAGCTGTCCAGGCATAGTGAAGTCCCACGTGGTCTTTGTAAACCTCCCTGCAAAAGTTGGTTCACACAGCCAGTGCTCAGCCGCACATCCAAACCAGGGGTGTGAAACACTGCTATTCCTGGCTTGGCAAAACAGCTCACTGCACGCTTAAATTGCTTTGTGCTTTAACTCATGCTTAAGTACTCAGCTGCACTGAAGTTTCAGTGGGGTCAGGACCTGCAGTATTTCCTCCAGAGGCCATGCACCCTGTATCTGGAATGGCTGTGGAATTTCTTTGGGTTCCTTGTGTGGAAGGGATTCTCCTCACCATTGCTCCCAAGCAAGGTGTACAGTCGGAGATGAAACACATTGGCAGGCTCACATGACAGACTGTTTGCTTGTTTTCTTCCTTCTGTCTTAGGAACAAGGACCGTTACTCCCAGAGCTGCAACTCAGACACTTCACAGTAGCATTAAATTCACAGTTTGTAAAAAGAGAGGGAGTGATGAGACACAAGTCAGGATTTTAGCTTGTAGTAAGGGTCTGGGTTTATTTACAGTAATTACATTAACAGCATCTTTTACTCCTGTACTTTTCCATAGTCTGTCTCCATGGGTGTTCTCCCCTCCGTCTACCAGTTTTGCCTTTGAATGTCCCAGAAGCCACAGCCAGATGTCCCTGCCAGTGAAAGCAATGAGATGCTGCCCATGGCATGAATGCTGCAGACAATACCCAACAGTACTGATCAACCATGTGCTCCCTGGGATGATTTTCTGTATCATTTCTGTTTCTCTGCTGTGCTCAAAGCATCTTGAGAGTGTATAATCACTGTCATAGCAGTGAGCAAATAGAATCAAAATGGGATTTATAGTGTGGGCATTTCATAGAGAATATTGGGATTGAGAACAATCTCTTGGGTCATTCCTGAAGGACTCAGTCCACTGTGAAGGACTAAGGGGTTGGATTCTTAGGAAGCAATAAAAGGTTTAATTCACACTGTGCCAATCAACCTGGAATGCCCATGCAGATAGTTCCTCCATCTAACATATCAGAGAGACCCTTTGATATATGATAAGATGTTCTCTCTTACCAGTATGACATGTTAGTTGTCTTGTTGGCATTTCTACTTTCTCACTTTTACTTCTAGGACTTGTCTTTTGGAAAGGATTGATGAAAGAAAAAGCTGATTTTCTCTCCTTTCCCAAACAAGTAATCTGAGCATTTTAATTGTAAACATGAGGTCTCTCTGAGCACATGGAAGCTGCAACCCAAACCAAGATGAACACATCTGAAAGTTTTAGCAATGTCTACTTTTCCAGTGTTAGATTCAATTAAAATAGAAGTACAAATGACTTGCCTCCTTTCCTGTTGAGAGCCTGCAACTACACAGAGACACAGTGAGCAAATTGTGTTATACCTGCTTTTCCCAGAGAAATGTTCTCTGTTAGGACAAGATATAAAAGTGAGGGTCTGCCGTGAAGAAAACAGTGTGAAGCCAGCCAAGCTTTGGGATGTTCCACTGTGGTTTGTAGCATTTCCCAGCCCTGTTGTCATTCTAGCTGTGATTGGTAGCTGGAAAGATGCAAAAGATTGCAAATATATTTTGGGGAAAAGTTGGGAGTTTTATTAGGCACAGCAGCAAAAGCAGAGTTTCACTGAGGGACAAAACTCTTTGATCACTAATTTACTGTGCATTTACATTTTGTGGTGATTTTGTTAACAGAAAGTGCCACACTAGTACCGCAGTCATTTACTTCTGAGCTTTCCAAAATGTATTTGAACTCAGTGCACCTGTTGGTGGGGAGGGACCAATTCTGCAAGTCAGGACTCTGGCAGAGTTGTTACCCTTGGGCTGGGAATGGTGATATGCCACACAATCCTGCTAGGAACTGGGACTGAGACAAGCTACGCAGAGCTGCATGCCTGTGTTCTCTCCCCATGACGTGAGTGAGGGGCTGGGAGTGGGGCATGAAATGGTGATCAAATATGTGAGCCTCATGCATAATTAATGAACTGAAACAAACCTTTGTACCAGACAAGATCAGCCATTGAATTTCTCTTCAATGGACCATTGCTGGCTTATACCAGACAAGATCCATCTCACTCCATATTGTTTGAATGGGAACAGCACCAGCCTTTATTGCATTCTTCTGAAACAATAAGCCAATCTTTCTTTTAGTGGCAAGTAGGCAATGTGGGCTACAGATTCCAATCAGTTCCTACTTCTTCTTCTAAGGTTGCCACCAGAGAAGCTAATTACCACCTCCTCCTCAAGGGTAGGCTCATTGTCAGCTAGGGACCAGGATGAGACCTCTATTCAATCCTTGATATATTATGTTCAAGGACTAGCCAGACTGACAGTAGTCAGTGCTAACTTACAGAAACTTTAACAGGCCTGGAGCCAAATCAATACTAATGCAGGGGGATTGAGGGCTGGGGTGGAATATCCCATCACCCATTAGAGATGAATGGCAAGGTTCACTTCTCCAGTGCCCTCTCCAAAGAAGAAACCTCCCTATAGACCAAGGAGAGAAGCAGAAGATTAAAAACAAAAAAAAAGGCCCCTAAAAAGTACTAAAACCTGTGGACTGTAAAGAAACATTATGATGTTGTTCTAATGACTGAGTAAAAAGTCCAATTGTGATTTCAAAAACAAACTATCCCCACCTAAACTTGAAGAATTCAGCTAAGCCAAGGTTTCATATGAAGATAAGGTTATTTTCTTTTTCTTTTCTTTTCTTTTATCACTAATCCTTCTTCCCTCTTTCCCCCCCAATAAATAAATAAATAGAGAGATAGGTAAAATAACTAAATTAGTTTAATTATAACTAAATAACTAAATGAGTTTTGCGGGTCGGGCAGACTCCTGGTTGGCAGGGGGGTCTGACAGGATCATGCTCTTGTGAGTCTGCTCGTGAACGGAAGCATGACATCAGCTGCGGGAGGTTTAAATCCCGCCCGGGCTGTGCACATGGCGCCATTTTGGTTTGAGAGCCTTTCAGCTGATTGCATTAAAAAAAAAAAAAATAAAAAATCCAAACCCAAACATTGAACCATGGTTGTTACTCAGATGAAGGGTAGACAAACTGCATCTACCCACACAGAGTTGCTTCATCAGCATGCTGGAGTCCAGGCTGCCAGCTGCAGAGAGTGCTTCAGCCTGGCACTTGGAATAGAGGGGGAAGGAGAGAACACCTGTGTCAGGTGTGACCAGGTGAACTTTCTCACAGTCTGGTGGCAGAGCTGAAGGATGAAGTGGCTGAGCTGAAGGAGGAGGTGTCTAGGCTGAGGTCAATAAGGGAAAGCAAAAGGGAGTTAGATTTGTGGCAGAAGTCTCTGCAGATCTCCCCTGCTGAGGGAAGGGTCCCCAGAAACAGGGAGGGATGGATACAGGTCCCTGCCAGGGGTGGTAAGAGAAATCCATCCCGGCCCTCTCTTCCTCTTCCACTGCCCTTGCATAATAAGTATGAGGCTCTGCAGGCCGAGGGCAGAGGGGATGAGAGGTACTGAGGGACCCATATGTCGTCCCAACTCATCCCACAGGGAGGTCTGCTCCCTACCCAGGGCGTAGGTAAGGGACATTGCAAGGAGACTCCCTAAATTAATCCAGCCCACTGACTATTACCCTCTGCTGTAGTACAAGCTGGGAGTGACAAAATTGACAAGAAGGGCACCAGGGCAATTAAAAGGGAGTTCAAGGCCCTTGGACGATTGATTGATGGGGCAGGAGCTCAAGTGGTGTTCTCCTCAGTTCCCTCAGTGGCAGGGGAGTACACTGAGAGGAATGGGAGAACCCACACCATCAACAATTGGCTCAGGGGATGGTGCCAGCAGAGGAACTTTGGGTTCTTCGATCATGGGGCAACTTTTACTGCACCTGACCTGCTGGGTCCTGATGGGGTGCATTTATCTAGAAAGGGTAAGAGAGTCCTAGCATTGGAGTTGGCAGGGCTCATTAGGAGGGCTTTAAACTAGGTCTGAAGGGGGTGGGTGAGGACATCGGTCCCTCTGCAGAGGAAAGAGTAGGGCACAAATTAGGGGCAATTGAGAAGTCGGGAGCCCAGCTGAAGTGCATGTACACCAATGCATGCAGCCTGGGCAATAAGCAAGAGGAGCTGGAAGTCCTGGACCACCAGGGTGACTATGATATAGTCGCCATCTCAGGAACATGGTGGGATAACATGCACGATTGGAGTGCTGCACTGGGGGGTTACAGGCTCTTTAGGAGAGACAGGTGAGGGAGAAGAGGAGGAGGGGTGGCTCTATCACTCTCTGCCACAGAACTTGAGGTGGAAATGAAGGGATTGAGAGCCTGTGGGTTAAAATCAGAGGGCAGCCTAACAGATCTGACATCCTGGTTGGAGTCTGTTACAGACCACCCAACCAGGATGAGGAGGCTGATGAATCATTCTATAAGCAACTAGAGGCTGTCTCAAGATCATCAGATCTTGTCCTTGTGGGTGACTTTAACCTGCCAGATATCTGCTGGGAACTTAATTCAGCAGAGAGGAGGCAGTCCAGAAGATTCCTGGAGCGAATAGTTTCATAGTTTCATTCAGGGTTGGAAGGGACCACAAGGATCATCTAGTTCCAACCCCCCTACCATGGGCAGGGACACCCCACACTACATCAGGCTGCACAGAGCCTCATCCAGCCTGCTCTTAAACACTCCCAGGGACGGGGCCTCCACCACCTCCCTGGACAACCCATTCCAGGGTCTCACCACTCTCATGGTGAAGAACCTCCTCCTCACATCTAGCCTGAATCTCCCCACCTCCAGCTTCATTCCATTCCCCCTAGTCCTATCACTACCTGACATCCTGAGAAGTCCTTCCCCAGCCTTCCTGTAGGCCCCCTTCAGATACTGGAAGGCCACAATGAGGTCACCTCGGAGCCTTCTCTTCTGCAGACTGAACAGCCCCAACTCCTTCAGTCTGCCCTCATAGGAGAGGTGCTCCAGCCCTAGGAGGACAGCTTCCTGATGCAGCTTTTAAGTGAACCTACAAGGGGTCAGGCTCTGCTTGATCTGCTGTTCTCCAATAGAGAGGAGAGATTGCCTAGAGTGCAGTGATCATGAGATAGTGAAGTTTTCAATATGCAGGGGAATAGGGAGGAGCACTAACAGAACCTTCACCTTGGGCTTCCGGAGGGTAAACTTCAGCCTGTTTAAGAAACATATTTGTAAAGTTCCCTGGGTATCAACCCTCATGAATCAAGGGGTCCAGGATGGTTGCGCCTGCTTCAAAGAGGAGGTCTTGAAGGCACAGAAACTGGCAGTTCCCATGTGCTGAAAGACGAGCCGGCAGGGAAGGCGACCAGCCTGGATGAGCAAGCAGCTCCTGGAGGATTTAAGGGGAAAAAAGAGGCTGTATCACCTTTGGAAGGAGGGGAAGGCTTCTCAAGGTAAGTTCAAGGAAGCTGTTAGATTATGTAGGAAAAAAATTAGAGAAGCAAAGGCCCAGTTGGAACTGAAGCTGGCCACCTCTGTCAAAGATAATAAAAAGCATTTTTACAAATACATTAACACTAAAAAGAAGGGCAAGAAGAACCTGCACTCCTTATTGGACCTGGGGGGGAACACTGTGACTGAAGATGAGGAAAAGGCTGAGGTCCTGAACACCTTCTTTGCCTCAATTTTTAACAGCAGGGCAGGAGTTCAGGACGAGTGGCCTCCTGAGCTGGGTGATGGGGTCGGGGAGCAGTGTAATGCCCCGGTAATCCATGAGGAGTTAGTTCGGGACCTGCTGAGCCACTTGGATACTCACAAGTCCATGAGACCAGATGGGATCCATCCTAGAGTGCTGAGAGAGTTGGCAGATGAGCTGGCCAAGCCGCTCTTCATCATTTTCCTCTGGTCCTGGCTCACCGGTGAGGTCCCAGATGACTGGAAACTGGCCAATGTGGTCCCCATCCACAAGAAGGGTCGGATGGAGGAACCTGGAAACTACAGGCCGGTCAGCCTGACCTCAGTGCCAGGGAAAGTGATGGAGTAGATTATCCTGGTGGCAATAACTGCGCACCTGAAGGATGGCCAAGAGCTCAGGTCCAGCCAACATGGATTTAGGAAGGGCAGGTCCTGCCTTTCCAACCTGATCTCTTTCTACAATCAGGTGACCCATCTGGTGGACGTGGGGAGGCCTGTGGATGTGGTCTACCTGGACTTCAGCAAGGCCTTTGACACCATCCCCCACAGCAAACTGCTATCTAAGCTGTCAGCTCGTGGCTTGGACCACAACACTCTGTGCTGGGTTAGGAACTGGCTGGAGGGCCGGGCCCAGAGAGTGGTGGTGAACGGTGCCACATCCAGCTGGTGGCCAGTCACCAGTGGTGTCCCCCAGGGATCAGTGCTGGGCCCCATCCTGTTCAACATCTTCATTGATGATCTGGATGAAGGGGTAGAGTCCTTCATCAGCAAGTTTGCAGATGACACCAAGTTAGGAGCAGATCTTTGTCAGTTAGAGAGTGGAAGAGCTCTGCAGAGGGACCTTGACCGACTGGACAGATGGGCAGAGTCCAATGGGATGTCATTCAACAAGTCCAAGTGCCGAGTGCTGCACTTTGGCTACGGCAATCCCATGCAGAGCTACAGGCTGGGGTCAGAGTGGCTGGAGAGCTCCCAAAGAGAGGGACCTGCGGGGTGCTGATTGACAGCTGCCTGAATATGAGCCAGCAGTGTGCCCAGGTGGCCAGGAGGGCCAATGGCATCTTGGCCTGCATTAGGAACAGTGTGGCCAGCAGGAGCAGGGAAGTCATTGTGCCCCTGTATTCTGCTTTGGTTAGGCTGCACCTTGAGTACTGTGTCCAGTTCTGGCCCCCTCAGTTTAAGAAGGACATCAAAATACTTGAACGTGTCCAGAGAAGGGCAACAAGGCTGGTGAGAGGCCTTGAACACAAGCCCTATGAGGAGAGGCTGAGGGAGCTGGGATTGTTCAGCCTGGAGAAGAGGAGGCTCAGGGGAGACCTCATTGCCCTCTACAACTATCTGAGAGGTGGTTGTGGCCGGGAGGAGGTTGGTCTCTTCTCCCAGGCAACCAGCACCAGAACAAGGGGACATAGTCTCAAGCTGCACCAGGGGAGGTTTAGACTCGAGGTGAGGAGGAAGTTCTTCACTGAGCGAGTCATTGGTCATTGGAATGGGTTGCCCAGGGAGGTGGTTGAGTCACCGTCCCTGGCGGCGTTCAAAAGGAGATTGGATGTGGCACTTGGTGCCATGGTCTAGTCATGAGGTCTGTGGTGACAGGTTGGACTCAATGATCTTTGAGGTCTCTTCCAACCTTAGTGAAAAAAAAACAAAATAAATTAATCCTATTTTTAATTCACATCTTTGTACTTGGGGGTCACTAGTGGCAACTGAAATCGAAGTCAAAATGATCTCATTAAAGATATCCAAAGTAGAGCACAGAGTGTAGAGATGAAATCCCACATACACAAAAGGAGCAGTACCAAGCTGGTACACCAGAAGGCACTTCGGTGGAGAAGAAAAGAAAATGACATCTTCAACCTGCAATGCTGCTGTGAAGCTGTACCAGAAAATGATAGCTTCCCCAATGTGAGCCAGTCTTGACAGAGTGCAATCAAATGGGGGCAACTGAGTGTAGATGAAAACAGCTGAGCTGTTAGTTAGCTGGATTAACTTTATTTTCTTTTCCCCAGGCAAAGAAAATAAACATTTTCTCACATTAGATCATGTACCCCACACATTTATCATCTTCTCTCTGCCTGCAACAAAATATTTCCCTCTGTGCTTTGTTTGGGGTAAGGAAGGGTTTGAGATCTGCTCGTTTACATGCACTTTCATGTTGCTGTGGTCTCATATTATTTTCATTAATGTGTATTCTTTAAAAGCTCCTGAGGCTGAAGAACTAAGACTCCTGTTGTGACGTGTTCATAGAGGTTGGTGTAAATGCAGTGCAAAGTAGAGTATTGCCTGTGGTTTGCACCAGCAGGAGATTTGGCCACCTCTACCTGAACAGTGTATGATTTTCAGGATCAAGCAGGAAGCTGCTATAGAAGTTTCAGCAGGTTTCAGAGTTTTGTTGAGAAGTGGCAGGCAAAAAAAGCAAGGTTTTTTTTTCTGTGTGGAAAGATGCTTGGCAATTCTAGACCTTAAAGTCCTATATTTACCCAGAGAACACACAGGGACTGTTCATAGGCAAAATCAAGCTCAGTCCCACCAGCCTTCCTGGCTTGGCCAACCCCTAGCCAAAGTGTCTCCAACCCTGCCCTGAACCCTCACATGGGGAAGGGTTTCTTGGTCTCCACAGTCATTTTCCTCAGGCCTCTTGTGTAAAGGCAGACTGGTGACAGGTCAGCACTTGGTGGTGGCCTTTTGTGATGTGACAGCTGCCCTGTGAGAAATGAACAGAGAAAGCCAAATACTTCCTGGGCATTTTTCACTTAACTTCAGAGCCACCTCAGAGTCATCAGATGGTGCAAACATATTCCTGATAATAACCTGGGGTAGTCAGAGATAGAAACCTGGAGGTCAGGTATTGGCAGACCCTTTCTGACCTTGAGTTGTACCAGCTCTGCTACGACACTGGTCACCATCAATGTTCTCACAAATATTTCAAATGTCCCAGCCTCTCCAAAGGGCCTTCAGGAAGATTTTTGGGGTGTCTGTTGAAAGGACTGTTGCTTTACTTTGATTAGAAAAGGAAGAAAATATTAACTGGACATTGAGACTAAAATAAAAATGTAATTTCATGCTGACTACAAAACCTCCTTTTGTAGCATGGGAAGAATTGTGTACCCTCATCACTCTGCCTGTGCTGTTCCACTCACTAGTGAGAATAAAAATTCTGTTCCTACCAACCTCTTTTTCACCTTAAAAGCAAAGGAAATTCTATGAAGTTTTTAAGCATAAGACTGAATTTACAGTCTCAGAAAGTAAAGGAAGACATGCTATTAAAAATCAGATCCATGAAAGGAAGCCCAGGTTTGGGGCAGGCAGATTTGCCTTTTGCTGATCACATTGCACAGTTATTGGTGAGGTTCCTTGAATGAACAAATCTGTAAAAAGCTTTCAAAATGGTACAAGTAATGCAATTCAAGATTAAAGACATGGCAGGCCAGCTCCTATCTTCAACCCTGCTATACAAAGCTGTAACAGTCAACACACTATATGGTTGTATATAGGCACTGCAGTAGCGGCTGCCTGGCAAAAGTATGGGGAGAAGCTTGCATGACAGTTGGCTCTGTCTAGTCACATTTGAGTCATTTCTTGACAACTGAAAACCCTTATGTTCAAATATTTGTAAGCAAACTCCCTGGTCAGTTAGTTAAAGACAGTAGCCAAAAGCTGGAGGAATATTCTTTGAAAACAAGCACATTTCATGGTTCATGATATACAGGTTGTGTCTTTGCATTCATACTTCTTCCATCTGGTGATTGCTCTCGTCTGTCTTCTGGAGGCAGAGTTATATGATGCAGTCAGTTCTGGCATCCCCCCTGGGAAGCAATAAAGCCACACACCACTGTATCCAGCACTGAGGAGGAGCCTCCACACTCAGGTTTCTTTGTATATGAAATGAGACATGGGACAATGGGTAGAAGTTGAGACATAGGAAGTTCCGTCTAAACATGAGGAAAATATTTTCCACTTTGAGGGTGACAGAACACTGGAAGAGGCTGCCCAGGGAGGCTGTGGAGTCTCCTTCTCTGGAGATAGTCAAAACCTGCCTGGATGCATTCCTGTGTGATCTGCTCAAGATGATCCTGCTCTGGCACAGGGGGTGGACTGGATGAGCTTTTGAGGTCCCTTCCAGCCCTCAACATTCTGAGATTCCATCATTCTGTGAAACCATCACTGTTCTGGCTCTTACTCTATGACTAGATCACTTATGGGTGCCTTATGCCAGCCACAGATTGGAAAGCATCTTCTTTGTGATTTGGACACCCTTAGGTGTAATGCTGATGCTCCACTGAAATGGTAGGCCAACAGCCAAATTATCTTACATGAGGCTGTGTCTCTGTAGGTCCCACTTACAGATGAGTGTGTCAAGGCAGCAGCCCCATGGGATTCTCTTTGTGCCCTTATGAAGGAAGAACTCTGTAGAAATGGAAGTGCTGAAAGGTATTATAGCTTGTGGAGAAGGGATTCTTCTGTCACAGAAGGGATTCTTCTGTCACAGAAGGGATCCTTCTGTCACAGAAGGGGACAGAGTTAAAATCCCCACTCTTCAGCAAGTAAATAACTATGAGAAAATAGACCACATTACAGCCTTCTGTCAGGATGTTCTCTTGCCACTGTTTACAAACTGCAGGCATCTTTACTGTTAGCTTTCTCCTTAGAGAAGACATCCGAGGACCTAAAAGTGTCAGACTGGATTTCTGGAAAATTTACAGGCTGTGTCAGGACCCTGATTTATATTCAATCCAGTCCTTTCCAAGAAATTGGCTCTCCTGAAAAGAATAAAGCTGAAGTTACCTCAACAACAACAAAAAATGTCATTGTCACTAAACCAAAAGGAATGTGACTGAAGATCTGCGTTAATCTGGGTTCTTCTGATGTACTGCAGGCTCTGCTGTGGAAAACCAGCGACTCAGTATTTCCCTCAGGCCACACAAAACAAAAAAGACACCACAAAAGAAAGGGGGGCTGGGGGGAAAGGCAGATAGCATCATCATCCTGTCTTCTGTTTAGGGGTCAGACAAGCTTACACATTACTTAGCTAATGCCTTTTGTATATGGTACAAGAAACAAACTAAAAAACTTGAGCTAAACTTTCCACTACACTCTGATCTCCAAAGTCAATATTAAAAAGAAATTGTTGAGTGAGAGGACAGTGCTAATACCACACATATTAGTCTGATTTCCCTCCTTGTACCCTCTGTGAGTGAAATACAGGGAAGGCAGCTCTACAATATTTTCCATTTTTACACTATGCCACCCTGTGTCATAATGTAGAGAAATACTTCCCTTTGGAAGCCACATAAGCTTCAAAGCTTTTTTAGATGCTTCACACCTTTTGGAACTAGTTTTGACATTCGAAAAAGGAAAGGGAGGAGACATTTAAGGCTCCTTCATTTGGATCACATATGATATGTTAGAGGTGCACCGGAACCATTTTAAAATACAGAACTGTTCAGATGTTCCCCTGAGACACCTTTAACTGGTAGAAGATAAAGACAAATGTACCACTCCCAGTTGCCTTCCTCTTTAGCTGAAGGTGACTGTCAACCATATCTTCTCTTAAATATAAACAAAAGATGAAAATCACTTGCTTTCAGATAGCAGAAATGTGTTTGTTGCTCTCTGAAGCAGTAACAACCTTCCCCCTCCTCAAACTAAAACAAACAAAACCCGCCAACATCAACAACCACAAACAGACAAAAAACCACCCAAACCACCCTTTCAATAATACAAGTACCAGTCTTCAGTTGTAGCATTTGTAGCATCTTGAACTGGAGATCTAAGTGTGGAGAAAAAAGTGTGTACTAAAACTTTACTTTAGCTACACCACAGCTTTCTGGAAATTCCTGTTCCTCATTTTGGTTCAAAGATATCAGCATCAAGATTGCTGCTCTCCTGGAGGAGTTCAATAACCAGCCAGTGCAGCTGTGCTAAATTCAAGGATGTGCCACTCAGAGACTTCAAATGCCCTTGGAAAAACCACTTTCAAGGGCATATTCCCCTCCTACATCTTCAGTCATTTTTCTTATCTCTTGCCCTGTCCATACACCAGACTCTTTTGAGAGGGAAGACATTCATGCAGCCTGAAAGCAGACAGCATCTCCCAAGAATCCTCTCAGTCATGGAAGATAACTCTCCCTGGTCCTCAACCGTCTTTGCTGGACCAATCAAAGAGTGGCCAGAGGGAGAAGCTCTTTGTGGCTTCTCTTGATGCAGAAAAAGCACACCTCACAAGCATTCAACTTTAGCTTCTATTTCCAATGTGGTGACCATCAATCCTCCTCTCTACATTTCTTCTTGGGGTACAGTTCACTTTTAGATGTTGCCCGCTCCTTCCCTAAGATCTTTAGTTCCACCATGGAGACTGGCTCCCTTGACTGCACCTCTTCTTCTACCAGTGCTGTCTTTTAAGAAATAGCTTTAAATTTGCTTGTCTTTTTATTTCCAGTAAAGTTCCTGTGTTTGCATGCCTATAGAGTTGTTAGGGTTTTTTTTCTGTATAACTCCCCACCACCACTCTCTCTGTCTTTTATTGTTTCCTTTTGCTTTTCTATTACAAAGCCTCTAATGTGTTGTGCTAAAGGTGGGTGGCTTTAAAAGAGGCTGGTTTCATTAGGTTTTTATTGTGTTTAAAATGTGGTTCCATTTATTGTGCTAAACACTTGGCAGCCTTTGTCACGCCATGTCTCATGAAGGCACTTGGAAACCAGCACACACATAGAAATCTGCATCAATTTCCCCCCCGAGCAAGATAGGCAGGAGATCATGAAAGCTTTGTTTCTTTAGCTGGCAGTTAATCCTTCCAAACTTGGCCCCTTTTCTGAAATTAACTCATCGAATAATGGACATGCTCCATTAAAGTGATGAAGATAAAAACTCTGCCAGTGCCTGACTTGGTAAGAAAACCATCTCACTCACAGGCCAAAAGAACACACTCGAGCTGGGACAAAGGATCTGTGTAACGGAGACCCAGGACTCCCCTCTTGTCTGTTTCCATGAATTGGTATTCTTGGGCTGTCCACATTTATTTTTGTGCTTAGGAAACAGATCACATGTTTATGGTGAAAAGATTTATTTATCTTTATTGAAAGATAAAGTATTGCAGAAACTTCCAGATAGATTTTGCTTCATCCATCTTCAGATGTGCATGTTTTACACATATATGGTATCATTAAGAACTCCACTTACTGACAGTTGGTGCTTTGATTACAGATCCAGACAAAGAGTCAAGTTCACGTCTGTTTGGTTCCCAACTATGTGACTGCCTTAATGTGTATTATGTGGCAATACAATTATTCCTTGATTTCCATCCAAAAAACCAAGAATAGCACTTGTTCTTGTCTCATGGGGGCTGCAGAGAAAAAATTCACTAATATCTGTCAGGAAACATTGCTATTGGCAGGCTACTGTGATGAAGCACAAGCATACAATAAAATGCCACATTCTGTCAACATTAAAAAAATATATGTTTTATGGTTTTGGTTGTTGTTTTTTTTTTCCTGGTAGAAGAAAAAACAAAACAAAACATAACAAAAAAAGCACCAAAACCAAATAAACCCAACCTGGAAGGTACTATGGCAGTGCTCCTCAAGCTGTTTCCTGGGACACTGTTGTTGTCTCAGACCTGAGTATTCAGACTTCTTTAAACCAAGATGGACTACCGAAATCCTCCTCCTTACTAGTCCAAGGAAGGAAAGATGAACCTGATACCTATAAGTGACCCTTTTTCCTTCCAGAAAAACCATCTATTAGAGCAACAGCCTCTGATGCAGAAGTTCAAACTGTATTCTTCCCAGGAGATGTTCTAAATTTCCTCATGGCCATAAAAAGTTAAAACCCCTTAAAACTAAAGAGACTGTGGCTGTGGTCCAGGCTGGCAGGAAGAGCAAAGAAACATGCTGTTCATATTACTCACTTACTACTTTTGCCTACCAGCCCATAAAGACTGGGAGCTGCAAGGACAAAAAAATCCGATAATAGAAGAGAAATAAGAGCCCATGAATTAAAATGACCCCAAATACCGAAAGTCAGATTGAGTAGATATCTTACTAGGCATCAACAGGCACAAGAGTGTCCTCTGGATTAATCTTATCTGGTTTTATACACTTTAAGGCCATAAAGGAGGATTAGCTCATTGAGTTTGACCACTGGCATAATGCAGGCAATAAAAAATGTATTCAGTTACTGCTTCATGGAGTCTAATAATTTGTGTTGAGCAATTCTTTCAGTAGAGCATCTCTCCTTGGCCTTGAAGATTCAGTACTGGGAGAGTCCACTTCTTTGCTGAACAAATAAACAAACTCACTGGTTGGCCAACATACAGGATCCAAGTGATCAGCTACAGCTGTTCTCCATGCACAACACATATGAGACAGGGGAAAGCACAGTGGTGAACTTCTCTCTGTCAGTGATATGATCTTTAGTCATAGATTTGTGTTAAGCTGCAAACCAGTATGAGAAAGTGCAGCAATCAATGAATACGTCACATCCTCCTCTGCCCCTGTGGGACCTCCTTCCATGGGACAACACACACATTGTGCAACCACACCAAAGAGGTTTAGGGGATGATTAAAACTAATCAGTTCAATGCTTGGGCTTTTGTTGGCTGCACTGTACTGACAGGGTAGGAATAAATGATGGGAGATGTGACTACCTCTTTCAGCAGTAGCACTGGTTTATGACAGATTAGTTTGGTATGCACAAATCTGCTCTTTCTCATTATTTAGCTCTTTCTAATCACTTCAGGTCTTTTTGTAGCTCCTTAGTGAGGCAAAGAGATTGAATCTCAAGAGACAATGCCACCCAATGTTCATAAAACATTACATTCAAGCAAAGTGCTATCAAAGATTAGATACTATTTATGATATTTGGCATAATAGTCCACAGACAAAGTATTCTGTGTGTTTTCATCCAAATAATAGAAATACAAATGAAATTATAATCTGCACAAATACTGAAAATTCACTCAGTTTCTTCACGTAATTTGAAATTGCATATAATCTTCCCTCCCTACTTCTGGCCCTTATGCAGCAGCACATTCTCAGATGTGTAATAGCCACATTTCCATGATATTCATAATTCATGGCATGGAAATGGCCTAGAGAAATAAAAACTTCCTTCCTCATCAGATCCTGCTAAATAAAAAAGTTGTTAGGCTACATGCTGCTGAAAGTAGAGCTATTGCCTCTATCTTCTCTTGCAGACACAGCCCAAGGCAAAAAAAACCCAAAAACTAAATACAAGTGTCAAACTTCATGTTGAAGCATTAAAAAAACCCAACAATACACACACACAAAAACCCACAAAGAAAGAAAGAAAGGAAAGTGAAGGTCAAGTAAACTCCATGTTACTGTGGCATCCAGGAGAAGGCCAGAATCAAAATGATAACCCATGGCAGTGCAGTAAACAAGACTGTATGTCCCACCTTTGCGACTAACGCTTCATGCCTCTGCTTCATAGGCTGATTTTAAAGTATTTCTGTTTGGGGGTTGAATTGGGGGTTTAGGTTTACAACCTATAAGTATTTTCTGCTAGGTAGTGGGCACTCAGTGTTCCTTTCACAGTGTTAGATGTGATGAGCTGTGATACCTGTCGTCTATCAGAAGACACCACTTAGAGCCTGCCCGCAGGACAGTAAACTGAATGGCACTCATGTAAAGGCCTATTTACATCAGCTCAGCATAACCTGAATTCTCTAAAGTGCAACCTACATTGTGGAGCATGATGGAGACTGACAAAATTACATAATTCCATAGTTAAGAAAATTTCCCCTTTCTTGTACAACCACATGATTTTACATGATGCCCCTCTTCAGCTTCTGGAACATGGAGGATTACTTTGTGAAAGAGGAGTATTTTGCCCAGCCCAAAGTGAAATGCACTACTTGTCAGTCAAATGTCATGGACTCAGCACCACTCCTGGTTCAAGTTTGTGGTAAAGAGGTTAAGTTGTTTGACAACTGATCTGATGATCTGATGTATATCACCACATATGTCTGTTGCTCTGGCTTTGGTTCCTCTTGCCTGGAGTGCCTCAGCTGTTTTTCATAGCACCTTAGAGGGCTGCTATCCCTATTAGTCACCATTACTACATTAATATAACCCTTCTCCTATTACCTCGGATGCTAACTTGGTGTAATTGGATACTGACAGTGTATTGATGTTGTTAAGCTTAATGACCCGAAGTTTTACAAGGGAAGTCACATTAGAAGTCAAATTGATTGTGAGAATTGTTTTGCTGAGCAGTGTCAACATTAAGTACAGAATGCTGCACTATGCCATCCAGGAAGGCCCTGTAGCTATTACAATAACTACATATACTCCTTACAAGAAAACTCATGCTGAGATATGTTTAGGTAAATGCAGCTCTAATAATGGATGCCTAAGATGTTCAAAGACACAAGACACTGTGTTTCTAGAGTCTGCACATTATTTTGCCTCCAAGCATGTTTTGTACTTGAATCTAATTCAAAGGAAATTGTTGTTTTTCTCAGCTGGGGATGATAAGAAAGCAAACTTTGGTAGCTGTTGCCTCCTCTTGGCCTGAGGTGTGAGGCAGTGAGGAACACCTCTGCTGTTCAGCCCTAGATTTTGCTCAGTTAAGTGGCTGTTTTGCAGTTCAGATGTTCTGCAGCTAGGCTGTTTTAAATATTTAAACTGTAGTGCACCACACAAGATAATTTTGTTATTAACATTGCATTCGTATTGACAGCAGAGCACAGACATTGCAGCTGATATGCTGTGGGTATCTCCCAGAAATGTCAACCTTGATGAAAGAGGTGTGTGACTGGCTGTGAAACTAGTGCCCTTTTCACATTGTAGGCCTTATTCCTTCCCTTCTCTGTTCTCCTGTGCTTTTCTGGTCTTTCTCTTGCATTTCTCCTTTCTCCAACTTTTCTCATTCGGTATTGTAATGAAGAGGTCACTACTGAGTGCTGAGTGGTACCATGAACAGTGACATAAAAGGTGCTTGTTGTGCTGGCATCCCATACAGTCATCCACACCCCCACAGGGTTTGACTCATCCATGTAGTGTCAGGTCTGACTGCAAGCTGCTCACAGCCCTGCTGCTGCTGAGTTATGACTAGAGCCGAAGGTCAGGAAATTAACCTCTCGTACTTTTCACTGTCATTTTCTTCACACATTCTTGATCCTATTTGCAATATCTCAAGACCTCCACTAAAAAACACATTTTGAAGAAAATTTGAGTTTTACCAACAGCAATGAATGCTCTATGGAAAAAAGAAAAGCTCTCAGTAAAAACTACCTGTTTGCTTTGACTCTGATAATATACACTAATCATATTTGCCCTCCCTTCTTCCTTACTCCCAGTCCCACCTTGTCTTCTCCCTCAACTTGTTTACATCCTATATACATGGAGAGATAAAATGTTAAGAAAGAACAGAAAATACAGAGAGATTGGCATACCAGTGGGGTTCACTTGACTGAGTGAAGATGTTTGCAGCATTGACATCTAAGCTAGTTACTTTTGGCTTCTCAAAAGCAGTTGAAAACAAAACATAAACCCTCTTGGCATGATTAGTATCAGCCTATAGAGGATGAACTGAAGGTATACTCGATGTTCACAGCCTGGCTTTCTAAAGACCTGCAGTGTGGGACTTAGAGGTTATAGCTATTGTAAAGACAATTGAGGCAAAAAGACTGTGTTTTGGTGCATAGAAGCCTAGTGTAATGAGGTTATATTATGCTTTCTCTCCATGTCACATCCAGAGAAAATGTAATTGCTCTCCAGCTCATTGCTATGACAAGTTCTGTTTAATGGTGAAGGTCAACTGCTTAATCTGCCATCAAGCAGCTACATGGCGGGCCCCTAGCTTTGAATAACTGGCCTACAGATATGGTTCATCCGGAAATGGTATCACTTGTAAGAAGCAAAACCAGAAGTCATCATATTTTGGATCTTACCACTATTTATATAACACATCAATAACACACCAAACACTGTTCTTTTCCTCTCTACAGTATGTTGTGTAGCTTGCTTTCTACACCATCAGCTTGTTCAGTGGCTGATGTGTAAGCTGGGATATTACTTTTAAATGCATTTCAGTGGCATCATGTATTCTGCAACAGGCCTGTCAAAATACAGTGTCAAGCTCTCATATGTCGTATGAAAACTGTTTGATGTTCTCCTCACTTGAACTCCTACTTTGCATTGTAATTAGGAGAGATCTTGACTGGGTGAACTTCTTGGCTTTTTACATGCACAAGCCTAAGGACACTTTAATTAAAGTCAGAGAGAAACTTGAAAGTGCAGGCAGTAAGAAGTAATAATAAGACTAAAAATAACCCATTTGCAACTGCTGTAGAGCAGCCAAAGGGACAGGACATGTCACAGTGGAGGAACATTATGAACAGGGGGAATCTAACTATTCCTTCCTCAACAGTGGCACACAATAATTATACATATAAATAATGTTTCACATGACATATGAGAGCACTAGCAGAAGAGAATGACAGCGTCGCTGACCAGTAAAGCTGTCTCAGGAAAAGAAAATGCAATCTTTGGTGACACCAACATCCTTAGTTTTAATTCTTTCAGAAGGGAGGAGAGTTCCCCAAATCAGCAGGATATCCATCCCTTCCAAATTGCAATTTTTCATTTTGTGAAAATAATCCTCTGTGGACTCTTTGTCTAGGGAGACAGAGACATCAGAATCTTTCTGGAGGAATATTGCCATTTTAAATAGTATTAATTTAATTTTACTCATGTAAAATTAATTTTTTACAGAACACCTGAAACTTTCTGGTAGAAAATAGGACTTCTAGGTGTTTTAAAGATAATTTTAATCAGGTAAAGGAGTACACAATATTTCCCTGTATTTTTTCTGCCTTTTTTTTAATTATTATTATTATTTTTCCCTAAATCAATGCAAGCATTTTCCATTCCCTTGATTCTGGGACTAGGCTTGCCTATCTACTTCTCTCTCCTTGAGTTTCAATAGCTCACCATTTCTTTCTAAATAAATAAATAAGACAGTATCAATGAAAGTTCTATTTTCCAAAACCATGGGTATGGTTTTAGAACCCCACACATCCTCTTTATCTCACTTTATCTTTCTTACTGCATTCTATAACACTAACTGTTAAGAAAAGTGTCCTATAATAAGGTTTAAATATCTGTATGTTCCTACCCATGAAAATCCTGCTTGCATGAGAAGTCCAGAGCTCAAACTAATTTGAGTGTAATTGATTATTTAAGATTTGATTCAGCTCATAGACTGAGATTCAGGTGTGTACAAATAAGTAAAGTACTTGTGACCTCTATACAACCTAAAGCCCAATTCAGCTGGCTAAACAGAGGTACCAGATTTTTCTAGATTATAGCAGTCTCTATTTTTTAATATTAAAGGTCTATCTATCTCACATAGGCCCTGCCAGCCCCAGGGAATATCTCTAAAAGCATGGGCATCCCAGATGGCACAAAAGGTCAGTGTTTTGGTGATTGAATCAAGCCTTTCATCAGTTTACAATGCTGAATACAGACTGTTCGGGAAACCACCACAGCCATATGATGAGCTGAGTCTTTCATCAGCCTCTGTTGATTGCATTGACTCCCCCTTCCTTGACTTTAGTTTAAGATACTGATTGCCCAGGCACCTGACTCACATATAGATGCTTTCATCTGAACACCTGAATTCAACCGGCTTGATCTAGGAACAATTGTCTGTACCTTGAGTCCTCCCAAGCTCATTACTCTTCCACTTCTTCCTATGCCCCTTCTAGCTTTTCAACTGCCAATGACTGTCTTATATCCATAAGCATAAACTCCTCAAAGTTTAGAGTTTTGCATCAAATCCATAACCTTGTCCTTATTCACTGATCTCACAATTCCCTGACCTCAACTCTTTCAGGCTGTAGCACTGAATTTGACATCTGTTTCCACTCTGTGCTTGCACACTTCAGTTTCCTGGAACAAATGGCTTCCTTATAGAGCTCTTTCTTCTGTACCGTGAGTTAAACCTATTTGCAGACTTCATCACGTACAGGTTGAGGTTTTCCTTTTGTGCCCGTCTTCTTTTTGTGACTAGCCCTGACATTAGAGGCTCAGGATGTGTTTTCTTGTTCTAAAGCTCTCTTTAGGGGTATGTTTTAGCTCTCAGTCTCTGTGTTTGGAGGAAATAAAGGAATACTATCTCATTTACAAGACATGCCACAGGACCCAGGAAGATCCATGTTTCTACGAGCAGTGTGAATGCTGCAAGGCTGTATCTAGTATTGAAAATATGTACTTACAATCTCTGGCAATGTGATGAGAGTAATACTTCCTAACCTTTACCAGAGATATATTGCCATACCTCAGTCAAGTTCCTACAACAGGCTGATTCCTACTTCTTCCCACAGCTGCACAGGAAAAGAGGTGCTAGAAGCCCTGGCTAGGAGTTGCTGTGAATCACTCATCACTGTCTCTGTCTTAGCACTTATGCATGTATGTAAATCCACCTACATCCACACAGAGCCCACAGAGGCAATGTGACAGAAGCTGTGGCAGGCCACAAGAACAACCCCATCTGTTTGCAAGAAGTAGTCACTGAGTAATTGTAGATGGGCATAATTGGATGGGCAATGAGCTTCTCAATTAATTAAGGGGGAAAAGAGGGTGTATCATCATTGGAAAAGAGGACATGTGACCCATGGAATGTTTAAGGAGGTTGCTAGGACATGCAGGGAAAAACTTAGAGGGACAAAACTCCATTTAGAGCTTAGTCTGGCACTGCTGTGAAGGACAGTAAAAAATCCTTCTACAAATATATTAATAACAAGAGGAGGGCAAAGACAACCTCCACTCCTTGGTGGACATGGAGGGGAATACTGCAACAAAAGATGAGGAAAAGGCAGAGGTACTTAACACCTTCTTTGACTCAATTTTCAATGTCTGTTGGCAGATGGAGGCAGGGAGCAGGATAGTTCCCCTGTGATCCAGAAGGAAGTAGTTAGAGACCTCCTTAGACACTCGGATCCCCACAAGTCGATGGAACCAGATGGAATCCATCCTAGGGTGCTGAGAGAGCTAGCAGATGAGCTGCCAAGCTGCTTCCCATCATTTTTCAGCAGTCCTGGCTCACTGGAGAGGTCTCAGATGACTGGAAGCTGGCCAGCGTGGTGCCCATCCACAAGAAGGGCCGCTTAGATGAGCCAGGGAATTATAAGCCTGTCAGCCTGACCTCAGTGCCAGGCAAGATCATGGAACAGGTCATCTTGAGGGCAATCACACAGCACTTAGAGGATGGCCAAGGGATCAGGCCCAGCCAACATGGATTTAGGAAGGACAGGTCCTGCCTGACCAACCTGATCTCCTTCTACAATCAGGCGACTGCCTGATGGATGTGAGGCAGGCTGTGGATGTAGTCTGCCTGGACTTCAGCAAGGCTTTTGACACCGTCCCCCATAGCAAACTCCTGGCCAAGCTGTCAGCCCATGGCTTGGACAGCGGCACTCTGAGCTGGGTTAGGAACTGGCTGGAGGCTGAGCCCAGGGAGTGGTGGTGACTGGTGCCACATCCAGCTGGCAGCCATGAACTACTGGTGTACCCCAGGGATCAGTTCTGGGCCCCATCCTGTTCAATATCTTTATTGATAATCTGGAGGAGGGCATTGAGTCCATCATCAGTAAATTTTCAGGTTACACCAAGATGGGGCCAGGAGTTGATGTGATAGAGGATAGGAGAGCTCTGCAGAGGGACCTCGACAGGGTGCACAGATGGGCAGAGTCCAAGAGCAGGAGATTGAACACATCCAAGTGCCAGGTTCTGCACCTTGGCCACAACAACCCCATGAAGTGCTACAGGCTGGGGTCAGAGTGGCTGGAGAGCAGCCAGGCACAAAGGGACCTGGGGGTACTGGTTGATAGTAGGCTGAACATGAGCCAGCGGTGCAGCCAGGTGGCCAAGAAGGCCAGTGACATCCTGGCCTGCATCAGGAACAGTGTGGTCAGCAGGAGCAGGGAGGTCATTGTGCTCCTGTACTCTGCATTGGTTAGGCCACACCTTGAGTCCTGTGTCCAGTTCTGGGCTCCTCAGTTTAGGAAGGATGTTGAGTTGCTGGAAGGTGCCCAGAGATGGGCAAGAAAGCTGGGGAGGGGTCTGGAGCAAAGCCCTATGAGGAGAGGCTGAGGGAGCTGGGGTTGCTTAGCGTGGGGAAGAGGAGGCTCAGGGGGAGAGCTTCTTGCTCTCTCCAACTCCCTGAAGGGAGGTTGTAGCCAGGTGAGGCTTGGTCTCTTCTCCCAGGCACCCAGCACCAGAACAAGAGGACAGAGTCTCAAGCTGTGCCAAAGGAGGTTTAGGCTGGATGTTAGGAAGAAGTTCTTCCCAGAAAGAGATTGTCTATTGGAATGTGCTGCCCAGGGAGGTGGTGGAATCCCCATCCCTGGAGGTGTTTAGGAAGAGCTTGGATGAGGCACTTGGTGCCATGGTTTAGTTGATCAGATGGTGTTGGGTGATTGGACTTGATGATCTTAAAGGTCTTTTTCAACCTGGTTAATTCTGTATTCTGCATTCTGAAATTTTCAAATTCAATACTACCAAAATTGAGACTAATTCACAACTAGTTGGTGTCTCATAGATCAAACACTCAATCTGCTCCAACAGCTTCCTCTACTTCCTCAAATACATCAATGTTGTAGCAAATATTTTCTCTGAAAGATGACAGAATTATTCTTACTTTTAGGATTTATAAAGTAAGCATCTTCCAGGCTTCATAAATGTCTTTGAATACTTCATACATAGACTTGATAAAGGTGTTCCATAAAGTGGTTACTTTTTTAAGCTAACTCATATCGCACAAATCTGCTGCCCAGCTACCCCTGCCAAGATGCTATGGAGAAAGACAGAGTGGGCTGAATGAAACTTATAATAACATTCTGTCAGGGGCTATCTGGTTAGCTTTGTGTGGAAGTTACTGTGCCTGGCACATAGAAGGTATATATGTTCAGTTGTTTTTTATCAGGGAAGAGGAACCTTTTTAAACTAAAATGTCTAATCCCATTTTTGAGGTCTCTTCCAACCTTGGTGATACTGTGATGCTGTGATTTTCAGCACGAACTGAGTCTCTGCTGCTGAGCCTGCAGTATCACATGTAATGCAATGAGGATATTTAAATTTGGATTCTCATCTAGAAAACTCTGCACATTGAAAATATGAAAATAAGCCAGCATACGAGACTCTCAGCTGGAGGAGACTTAAGAAAACATGAAAAGATATGGAAATCCTCAGCCAAGATGGCTTGAGCTCGAAAGATTTGATGACTGTCTACAAAGAAATCTATCCAGCTGTTGATGTACCATTCTGCTAGAGCTGGAGATCACACTGAAGAAGGCCAAGTCAACTCCCAGAAATGCTGGAAGCATCTTGGTGTGTGAATAAAAGACACACAATACCCTTGCAGGTGTTGAATTATAACACTCTGGTAGCTGAAATCAGAGGCTATCTTGGGAATACAAACCAGAAGTCTACAAAACCAGTTTCTGGACTGGAGATGGCCAAAGAGACCTGGTTAAAATGTGTGATTGTAACCATTTTAGAATAGAATAGAATAAACCTTGAAGAGACCTTCAATATGATTGTGTCCAACCTATCATCCAACACCACCTAATCAACTAAACCATGCAACCAAGCACCCTATCAAGTCTCCTCCTGAACACCTCCAGTGATGCTGACTCTGCCATCATAGGCTACGCCTTTAAGAAAGGGACAGTTACTGGAACACTCTGGTTGAATGTTTTGGTGTACAAAGGAAAACAAAGATATTCTAAACAAATTTCATTGGAAGATTGCTAGAACGCAACTTTAAATTTTAGTTTAGTTTGAATCTCAGTCAGTACAGTCTGTCTGTTTCAGTCTGCCTGGGCAGAGTCTGTCTCTCTGACCTTCAACTAACGAGGTAAGAAACTAGTTCTTTGTTTAGCACACACTTTTAACTAACAGAATTTCCTCCTTAATAATTACTTCTCTCTCTCTAACCCTTTTTGGGAAAAAAGGGAGGAAGGGAGAGAAAGGGGTTTTGGGGGGGACCCTCCTCACTGGAGGAGGGAAGGTTTTCTGTGTTATGTTCTTTGCGGTATATTTTTGTATATATTGTAAATACTGTATATTGTGTATATAGTCATCTGCATGTCATCCTGCTTGTAAAATATAGCACTTATCCATTTTGCTTCTCCAACTGAGTTAGCCGTGGTTTTCTGTGGGGGGGCGAGAACTGATCCTGGATTCATCATCACTGGAGGTGTTCAGAGGAGACTTGATAGGGTGCTTGGTGCCATGGTTTAGTTGATTAGGTAGTGTTGAATGATAGGTTGGACTCGATGATCTTGAAGGTCTCTTCCAACCTGGTCTATTCTATTCTATTCTATTCTATTCTATTCTATTCTATTCTATTCTATTCTATTCTATTCTATTCTATTCTATTCTATTCTATTCTATTCTATTCTATTCTATTCATTCTCTCACCACCACAGTGATACATGAACCCCAAAAAAAAAGCCAAACAGAAAGAAAAAGAGCAAGCAAAGAAAGTGTAAAGCCTCCTCAGAAGATGAACAGAAGTAAGGCAAAGGAGGGACCTTCCAACTTTTTTCAAAATAGACTAATAGTCTGACATCCAGGAAATGGATGGAATGCTGGACATCACCACTGGGGTACTGCAAGACAAGCAAGGTAGTAGTTTGGAAACCAAAGCAGCCCAAACTGCCTGATTTCAGACTGTAGTCCTAGTTTACTGGCAGATAACTGTGTTACATACATGAGAGTGGGAATGTGGTCATAGCAGATCATCTCCTTGGTTAAGTTGTTGCCTTGACAGATTAAGTTTCTAAACTGCTCATAGAGAAGCTTGCAGAAGTCTCTTACTGGAGCCTGGTCCAACACTCAGCATTGGATTGTAGAGACATCCCCATGCATATAAGCGGGAGATGTTATTACCATCAACTTGTTTTCTCAGGATAAGCCACACACTGTAAGTGTGTGAACTGTTAGTTCATTCACAACTAAACCAAAGACAAAAAGCCACGGGGAGTATAAAGTAATGAAATACACTCTCCCATGAGAGATGATCCGTACAGTAGTTTTCTGGTGACTTCAAGGTACCTCAATGGACTACAATACCAAATCACCCAGGCGATATGTTATGAATAAAGGGTAATAAGGCAAGAAATTAATAAAAATATAAATTATGTATTATTTTGGTTCCGCCTCCCATGTAACTATAGACAAAAATTATAAAGGTTTGGTATTCAGCTGAGAAATTATCTTCACAATAGGAATGGTTACAAACGGTTTGAGAACAGGCTTTGGAAAAAGATAAATCCCAAACCAGTGCATTGCCCCACTAAGAAAAGGAAGGGAATTCATGGAAACTTGAGGAAAATATCAGTTGCTCACAATTTGCCCGCTGACCTGCATGTGAATTTCTCTTTTGTCTCTTTTATTTGAAAATCCTCCTGAACTGCTACTGCTACTTATAATCCGGGGGACACGGGAGGGGGCAAGACAGAAGAGCCTTGTGCTCTCTGCAGCTCACCTGTTTTAATCCAGCCAGGCTGATCCTTGTTAGCATCAAGGATAAGCAAAGCTGAAAAAGCCCAGAAATAAATAACCACCAGTTCTCTGCCTGAAACGTGCCCAGACTTGTCCGAGCACAGGGTCTGTGCCTGGCACACGGCTTGGAGGAAAGGCCCATGTGACTTCACTTATCCACAGTCCAGGGTTGCGGCTCTGGCTCACTTCATCCCAGCTTCCCTGTGTCCCCGCCTTCCTCATCTTGTCTTTGCAGGGGGAAAGTGGGGGGCAGGTGAGGGGGCTGGATGTACTGCCACAAGATATCATGCTGTTGTTGGAAAAAAATCACTCTTAACCCTACAGCCAGCTAACTAAACAAGTCTTTGATACCAAGGAAAAGAAACAATAACCCCTGAAGTTTTAAATGCATCAAAGTGCATTAAAATCATGTGGCACTTTATTATCGCTTTATTATTTACATGTGCACACCCTCTTAAATTGATAGTAAATTTAATATGCATTTGGAATGAAATTGTTGGGGTTTTGTGATGTTTTCTCCGTGCTATTGTTATAGTATGACAGGTTTTCAGGGAAAACCTCTGAGATTAGGGCTCTGAGACGCTGATTTTGGTAAACCTCAGCCTAGTGGATTTGGATAGTGGAGCCTCTTGGATCCCTGCCACGACTCTGCCCTGGAAATTGTTACATTGTAGTACAGTCTGAAAGAGCATAGTACAGTCTGTCTGACCATAAATTAACAGTAGTTCAAGCTTCCCTTCACTGTCTGTTTATCTGAAGATGACTTCTTGTATGCCACAGATGCCGAAGCCTCTTTTTCACCTCCATGTAGTGAGACAGAGACTCTGGGAGACTACCAGACAAAACGCACAGGGATATCTGTCTGACTACACTGTTATACACACACATATATCAGAAGCTTTTGAAATGCTTATGGCAAATGAGGTGAAAGCAAGGCTTACATCTACTGGACATAAGGACTCAAGAAGTCATGTTATGGCACATTACTCCTGATAACTAGCTTTTTATTACTGGGCAAGATCTGACAAGTCAGCTGTGTGCTGCATCAGACCCATCAATCATAAAAAAGAACCAGAGAGATATGGCAGCCCAGAGAAGAGAGACTTGGGAGTGCTGGTGGACAAGAAGCTCAACATGAGCTCTCAGTGTGCACTTGCAGCCCGCAAGGCCAATCAGATTCTGGGCTGCATCAGGAGAAGTGTGGCTAGCAGGTCGAGGGAGGTGATCCTCCCCCTCTACTCAGCCCTGGTGAGACCCCACCTGGAGTACTGTGTCCAGTTCTGGAGCCCCTATTACAAGAGGGATGTGGAGGTGCTGGAAGGTGTCCAGAGAAGGGTGTGACTGGTTGACGTTGCCCCCTTAAGAAAGGGAATATAGTGGACAGAAGTTGGTAAACGGAAAGAATAATCTAAACTAATTTCATTGGTGAAGTGGGAGGAAGCACCTTCTGAACTGGGAGTGCAGGAGGACTATCCTGGGCACTCCGGCACTCTATCTTCAGTCTTGCTTCCGCCTCTTCTTTGTGCAGCAGCTCTCTCTGTGCTGGGCTTTCTGCCAAGGCTTCGGCCTTGAAGACCTGATAAGGCCTGTATTAACTGCTTCCAATTAACACAAAACTGCTTTTAACTTTTTTTTCCTCTCTCTCTCTCTTTTCTATCCCACTCTGGGGAAAGGGGGAAAGAGGGGAGAGTGGGAAACCCCCCTCAGCAGGGGGGGGAACTCTCATTTCTGTGTTACTTTATTGTATATCTTTGTATATATTGTAAATATTGTAAATTTGTATATATTCCCCTGCAAATTCTACATTGCTTTGTAAATATACAACTTCACTGCTTTGCTAATTCAGCTTGTGAGTTTTTTTTTCCTTTTCCTTCAATTTTTCTTTTCCCTTTACTTTACAGGGTGGGAGGGAAGAGGCTTCTTGGCCTTACCCTTCCAACCCACCACAAAGGACCACAAGGATGATCAGGGGGCTGGAGCACCTCTCCTTTGAGGACAGACTGAAGGAGTTGGGGCTGTTCAGTCTGGAGAAGAGAAGGCTCCGAGGTGACCTCATTGTGGCCTTCCAGTATCTGAAGGGGGCCTACAGGAAGGCTGGGGAAGGACTTCTCAGGATGTCAGGTAGTGATAGAACTAGGGGGAATGGAATGAAGCTGGAGGTGGGGAGATTCAGGCTAGATGTGAGGAGGAGGTTCTTCCCCATGAGAGTGGTGAGATCCTGGAATGGGTTGTCCAGGGAGGTGGTGGAGGCCCCGTCCCTGGGGGTGTTTAAGCTTAGGCTGGATGAGGCTCTGTCCAGCCTGATGTAGTGTGGGGTGTCCCTGCCCAAGGCAGAGGGGTTGGAACTAGATGATCCTTGTGGTCCCTTCCAACCCTGAATGATACTATGATACTATGATACTATGGCATGAAGAGAGAACTGGGACACCATAACTCTGTAGAGCTTGAGAAGTTACTGGTTCTACCATGTGATTAAAAAATTTAAGGTAAGTATGAAGATTTCATCAAAGCAATAGTTTATAGGACGCTTTTCCTATGCCTCTCCTATGACTGGACAAGGAATGCTCATTGGGTTTTCCCTTTCTTAGTTACTTTATGATATTTGAAAATATGAGGACCTGTAAGTGTCTGCTTACATGCAGAATTTGACCTAATATAAAATAAAGGTCTGTCTTTGCTATGAGGATAATATTTTGGGTATGTAGTGAAGACATTATTGCATCCAACATGAGCAAGACCGTGAGGCATTTTATCTGGTTCAGAGGCAATGCATAATCCAGTCATTCATGTCAATATGCAGGTTAAAGTTCCCAAATAAATCTCCAGTGGAGTCACCTGCTATGTTAAATTTATTAAAGCTACTGCTAAGACACTCATTCAATTTTTAAGTCTTCTTCAAAAGTGTGTTGTTTTTATTAATTGTTTTAATCCTTCCTGTTTTCTTGTTATGACTTTATAATCAAAGAATAAATAGGTGTAATTGAACTTTCTGCAACAGGCTTCAGCTTCTTTTGACACTGACTTCATTGCCTCCTTTCATACTCTTGGTGACATGAAATTTGCTCCAGAAGCCCATGGCAAAGGCTTTTTGCATTAAACAAACCATCATCAACAATAAGTCTCCCAAGGGGCTCAGGAGAGGAATACATGATGCATAAACAGAAGACACTCTGGCAGATAAAAAGCGAGGAAGAAAGGATCAGGTGGTGTAAAGAGTGCAGAGGGAAGAGAATCTGATGTGTCAATCTCACATGACACTGAAAATGATGGCTGCATGCTAGAGACAGAAAGACTGTGAAATCTGTTCCTTAGGAAAAGCCTGCAACATTCTAATCACTTTAGCACAGTACAGATTTCTCATTCACTAATTCTGATGAATTCCAGGTCCTTGTTTTCCTGCTTGTGCATTTGTGAGGAACACATGGCTTTGAGAGATTGATAATGATCAATAACCTTGGCACCTGAAGCTTGGATGCTTGAGAAAAGGGAAAATCTGGACTTAGTTAAATCAATTGCATCTGTGCAATTGGTTTTAATTGATACTCCTTCCCCTGGATTTCCTGAATCTAATTTTCGCAATGTTATTCACAACTGAATTTTTAAAACAGGAAGAGCCTACCACTACTACTGTCATATACGCATTGTCCTCTCCTGTGTGTAAGGGGCGGAAAGAGCAGTTGTGCAAGATTTAAAAGCCAGTATGTCCATGTCTGGAAAACATGAACACTGACCTAGAAAGATTGCTGAACATAGAATAGGAAGGGATCCTCCAAAGGTCATCTAGTCCAAGCCCCCCACAGTGAGCAGGGACATCACTTTACTATTACAACACTAGTTTAGATTTTATTTTGCATGTGGGTCATCAGACATCCCAATATCCTTTTCCTGGTTTGAAAAGCAGAGTTAGGATCTGTCCTTTGAGAATGCTTTCTAAGAGAAAGGAGAAATGTCATTCTCTGCTCACTGGACTGGGGAGTCAAACATTTGCCATGATGACCTTTTATTGTCTATACTTTTAATGTACTACTGGTGCAGCATCCACTATCTTGACTTAGACTCCAACGAAGAATGTTAAGATAACCTACAATATCTTTCACTGGATGAGCTCTTAAGGTGTACACATTGGCAACAACCACAGCTCAGCTGATCCACAGACACTGTCTGAACCATAAGATTTAACCAAGACAAAAATGCCTTGATTTTACCACAGATTTCCAAGGGCATAAGATTGAACACATCCAAGTGTCAGGTGCTGCACATTGGCCACAGCAACCCCAGGCAGTGCTACAGGCTGGGGTCAGAGTAGCTGGAGAGCGACCAGGCAGAGAGGGACCTGGGGGTACTGGTCGATGGTAGGCTGAACATGAGCCTGCAGTGTGCCCAGGCAGCCAAGAGGGCCAATGGCATCCTGGCCTGCATCAGGAACAGTGTGGCCAGCAGGAGCAGGGAGGTCATTCAGCCCCTGTACACTACATTGGTTAGGCCACACCTTGAGTCCTGTGTCCAGTTCTGGGGCCCTCAGTTTAGGAAAGATGTTGAGTTGCTGGAAGGTGTCCACAGAAGGGCAACAAAGCTGAGGAGGGGTCTGCCCTATGAGGAGAGGCTGAGGGAGCTGGGGTTGCTTAGCGTGGAGAAGAGGAGGCTCAGGGGAGACCTTCTTGCTCTCTACAACTCCCAGAAGGGAGGTTGTAGCCAGATGGGGGTTGGTCTCTTCTCCCAGGCACCCAGCACCAGAACAAGAGGACAGAGGCTCAAGCTGTGCCAGGGAAGGTTTAGGCTGGAGGTCAGGAGGAAGTTCTACACAGAGGGAATGATTACCCATTGGAATGTGCTGCCCAGGGAGATGGTGGAGGTGTTCAGGAGAAGACTTTATGGGGTGCTTGGTGCCATAGATTAGTTGATTAGGTGGTGTTGGATGATAGGTTGGATACGATGATCTTGAAGGTCTCTTCCAACCTGGTCTATTCTATTCTATTCTATTCTATTCTATTCTATTCTATTCTATTCTATTCTATTCTATTCTGTTCCGTTCCGTTCCGTTCCGTTCCACTCCACTCCATTCCATTCCATTCCATTCCATTCCATTCCATTCCACTCCACTCCACTCCACTCCACTCCACTCCATTCCATTCCATTCCATTCCATTCTATTCTATTCCATTCCATTCCATTCCATTCCATTCCATTCCATTCCATTCCATTCCATTCCATTCCATTCCATTCTATATTACTTTCATTCCATGTCCAGATATACAATGGTCATCAAATACAGCACTGAGGTGGTGAAGCAACAGTTTCACTCTATCTCATATTCTGATGCTAAACTGAACTAAATTTTACAGTCTTTCTCAAGTAAAGTAACAGCAGGGATTTGGAAAAGGTTAAGGTGCAATCTTAATGTGTCCTTCTCCATTTTGTTGTTTTCTCAAAAGATAAATTTCATGCTATGATTGTAGCTTTACAGCTATTTCTTAGCCCTGTTGTTGAGCTCTCTTGCTAGGACATCAAATAGTGACCTGTACAATGGCAGAAGTTTGGACAGCTTCACGTATCCAGCACAGCAACATCTCGGCCACTTCCATTCTGAAACTTTATGAGAAAAAAACTGTTACTGTTTTTCAACAGAAGTTGCATAAAAATATTTTATAAGTGAGTTTATTGGGTTCCCACACATATGTAAAGAGAGAGCATGGAAGAGAAAGATTAATTATTTTGTCAGGAAATCCATAATTATAAAGCTGCAGCGAAAAGTGAGAGCAAGTTCAGCAAGTCAAGAGCTTTTATCAAAGTCGATAAAGCCTGAGAAATGGGGTCTTGGTATCAGGGCCCTGCAACAACAGAAATGGAACTAGAAAGAGATTGTCTGTCCCCTTCCTCCTTCTGCTTCTGAGGAAATGAAATTTTCAAGGCAAAAGGGATTAAAGAGAAAACTACTGGTACAGAAATGGAAATTTCTTCCTGAGGATGATTTGCATATTTTCCACATACACTTTTCTACGTTTGAAGATTTTGGCATCTACGTTCAAGGCTTTGATGTGGGTCAGCAGGTGACAGGATCCAAATGAGGACAGCACTGAGGACATTTTGGCTCCTTGCAAGTGCATCAGACCAACATAAATGACCATAATCATATTAGAGCGTAGTCACATTGAAACAGCCGGTTAAGTAGGTGTGGGGAAGTCACTGAGCCTAATGTGTCATGGACTACTTTTATAGCTAAGACTTCTCTTTGCAGTTTCACTTTTCTATGGGAGAGCCTAATTTGCACAACCAGTGCTGGCCACAACATTTCTTAGTTTTACATGAATGATTGGTTTGATTTAAATTAAAAAATTTAGCCTCACAAACTTTGAGGCTAAACACGTAAAAATACCTTGGCAAGATCTGGTCTTTTTTGTTAATGGTTGCAGATGTAAAATTCAATTCTGAATCTGCATCAGATGTAGCCAGCCTCGAAATCTTTCTATGTCATTCCTCTTCAGTAATGACATTCTGCACCAGGGGAGGTTTAGGCTGCATGTTAGGAAGAAATTCTTCCCAGCAAGAGAGATTGACCATTGGAATGTGCTGCCCAGAGAGGTGGTGGAGTCACCATCCATGGAGGTGTTTAGGAAGAGCCTGGATGAGGCACTTGGTGCCATGGTTCAGTTGATTAGATGGTGTTGGGTGATAGGATGGACTGGATGATTTCGAAGGTCTTTTCCAACCTATTTAATTCTATTCTATTCTATTTAATTCTATTCTATTCTATTCTATTCTATTCTATTCTATTCTATTCTATTCTATTCTATTCTATTCTATTCTATTCTATTCTATTCTATTCTATTCTATTCTTTCCATTCCATTCCATTCCATTCCATTCCATTCCATTCCATTCCATTCCATTCCATTCCATTCTAATTAAGACAATTTATTCTCTTTTAACTTTCCCTGTTAAATATTTTTGAGACTTTGTTCGTATTATGAAACAATAACCACAACTATCTTTTTGTCTCTCTTCCTCCACTATGTTTATAAAATATTCAAATGGACAATGTTCAAATGCCTGATTTGAAAAAATAAAAAGAGCACCTCAAATTCAAACCAACTCACGCTACAATCAAGCTCCATGTTCTTCCAGCTGAGATGGTTCCAAAATTCTTCCCAGTCCTCAAAGTAAAATCCAAACTGTTTTATATTTCAATATTTTGAATTCTTTATTTCATAGTGTTATCTTTCTTCACTATACTCCTTAGAAATGGTCTGAAATGGCTCAGACTGCAACCAAGTCTGTTAATTCATACATCCCTTTGGGTACCCAGCATTGTCACAAAGCCATGACACAGTTTCATCTGTCTGGGGGCAACTCAAAGTGATTTCATCCATTCACAAAGCAGAGATGAATCAGAAGTGACAGTATTTTTTTACAAAAAAAGCAATTACCAATGTGTAACACTTTCCTTGTGCATGATACAATGCTAATATTTGCTTACTTTCAGTTCAGAAAAAATACATTTGGTCATGTTAAGCCACACAGACAAAGTTGAAGGTAATTTTTTTCCCCAGCAATGTCAAATAATAGTGTTTTCCTCTGGTTTTAATATGCTCCTCAGATTTATTCTTTCTTAATCTAGTTTAAATATAAACACCTCACTGAGAAACAGTAAGAGATAGGTTTTTGGCATTTTCCACCAAGTCTCTAGAGTAAGATGGTTTAGCCATCACAACATAAGGCACAACTAAGGATAAGGAGGCTCCTTACCAGTAAACTTCTGCTAAGCTTCAAGGCTTGCAGCTGTTCTGCAGGCGTAAGGCAATGTGAGTTCTCCCAGGTCTCTCTATTGAACCTCTCTGCTCCCAAATGAGAGAAGAGACACATGACAAATCTAACCTGACTTGAAGTTCCACACTGTATTCCTTTATCATAGTATCATAGTATCATAGTATCATAGTATCATAGTATCAGTCAGGGTTGGAAGGGACCGCAAGGATCATCTAGTTCTAACTCCCCTGCCATGGGTAGGGACACCCCACACTACATCAGGCTGGCCAGAGCCTCATCCAGCCTGCTCTTAAACACCTCCAGGGACAGCACCCCAACCACCTCCTGGACAACCCATTCCAGGGACTCACCACTCTCATGCTGAAGAACTTCCTCCTCACATCCAGCCTGAATCTCCCCACCTCCAGTGTCATTCCATTATTATTCCTCTATAAAAGGAGAAAAAAATGATGCACGATTCCCACTCAGTTTGGGATTATGTTCCTCATACAAGCTTCTGCAATGTAGTATTATAGGAAAAGGTTCTTTATATGAGTTGAATAAACTCTACCCCAGGCAGAAAAAATAACAAACATTAATGCTTATCTGAAATTAAAATTTAGACAACTAAATTTTCTTATAGTTTTTGTTGTTGTTGTTTTCTTGTTATTTCAATTTGGAGTCTTTGTTTATGTTACAATTTGGGTAAAGGGCCTGGCAGTTAATACAGGAAATAAATCTTTCAGTTTACCTCAAACTGGAAAGGCCTTGACAGATGTTGCAGTTTGGGCTGGGTCCCCTCTGCTACGAGGGTGCTTCTTGTGTTCAGAAGTCTAGCCCAATGGGTGGACACAGGAAACCAGGTATTTCCTACCATATTTATCTGCACCACTATAAGATCCAGCATGGGGTCTGGCACTTCCTCTTTCTTCTCTCTCCGCTACCTGCTAACTGGGGGAGATGTCTCCCAGCCATGGGCTTGGCTATGGCCAAGGCCACGGAGGGATGGGCAGTCTCAGATCTGGCCAGCTGAGATTAGCCTATCAGTGGAGGGGGGAGAAGAAGGAGCCCTGGGGGTCTGGGGTGTACCCTCAGGTGGGGATGGGATGTTTCTGGGTCTGCTTTGGGATCTCTTTTGTCACTGTGCTTCTGGCTCTCTGTAAACATTCACCGCTTTGCATTCAAACTTTCCATCACTTTTGCAATCCATTTGTCTGAGTCATTATTTTTGCCCTTGGTGGGGAGGGGGTCAGCCTTAATGCATTACAACAGAAAAGGTCCCAGACCTGCAAAAATCTTATGCATCTGCTGTGCATTTACGGATCAGCCTCAGAAAAACGTTGCAAATTTAAGCACCTGCACAATCAAGGCAAAAGTAACAGATACAAATGTTTAGCTATAAAGGATTTACAAATATAAAATTTCAGGACATCAGACAAGCTTCCTAGGAGGGTGATATGAATCATATCTGTGTGACAGTACTTCCAAACACTAATCATCTTCCTAGTAGGAAAAAAACTTCTTAATTACAGGCAGATGTTGAAAATTTTGATTTATATGAAAATGTCACAAACCAAGTCCGTCAAAGAAAATAATAGGTTACTTGTTGGACTCTTATCTTTTTAGAAACAATGAAATACAGAAATGATAGAATTGCATTTAACATGCATTTAACTCTTACAAGCAGCAATGTCTCTCTAGTACCTGCTGTTTTACCATTTTAAATCCATGTTATGTGGTCTTCTTTGCATCACCAAAAAACATATCTGTATGATAAATATCTCCCACAAACGCTTTGCAGCCCTGGCTGCTTCCCTTTCACTGTGGCCAAGGGCTGCAGGTTTGCAACAGTCTCTTTGGAAGATACTATTCTGACCCTTCCCCTTTACCAGCAAACACCTTTATTCTATTTGTTTTTACTCATTTCCCCCCAAGGAAAGAACATTTTAGTCTTTAGTGTTCTTTAAATTTAATTAGCAGAATAATCAAGCCACGCCTTGAAGTCATTCTCTGTTTAGCATGACTTCCTATGTATATACTAGCCATTAAACTGTGGCATAATGCAAACATCATGATTCATACCATAGAGCAGTGCTGAAACCCATTTTACAGAGTCAGATATGCAAGTACAGAGCTTTTCCCTTTCCACCTACATTAATGGAGTAACAATTCCTCTTTGCTGCTCCTTCCCAACAGCAGATGTGTAGCCAGATTTAATACAAATGACTGGCTTCAGAGATCTCATTCTGTTCCCTTTCAAATTTTAAGTCCTTTCCAAAGGTGTGTATTTTGCATCTTGCAATTACAAAATCTTCCTGGTGTTTTTTGGTGGTTTAGTGAGGGATCTGTTTGCTTGTTTGTTTTCTTTTTGCTTGGTGAAACAGTGGTGTCACAATCCGGGAAAATGTCCACATGTCATGGGGCTCAGATTTCTCCATCTCAGAATTAAGGCACAAATGGTGCCCAATGCATGTGTCAGCTTTTATTGCACTTGCACAGCTTAAACTGAGGTTTAGGCTGGAGGTTAGGAGGAAGTTTTACACAGAGAGAGTGATTGCCCATTGGAATGGGCTGCCCGAGGTGGTGGTGGAGTCACCATCACTGGAGGTGTTCAGGAGGAAACTTGGCAGGGTGCTTGGTTGCATGGTTTAGTTGATTAGGTGGTGTTGGATGATAGGTTGGACGCGATGATCTTGAAGGTCTCTTCCAACCTGGTTTATTCTCTTCTCTTCTCTTCTCTTCTCTTCTCTTCTCTTCTCTTCTCTTCTCTTCTCTTCTCTTCTCTTCTCTTCTCTTCTCTTTCTTCTTCTCTTCTCTTCTCTTCTCTTCTCTTCTCTTCTCTTCTCTTCTCTTCTCTTCTCTCCTCTCCTCTCCTCTCCTCTCTCTCCTCTCCTCTCCTCTCTCCTCTCCTCTCCTCTCCTCTCCTCTCCTCTCCTCTCCTCTCCTCTCCTCTCCTCTCCTCTCCTCTCCTCTCCTCTCCTCTCCTCTCCTCTCCTCTCCTCTCTCCTCTCCCTCCTCTCCTCCTCTCCTCTCCTCTCCTCTCCTCTCCTCTCCTCTCCTCTCCTCCTCTCCTCTCCTCCTCCTCTCCTCCCTCCTCCTCTCCTCTCCTCTCCCTCTCCTCTCCTCTCCTCTCCCCTCTCCCTCTCCCTCTCCTCTCCTCTCCTCTCCTCCCTCTCCTCTCCCTCTCCCTCTCCTCTCCCTCTCCCTCTCCTCTCCTCTCCTCTCCTCTCCTCCTCTCCTCTCCTCTCCTCTCCTCTCCCTCTCCCTCTCCTCTCCTCTCCTCTCCTCTCTCCTCTCCTCCTCCTCTCCTCTCCTCTCCTCTCCTCTCCTCTCCTCTCCTCTCCTCTCCTCTCCTCTCCTCTCCTCTCCTCTCCTCTCCTCTCCTCTCCTCTCCTCTTCTCAACACACAAGGACAAGGGGAAGAGAGAGAGAGGGAGAAAGAGAAAGGGGGGGAAAAGAGGAAAGAGACAGGAGAAAGAAGATGCTCCATGGTGGTGCTCCAAAAGGGATTGGTGCTCTGAAGGTCCACTTGACAGAGTGGGTGGATGGACATCCCAGATGCGAAGTCATGCAGGACCCCTTTATAGTCCTCCTTTGAAGCAAACAACAAGGGTGGTTTTGCTTCTCCAAGTCCAGCAGGACAGTATCCACACATTCTTCCTGCATCCCTGGGATTTGCCTTCCCTGTCCAGTGGGTGTTGGGCATGCTCAGTACCGTCATGGGCCCATGCTCATGCAAGGGGTCTGGCTTTATTTCAGGGAAGGTACATAAATGAGGGTCTACATTTCACACTTCTTGGAACTCAGTTCAAAGGAAGGCTTTCAGAGTAAAGCTGTGATAGGTGGGTGGTGCTGGGACATCCTTGTTTTCCTAAACACCTCAGTCTCTGATAAGAGGCAATGTATGGAAATACAAACTGCAGTTCATGGTTTAAGTGCTATTTAATTTCATCCTATAAATAGTAGTCTGAGCACACCTGAATATACAAATACATCCCAAAAATATTATAGGGAATACCTCAGTCCATCAATGCCAGTCAATGGCAACAAAGATTGTCTCTCAGTGGGAACCAGGTACCTAAATATGTTTGGATTGTGCTCTACAGAGTAAGGATGCAATGCAACTTCTCCCAGGAAACCAGCACCAGAACAAGAAGACACAGTCTCAAGCTGTGCCAGGGGAAGTTTAGACTGAAGGTAAGGAGAAAGTTCTTCCCAGAAAGAGTAATTGGCCACTGGAATGTGCTGGCCAGGGAGATGGTGGAGTCCTCATCCCTGGAGGTACTCAAAAAAGGATGGGAGGTGTCACCTGGAGCCATGGTTTAGTTGTCAGGAGGTGTTGGGTGACAGGTTGGACTCGATGATCTCTGAGGTCTTTTCCAGCCTGGTTGATTCTATGATTCTGTGAAGTCTTCATTCAGATTCAGTATTATATTTATTTAGTGTTTCCTCAGAGCAAAGGTGGGCATGCTGCTTTCCATCCCAGTAAACTGGAGTTGTTTCTTTTTGAAAACATCCTTCTTTTCCATGGTCTAGCAGAACATGGTATGAGAGACTCAGAGTCTTTGGGTGAATGGTTTCAGCTTTCCCAAAGATAGATACAGGGTATGGTTGCTTTATGATCCAAGTTAATTCTCCTTTTTGTTGGGTTTTTCAGAAGGGTCAGTTATTTTTACTTCCTAAGGAAGTACTGTTGTTACTTCTGTTGTTGCCAGTGGCTGATATTTATCTAAGTATCCATGAGTTAGACTCATGTTGTTCAAGTTTTATTATTTTTAATAGAAAAAAATCCCTAGTATCTGTTTTCAAGGAGTCTGGACAGAGTAATGTCCTAGGTGGCTGCTCTAGGGAGGCAGATCTTTGGAAGAACCAGTGGGAAGGTGTAAGGATGAAAGATTGTTCTAGTGTTGAAAGGTAAGCAAAGGTTAATCAGTTTCAGTATACATATTCTTCATGCAATGCTGGAGGTAGCAATTGGTGATAATTATTGAGCAACTTTTAGACTGATTTCTTCAGGCAAGGAGGTTTGGATGATCATCTGGCTCTCTCAGTCCTATTCAGTGAGTGCTGGATCCTTCCATCAGCTGCAGATCTGACAGAAGAGTGATGATGGCAGAACGACATGGTTTTCATAGCACTCCTGAAAAGAAGGGTCTGAGCATGGAAGGTGCCTGAAAAGAAAGAATTTAACAAATCAACCACTCAAGCTTAAAAGGACTATTAACACATTAAAAATTTTATATATATATATATATATATATATAAAAATAACTAAGGGAGGATAGCAATACTCTAAATCCAAGCAAAGAGGTCTTTTCTCCACCAAGGGCATTCTGGTGTCTAGTAAGAGCTGCTTTCATAATTCAACATTAGTTAAGACACAAAATTTGGTGACTGGAATTCCTGAGTTCTGGTGCTCAAATAATTTTGATTCTTTAATGATGTGACATTTTCATAGGTATCTTACATCACACACTGTCTATGACTGACACAGAATCAGGGTGTCACGTCTCAACCACGTTTCCATGAATTCCACTGTGTTCTCACCAATTAACACAAACCATGAAAGTCTGTTATGACAGACAATTTATTTTGCTCATATTTTCCTGTAAAAGAAACAAACAACAACAGAGAAAGAAAGAAAACCAAGCAAAGAGCAAAATCAACCCACACTTTAGCAACCTCTGGGTAATAGGAAGGGAAACAATCCTTTGATTTAACGACAGGATCCAGAGCCCTCAATTAGCAGCCATTTTCTAACTTGAGTCCTTATACATATTTTTCAGGCTTTTAAATGCTACACGCACTAAATTGAGCCTTTAAGAAGCACAAGTTAGTGGGAAAAACCCACACCATGGAAACTGGTTAGTTGATTAATGTCCTTTGCTCCTAATTTTTGAGGTCTCCAATAATTAAAATTAATTTAATCTCCTGCATGTGTGTTATGTGCTCCTTCCATACTTGACCTTATATAATAAACTTTCTTTACATGGGAGTGTGAAGCACCTCTTGTTTCTCTGTCTGCAGAGTTCTATGCAGACAAATTCCTTCATGCCATTTCCCAAGCACTTATGAAAGGTTCCAGACCAAGGAGAATGAAAAATATTTTTTCAGTGAATTCTTCTTCTACAACTTGTTCTAAGATGGAATAACATTGCACTGAGTAGATCCAGAGGCTGCTTTCTTAGGAAAAAGAATCCCTCTTCTCTATTTTGCCAATACTTCTATACTGTTATTATACTGTTATTATCTCTTCCTATGCAGCACACACACACACACACACACACACACACACACACATGGGCAGGATGACCTCCCTGCTTCTGCTGGCCACATTGTTCCTGATGCAGGCCAGGATGTCACTGGCCTTCTTGGCCACCTGGCCGCACCTCTGGCTCATGTTCAGCCTACTACCAACCAGTACCCCCAGGTCCCTTTGTGCCTGGCTGCTCTCCAGACACTCTGACCCCAGCCTGTAGCACTGCCTGAGGTTGTTGTGGCCAATGTGCAGAACCTGGCACTTGGATGTGTTCAGTCTCATGCCCTTGGACTCTGCCTATCTGTCCAGCCTGGCAAGGTCCCTCTGCTGAGCTCTTCCATCCTCTAACACATCAACTCCTGCCCCCAGCTTGGTGTTGTCTGCAAACTTACTGATGAAGGACTCAATCCTCTCATGCAGATCATCAATAAAGATGTTAAAGAGCATGAGGCCCAGCACTGATCCCTGGGGCACACCACTAGTGACTGGCTGCCAGCTGGATGTGGCACCATTCACCACCACTCCCTGGGCTTGGCCCTCCAGCCAGTTCCTAACCCAGCTCAGAGTGCTGCTGTCCAAGCCAGGGGCTGACAGCTTGACCAGGAGTTTGCTGTGGGGGACAGTGTCAAAGGCCTTGCTGAAGTCCAGGCAGACTACATCCACAGCCTGCCCCACATCCATCAGGCAGTCACCTGCTCATAGAAGGAGATCAGGTTGGTCAGGCAGGACCTGCCCTTCCTAAATCCATGTTGGCTGAGCCTGATTCCTTGGCCATCCTCGAAGTGCTGTGTGATTGCACTCAAGATGACCTGTTCCATGATCTTGCCTGGCACTGAGGTCTGACTGACAGGCCTATAATTCCCTGGCTCATCCAATCAGCCCTTCTTGTGGATGGGCACCACGTTGGCAGTTTCCAGTCATCTGAGACCACTCCAGTGAGCCAGGACTGCTGAAAAACGATGGAGAGCAGCTTGGCAGCCACTCAAATGGTACTCAAATTAGGAAGTGCCCAAATGCTTGGATGGTAGTTACCAGGGAAATTAGCCCCAGACACAGAGCAATATGTTATTTAAAGGAAGCAAGGTGGTACAAGAATTCCAATGACAATCTAGTCTATCTCCTTGACCCTGTATTTGCATTGATTTAATTTACATCAAGTAAGTTAAGTGAAAGACCAAGCAACGTTGTTTCTAGTACATACTGGTGGTCTCCATATAGATAGAGGATAGAGCAGAAAGTCTTTGTGGAGGTGTTATGAGTGAACAACCATGTGCACTTAGACTCAAAAAACTTTGAGAGGTAGGTAGGAGGATCCAACATTGTGAAGGCTGTGTGTGAGCTGTTGCACTACTGACTGAAGCCTTTTGTCTATTATCTACTGTTCCTACCAGAAGAAAGACAAATAGTTATTTTTCTATTAAAAAAAAAAAATTCATAAACCCTTCATATCTCTGGAAGAAGGGGGTAGTGGCACAGGTCTTTCTCCCACAGAGGCAGAGAGGGTCTCTCTTAATGGAGGTCCTTCTCAGAGGTTTGTGTGAAGGACAGATACTCCCTGTTGTTCTCTTGAGGACTGGTAGAGCAATACAACAAAAATCACTGAGTGCAGAAGTTACTTTAAAATGAGCAAATATGCAACTCGTGCAGCCTACACATTACAAATAGCAGCTACAAAGGAAGCATAACCTCCACTTCAGTGATCTCTCAGCTTTTTATTTCCTTTGCCTACTGAACTGAATAGTCTCACTTGAAGTGAGAGGACAGCTGCATTCCTGTTTTTCTGAGGAGTCTCTGTACTTAGTGGACATGGAAACAGAATGACAAATAGAAGGAAAAGAGTTAGCTTTAACTTTCTGTGAGGTGTTTGTATGGATTTTATGGCTGCCATCTCTCCCACTAATTGATAGCTCTTCTCTGGTTTAATGATGGGCCTGCCTGTCCCCTGTTTAACAGACAGAGATGCAGGCAGAGGGAAGTTAGCCTCCAAAGTTGTGCTCACATAACAAGTACCTGTGACACAGCAAGGTGCCAAATGTAGATCCTCCAGGGCCTTCTCCTACAGTTTCTCCATCCTTCTGAGCCAAAAATAATGCAGCAGTCCTGAAAGTCAAAAGTGTTAAAATGATCAAGAAGAGTTTTGCTAGAGACTGAGCCCTGCTGATGCCAGAGTCCCAGCCATGCAGCTGAGATGTATCATGGAATCACAGAATGTTCACATTTGGAAGGGACCTCTAGATATCATCCAGTCCAAGCCCCCTGCCAGAGCAGGATCACCTATACCAGATCGCACAGGAATGCATCCAGGCAGGTTTTGGAAATCTGCAGAGAAGGAGGCTCCACAACATCTCTGGGCAGCCTGTTTCAGTGCTCCATCACCCTCACAGCAAAGAAGTGTCTCCTTGAGTTGAAGTTTGTCCATGGTTGGAGGCCAGGCAGATCCTCTCTTGCCTTCCACCAGGGCAGAAAAATGAGACCTAAAGAAATGGATTGCTGAAGTGATGGAAAGTTTAAACGGAAAAGCAGTGAATGTTCTGCAGAGAGCTCCAAGCACAGTGACAAAAGAAACCCAAAGCATACAGAATGCCTTACAGCATACCCAGAAGCATCCCATCACTCTCCTTCTCCCCACCTGAGGTACACCCAAAACCCCCAGGGCTCTTTCTTCCTCCCTCCACACTTAGGCCAATCTCAACCGGCCAGATCTGAGATTGCCCTTCCCCCTTTTCCTTTTGTCATTAGGCCTGGCCAGGCCTAAGAGGCCTTGAGATAACTCCCCTTCCATTACCAGATAGGGAGCATCTCCCATGGGAGCAGTGAAGGAAGAAAAAAGAAGTGTGAGGCCTTGCTGACAGATTTATAGGGAGCAGGACATTATGGGTATGAAATACACAGTTTTCTGTTTCCACCCACTGGGCTGCACACCCGGGCACCGGAGGTGCATCCCATGTGGCAGCAACAGGAGGCACCCAGCCTGAACTGTCACACGCCACCCCTGATTTCATACCATAATTCCTGCACCCAAAACATATCATCAAATTAGAAATCTTCAGATGGCATGTCTAGCAAAGCCGAAATCTTCATCTGGGCATCCTTCAAACAGTCTATCATTCAGGCTCAGGTATCAGTCCATTCCAGTTCTTGTCCCTCATCTGATGGAGCCTCCCAGTGGCAGAGCTCATTCTTCTGCAGTACGAGCTCTTAATGGATTTGACCAGGACACCCTGGTCACCTGGAAGAACCTCACAACTTGTCAGCCAAACCTTTATTTCCATCTACATCTACTCAATGGCATGTCTCCACCCCTGGGGCAAGCGAGTCGGAACAATCAGGCTCCACAACTGCTTCTCCATGCCTCCAGGAAACAGCACGCTGAGCCTCTCATAACCCACACAGACCTGTCCCAAGCCCAGTGCTGACCACTTCCAGCCACAGCCTGAGGCTGCACGGATGCCATGCACAGGCACACCACTTCCCGCTGAGCATTGATACCAGGCATGACAGATGGGCTGGAAAGGGTCAAGGGTCTCAGGAAATATTTGAGCCTTTTTTTCACACAGACAAGACCTAAAATCATTGATGTCTGGGAAGCAGTCTAAGGGATCCCACCCAAGTGAGACCTCATACTATAAAGATTTCTTCTCCTTCTGTTCCAGCAGTTATTTCTCCTCACTTTCTTTTTCACAATGTGTAAATGCAGCTACTTGTTTGGAATGCTTTTGATCCCAACCTATGTAACAGCAGCATGTAACTTTCTTTTCCAAAATGTTATAAGCATCTTCCTGTTCCTCAGGCAGGAGGGATGATAGAAAGATCTTGTCCATGTCTTTTTCCATAGCCTAGACAGCTCAGATCCAGGGATCAATCTGGTCTTTCAAATGACTTGCTGAAAAAGGGATCATGAAATATCACAGGAATTAAGATGTTTATGATAACTTTTCTGGGAGAGATGAACCTGGACCTCTAAGACACAGAGCTCTGCTGCAATATACGCTTCTTCCTGTGTCTTTCCATCCCAACATTAGTGATCTGGTACCTTCAATGCTGTGAAATACATGATGGATATCTATTTTGCACATAAATTAGCAGGTGGGATAACCATTTTAATTCATTTGATCACTGTAATAGAAGAATCAGAAGAGGCTTTCAGCTTGAATTCAAGTTTTCTGTATGTCTGCCTTCTGAAGTAAGCCATTTGTTAGGTAAATTTGTGCAAATTTCTTGTGTAAATCTGTGTAAATGTCTTGAAAATAAGTAGGGAATAAAGTCAGGTCCATTTTCACAATTAACCTTTGGCTAACAGTACATTCCAAGGTAGAGAAGTTAAAAGTTCTGCCACAACCAGAAACAGACCAACTGAAAGTCAAATTTGCAAAATTCTGTGTTTCCCTGGTGTAAATTTTGACTTCAGGCCAATCACCAGCTTCAAAGGATGCTGGCCATAGCTTTATTCCTGGTCTAAATGAGCTGCACATGACTTCAGTTCCTTCCCCTGTCCCTTTTCTGAATCTTGTCTGTTTAAGCACACCAGCCTATTGTGTTGGTCTTCATACCATAACATGGAAGAATCTTCAGGGCTTTGCAAATCTAATCCTACTGGAAGAACAGCTCCTTGGAGAAGCCCCTTCTCCTAACAGTGACTGTGTGTATATGGGTAACTAGAGGGTCAGGTATGTATAACAACCACATGATTTGCCCTCTTGGCAGGTTACTCATCACAGCAGATACTGTATACGTCCCTATGTCTGCATCCCTGATAAAGATGTCACTCACTGTATGCTTCCTGCAAGAATGGCAAACTACTGGCCACACCTCTGCTAAATCAGCAGATACTCAAAGCTAGCAGCAATAAGGTAAATCCTAGCTTTGGTTTCTTGATTACTGTGCTGGTGAGAAGAAGTTTCAGTTCTCCCTCCCCCACAAAGAAAGAAACCACAGCTAGCTCAGTTGAAGAAGCAAAGGGTAAAAGCTATATTTACAAGCAAGATGAAATGCAGTTAATATATACACAACATATACAGTATTTACAATATATACAGAAATACACAACAAAGAAAGCAATACAGAACAAAACTCCCTCCTCCGGACAGAGGAGGGCTCCCCCCCTGTAGCCCCCTCTCCCTCCCCCTACCTCCTTTTTTTCCAAAAAGGGTTAGAGAAAGAGAAAAGGTAATTAATAAGGATGAAATTTTGTTAGGCCTCAAAGCGCATACAGGGATTAGTCCTCTTATCTGTTATCCAAGGTCAGCTCTGGCTAGTTGCTCAGAAGCAGGCAGGCTGGAAAGGCAGAACAGACTGGAACAGAGACAGACTCAAACTGAACTAAAACTTAAAGTTGCATTCTACCAATCTACCAATGAAATTCATTTAGACCTATCTTTGTTTTCAAAATATTCAGCCAGAGTGTTCCAGCAAATGTCCCTTTCTTACAGGCACAGCTTAAAATGGTCACAATTACTTCTTTGCGTTGCACAGATTTTAAACTTGGACATTATCAGTCTGGCTTGTCTATTAATACCTTGCCTTCATACTCCATTTGCTTGAATTATAGCCATGCATTCTTAATCACCAATTTGCTCATGTGATAATCAGCAAATTACCATTGTAACAGAATAGAATGGCAAAACAAAATCTTGAGAGAGAAATCTGTGGACATTAAATGAACAATATATTCTATCATTCAGCAGTGCTTCTTTCACTAGAGAAGAGAAGAGAAGAGAAGAGAAGAGAAGAGAAGAGAAGAGAAGAGAAGAGAAGAGAAGAGAAGAGAAGAGAAGAGAAGAGAAGAGAAGAGAAGAGAAGAGAAGAGAAGAGAAGAGAAGAGAAGAGAAGAGAAGAGAGAGAAGAGAAGAGAAGAGAAGAGAAGAGAAGAGAAGAGAAGAGAAGAGAAGAGAAGAGAAGAGAAGAGAAGAGAAGAGAAGAGAAGAGAAGAGAAGAGAAGAGAAGAGAAGAGAAGAGAAGAGAAGAGAAGAGAAGAGAAGAGAAGAGAAGAGAAGAGAAGAGAAGAGAAGAGAAGAGAAGAGAAGAGAAGAGAAGAGACCTTCACAATCATTGTGCTCAACCTACTATCTAACACCACCTAATCAACTAAACCATGGCACCAAGCACCCTATCAAGTCTCCTCCTAAACATCTCCAGTGATGGTGACTCCACCACCTCCCTGGGCAGCACATTCCAAGGGTCAATCTCTCTTTCTATGAAGAACTTCTTCCTAACCTCCAGCCTAAACCTCCCATCGTGTAGGTTGAGACTGCGCCCTCTTGTTCTGGTGCCGGTTACCTGCGAGAAGAGACCAACCGCCACCTGGATACACAGTATCACAGTATCACAGTATCGCCAAGGTTGGAAGAGACCTCGAGGATCATCGAGTCCAACCTGTCACCACAGACCTCACGACTATACCATGGTGCCAAGTGCCACATCCAATCTCCTCTTGAACAACTCGAGGGATGGTGACTCCACGACCTCCCTGGGCAGCATATTCCAATGACAAATGACTCTCTCGGTGAAGAACTTTCTCCTCACCTCAAGCCTAAACTTCCCCTGGCACAGCGTGAGACTGTGTCCCCTTGTTCTAGTGCTGGTTGCTTGGGAGAAGAGACCAACCCCCACCGGGCTACAACCACCCTTCAGGTAGTTGTAGAGGGCAGTGAGGTCACCCCTGAGCCTCTTCTTCTCCAGGCTAAACAGTTCCAGTTCACTCAGCCTCTCCTCATAGGACTTGTGCTCAAGGCCTCTCACCAGCCTCATTGCCCTTCTCTGGACACATTCAAGTGTCTCAATGTCCTTCTTAAACTGGGGGGCCCAGAAATAGACACAGGACTCAAGGTGCGGCCTAACCAGTGCAGTGTACAGGGGCAGAATGACCTCCCTGCTCCTGCTGGCCACACTATTCCTGATACAGGCCAGGATGCCATTGGCCCTCCTGGCTGCCTGGACACACTGCAGGCTCATGTTCAGCCTACCATCAACCAGTACCCCCAGGTCCCTCTATGCCTGGCTGCTCTCCAGACACTCTGACCCCAGCCTGTAGCACTGCATGGGGTTGTTGCGGCCAATGTGCAGAATCTGGCACTTGGATGTGTTCAATCTCATGCCCTTGGACTCATGCCCACTTCATGCCCATCTGTGCAGCCTGTCGAAGTCCCTCTGCAAAGCTTCTCTACCCTCCAGCAGATCAACTCCTGTCCCCAGCTTGGTGTTGTCAGCAAATTTACTGATGATGGACCCAATGCTTTCATCCAGATCATCAATAAAGATGTTAAAGAGCATGAGGCCCAGCACTGATCCCTGAGGCACACCACTAGTGACTGGCCGCCAGCTGGATGTGACACCATTCACCACCACTCCCTGGGCTTGGCCCTCCAGCCAGTTTCTAACCCAGCTCAGAGTGCTGCTGTCCAAGCCAGGGGCTGACAGCTTGACCAGGAGTTTGCTGTGGGGGACAGTGTCAAAGGCCTTGCTGAAGTCCAGGCAGACTACATCCACAGCCTGTCCCACATCCATCAGGCAGTCACCTGCTCATAGAAGGAGATCAGGTTGGTCAGGCAGGACCTGCCCTTCCTAAATCCATGTTGGCTGGGCCTGATTCCTTGGCCATCCTCGAAGTGCTGTGTGATTGCACTCAAGATGACCTGTTCCATGATCTTGCCTGGCACTGAGGTCAGGCTGACAGGCCTATAATTCCCTGGCTCATCCAATCAGCCCTTCTTGTGGATGGACACCACGTTGGCAGCTTCCAGTCATCTGAGACCACTCCAGTGAGCCAGGACTGCTGAAAAATGATGGGAAGCAGCTTGGCAGCTCATCTGCCAGCTCTCTCAGCACCCTAGGATGGATCTCATCTGGTTCCATGGACTTGTGGGTATCCAAGTGGCTGAGGAGATCTCTAACTACCCCCTCCCGGAACACAGGGAAACTATGCAGCTCCCTGGTCCTTCTGCCAGCTCTTCAAGAGCTGTCTGGAAGGCAATCTGTCCTGCTAGTAAAAATTGAGTCAAAGACGGTGTTAAGTACCTCTGCCTTTTCCTCATCTTTTGTTACAATGTTCCCCTCTGTGTCCACCAAGGAGTGGAGGTTGTCTTTGCCCTCCTCTTGCTATTAATATATTTATAGAAAGCACAGGTCAGTCTAAGCTCTAAATAGGCTTTTGCCTCTCTAATTTTCTTCCTACATGACCTATCAACATCCTTAAACCTTCTATGGGTTGCCTCCCCTTTCTTCCAAAGGTGATACATCCTCTTTTTTCCCTTTAGTTCTATTAGAAGTTCATTACCCATCCAGGCTGGCCATCTGCCCCGGTGACTCATCTTCCAGCACATTGGCACAGCCTGTTCCTGTGCCTTCAAGAGTTCTTCCATGAAGTAGGTCCAGCTCTCCTGTAAAAGCTGTTGCATTTCAATTATATTTGCATTTATGTCTGACTTTTAACTCTGGGTCTCTGTGCTTCCTCTGTTTCAAATGTATAAGGTTTTTTTTTTCTTTTTTTTAAAAAGACCAAAGCACAGGACAGAAAATGTAACTCAGGTCACAAGGAGACAGGGATATTTAGAAAGATTTTTGTTAGAGTTCTCTCACCATTTAAGGAGCTTAGGCATCTGTCATATGTCTGCCTCCAGAGGCAGATATTAGAGCATCAGGTGTGCTGACATCAATCTGCTTACAAACAGACAAACAGTCTGGGAAAATCTAACGTGGATTCAAAGGAGGCCTTGGTGTAATAATACTTCTGGGTTCTCCAAAATCATACAACTGTGGCCGTCATTATTTTGGAGCTTACCAAGAGTAGTTCAGAGGTAATGATTCTCAGTAGATGATTTAGAAAATTCCAGACTGTACTCACACCTCTTGTGGTTGTTTCATATGCCATGACGGAAGGGGTTTTTATGAGAAAATGACAAGGGAGTAACTGCAAGACGACTCTCAAACCTTAAGTAGCTTCTTCCTCTTTCAACAGGCATGAAAAGCCTCCCTTATTGCAGCTGACTTAATTTGCCCCAGATCTGGAATTCTCCATCTTCTATTTGCCCTTTGACTGTAATTTGTACTAATCTTAAATCATCTGAGGAAGTATCTTGAATATTTTCCTTGTTGGTTTTCTGCTGGGTTTTGGTTTTGCTTTTTTTGTTGCTGGTTTTTGTGGGGTTTTGTTTGGTTGGTTGTTGGTTTTTGCTTTTTGGAGAGTGGTTATAGGAGGTTAAGATCTACTTTTCATAGTAGGAAAGCAAGGTACATGAGCTCTTATCTCCTATCAGACATATAACCCGTCATACTTTGCTCCTGAGTACACAAACTTTGTAAAATTTTAACCTCTCTGAAATCAGTTTTGTCCTTTCTCACAGTAATGATGGGATTTAGGATTACCCAGCTAGAACAACAAACTTATACCTGAGATCAGGTGGGCCCAGATGTAGAAAACGAGGGCTGAATTCCCACCTAGTGTTGAGTTAAACCAGCTCTGCATGCTGCAGGGGTGTTGTGCTCTCCTACACCCATTGAAATTCTTGGTCTGGCTGAAAAAAGCACCATCACATCATACAAAATGCCTCTCAGTTAACTTCAGAGGCATGGAAGAATTTCCCAAAGTAAGAATAACCTCTGGTCTATTAACATCCAGTCCATTATCTGATTGTTCAAGTAGAACATAGTATTAACACAAGGATTGTGCAATTTGATAGGAAAGAATTTGAGACCCACTGTTCATGTGATGGGCTTTTAATCTATTGCAAAATCTCTTTTTTTTTTTTTTTTCTGCATCCAAAAAAAGGAAATCTGCCATGTTTCAATGGCTTGAGCAGGAAACAGACATCTGAGGCATATGTTTGGCTGTCTCTCCATACGCATATATACACACTAAGGCCCCTTCATGACTCTTTCTTGAAGGGCGCCGTGAGCTGGCTGTGAGGTAAGAGGCATTCATCTAAAAATTCCATCTCTGTTCCACAAATGTTTGAAAAGAAACCTTTTTGTCTTGCTGTTTCTGCAGTAAACATGGAAATAACCTTTATTTTAAGAGCTGGTCTTTATTTATAATACTTAAAATTGATTTCCAAATGTGTGCGGTGACAGGCATGAATAATAGCAAAGAATAACAACAATCCTGACAGACATTGCTTCAAAACTGGGAACTTAAGACTTTTTCCTTATTAGATTTATTTTTCCTTATATTTATTCCTTCAAGGGTATTTTGGATTGTTACACAACTTTGTTGTGGAAGAATTTATTCAAAGCCAGAATAGATTATTTTTCTTTTCTTTTTTTTTTTTTTTTTTCTTTTTACTCCTTTCTATACAGTCTTATTTAAAATAATAGAAAATCTCTGAGAGGGAAAGAGAGAGTTTTGCTTATGCATGCAGATTATGCAGTTTTGAATGTAAGTTTTTAAGGGAGCTTTTTTTGGCTTTGTTTTTCCCATCAAAGAGAACGAGTGTGTCAGACAGTCTTACACTTGAATTTGTGACTTAGTGCTCCCGTATGCCAACTGTGTGGTTGTTTAGTGCATGCTTTGAGAGCTGATTTTACAGGTCTTAAAAGTCTGTTTTAATAATTCATATTGATTCAGCAGGGGATGAAGATGCTTGACATGTTAAATGATTAACATTTACATTATGGACATGTTAATTACTATATTTTTTATATCATTATCTTTTATAAACTGAGTGTTTTTAAAGGGACATCAGGAGATTTACAAGAAGCTGGAAACTAGAGTTGTACAAAGCAACCACAGACATATTTCCACCCTTCTTTTCACTCTTCTCTTTTCATTTCTGTATTTCAGTAAAGATCTTTTTTTCCCACCCCAACACTGAGCTAAAATAAATTTAAAACAAAAAGAAAACAACAGCAAAACAGGCATCGAAAGAGACTGGGAAGAAACCATCTGGTGATTCTGTAGTAATTCAGTCATGAATGGCATTACATCTTCCCCTACTTCCCCTCTCTGCACACAAGAGATTGCTGTCATGGCTGCAGTCATGATGCTTTGCATTTCAGCTCTGTCTACTGCAGTGTCTGATTCACAATGGTGACTAGCAAACAAGCAGATTAAAACAGTTTATCTATACAGTTTCTTCCTTTTCCTTCAGAAAAATGACTTAGCTTTAAGCGATCAAAGGTCACCACACAATAAAGCAAAAGGGAATTTACTTTTGAGTAAGGCATCTTGATAAAACGTTGTGTTGCAGACCAGAGAACTAATCTTTCCTATATCTCTGGTCCATTTCAGCCACACTTGGACATTGTATTGGCAAATACTGTCTCGAGAAATCTTTGTGGGACTAGCAGAGGATGAAAACTTTCAGGGTGCATTGACTTAATGAGGTTACGACAGAGATAAGGCAATCAGTAAATAGGAGAAGTTTACCGACAGTGGCTGGGGACAGAAATGGTGTAGCAAGATCTATAAGTCAGTACAAGAGAGAGAGATAAAGGAAAATATCAGATGGAGGACATGAAACTCTCTCAGATGAGGTGAAGATACCTCACCTCCACCCTCATAACATCTCTCTTAAAGCTATATTCCCAAAGCTGTCCTCCAAGGCAAAGAGCTCTAGAGGAAGGGTTCTGTCCACACATCAATAAGGTGAAGATAAGACAGCAATCTAAGCCTGGGGCTAGCAATTAGGCTAGGCTAGGCTAGGCTAGGCTAGGCTAGGCTAGGATAGGGTACGATAGGATAGGGTTAGTTACAAGGGACCTACACTATTTATCTAGTCCACTTTCCTTATCAATCCAAGGCTGGTCAAAATTTAAAACAAATAGTTAAGGGCTTCACAAATTAAAGGATAATGCCTATATCTAGATGTAGGACTTTTCCCATTGGTAAGTCACCGGGATTACTGCATGATCCTCGTAGACAAAATGCTGCAAGAATTGTGTTTAGAAGTCAAATAGGGAAGTGTATACCTTGAAGAGAAGAATGAATCTGAGCTTTTTCTATACTTAGTCCTCCAAACTGGACTACGGAAGAACACTAATGCAGGTACAGATTTCACTTAAATCTAATGAAGTCTTAACATGAAAGGAGCAATCACAGTCTTATTTGTCTGGAGGACACTCTCAAAGTGTTTCTAGCTACTGCTTGAACAGAGTCATACTGCAATGGAGGTACATGATAGCATCATTAATAAAAACTGGAGAAGTTAGGCAACAGTGGAGCAGGACGAGGGGAGCAGACTGTGAGTTTTGAGTTTAAGGAAAGCTTTCTCAGCGGGATGTTCTATATAAATTTGGGGCTACACTTCTACCAGAATGACTGCATGCATGTATGAAATTTTCATCCCTAACTTTTGGAGTTTGGAAGCCTGAGGCAATAAGACTTACTTCTGCATATTATTTCTTCTGACCAGTCTTGCTACATCAAACCATTTTTAATCTGTAGGAGGGTGGAAAGAAGGAGGTGCCAAAAAGCTCCAGGAAAAAGAGAACATTTCTTATTCCTTCAACCCAACCAAGTGTTGGAAAATTCACAAAAAAAAAAAATTAAAAATAATAAAATTCAAGCCTTCATAAAACTACTGACTAACCCAATAATCTCTGAAATCCTGAAAAATTCAGATCATTAGATACTGTTTGGTAAAGAACAGTTTTGGTTGTGCCTTTCTCTCTGCTGCCATAACCCTAAGGAAGGCTGTTTCAATATTATCACTTTTTTTTTTCACTTGTAATCAATATAATTAACAGTGAAAACTTTTCTTTTTTTTTTTTTTTTTTTTTTTGCTTTGTTTTCTTTTAAATTCTTGTTCATAATAAAACCAGATATTGTGTTATGACTTAAGTCCAGGTCTGTACAACAATCACTGAATGCTCTGAATGTTGCCAATGTAGGAAATCATTGTCAGGGAGACTTATATCCTGTTTCTTGAACTCAGCAAATAGAAATACTGAACTTGCAGAAAGCTTTACTGCCTAGTTCAATATCACAATGTTAATAATGAAGTTTTGCCCTCTGTTGACTACATCCTAGCATGGGCATCTTGAAGTGGGACTCAGTGAGGACTTTCTGAGATGGACTTCCTGAGTTCCAACTCAGTAAGTCTTTGTACAGCCCAGGACATCCTTTGGTTATAAACCTTAAATAAGAAGTTGCAGGCTACTCAGTGTAATTTTACACAGGCAAATTAACAGTTTCCCTGGTGGATTTTTCTTTCTCTGACCAGGTTTTTAGCCCAACACCTTTATTCTTATCATCTCACACATGTTCCAAAGGACATTCTCACAAAACTCGAGAATTTCTTGAGCCAATATTTTTAAACTTGAAATCAGGTTCGTAAAACTATATCCAGAAATACAAATACTGTCACAGTTTTGGAGAGTGCTAAATATCCTGTAAATGTCACCGAATCAGTGCTTAAAATTAAATTAGCTGGTATTGCATAGCCACTTTCCAGAAGGCATTTATCTGAAAATATGTAGGGGAGGAATGAAAAAAAACGGGAATCAGTGCTCAATACAAAACTTTCAGTTGCCCAGATCTTCTGCACCATCATTTCTGGTTTTCTTTTCAGGGTATGGTTTTCTTTTCATCAAAACTAAAACTCACACGGAGGCTCTGACAAACAGTAGAAATTAATTTGCTTTCCTTTCTTCTTCTTCTTTTTTTTTTTTTTTTTTCCCCCTTCTTTTTTTCCTTACAGAAAGCACTTCCCTTCTATAAAAGCTTTTGGCATTTTGAATACCAAAAAACTACTATGCCTAAAAGTTTTCAAAATCAGCACTGCAAATTAGAAGCACACGTCCTAGTGGTGAAGTTCACAAGAGGAGCTCTGGGCGCAGAGGGGTTCATGTATCATAGTATCATAGTATCATAGTATCATAGTATCATAGTATCATAGTATCATAGTGTCATAGTATCAGTCAGGGTTGGAAGGGACCACAAGGATCATCTAGCTCCAACCCCTCTGCCATGGGCAGGGACACCCTACACTAGATCAGGCTGGCCAGAGCCTCATCCAGCCTGCTCTTAAACATCTCCAGGAACAGGGCCTCAACCACCTCCCTGCACAACCCATTCCAGGGCTTCAACACTCTCATGGTGAACAACTTCCTCCTCACCTCCAGCCTGAATCTCCCCACCTCCAGCTTCATTCCATTCCCCCTAATCCTATCACTACCTGAGATCCTGAGAAGTCCTTCCCCAGCCTTCTTGTAGGCTCCCTTCAGATACTGGAAGGCCACAATGAGGTCACCTCAGAGCCTTCTCTTCTCCAAACTGAACAGCCCCAACTCCTTCAGTCTGTCCTCAAAGGAGAGGTGTTCCAGCCCTCTGATCATCTTCATGGCCCTTCTCTGGACACATTCCAGCACTTCCACATCCCTCTTGTAATACAGGCTCCAGAACTGGAGGCAGTACTCCAGGTGGGGTCTCAGCAGAGGTGAGTAGAGGGGGAGGATCACCTCCCTCGACCTGCTAGCCACACTTCTCCTGATGCAGCCCAGGATCTGATTGGCTTTGCGGGCTGCAAGTGCACACTGAGAGCTCGTGTTGAGCTTCTCGTCCACCAGCACCCCCAAGTCTCTCTCCTCAGGGCTGCTTTCCAACCAGTCACTGCCTAGTGTGGATTTGTGCCTGGGATTGCCTCCACTCAGATGTGCTTTGCAATGATAAGCTGCTACTTTAGTTTTTGGTTTAGGGATTTTTAGCTTCTTCCACAGTTCACATGAGGGAATATCTGTACTCCAAGCAATACGTCATAATCATGTGCTTCAAATTCACCTCCAAACAAACAGGGGCACAGTGTTGAAGCCTGTATTACAAATTGCTCCTGGGGCAGATTCTGACCAGGGATGGGTATAAACAAAAATAGAAAACCACTCTATTCACCCCGTCTCTGACCATGCACTGCATGTGAAATTATGATTCCCTTCTCCTAAGGTGTTAGATACATGGGGTGCAATACAAGAACGTTTAAATTTGCATGTGAGCTAATGTGAAATGAGAAGAACAACTATTCCTAATGCACCTGCTTTTTCATTTAGGTTCAAGCAAGTCTTCCTGAAGCTTTTTCCTGGTTTGGATTTCTTATCCCTGTTGCCCAACATTGGCCCAATCTTCAGATCTTTTCATCACTGAAGTGAGATGCTGCAATGAACCCGTGAGTAGGATATGGAAACAAAACTTACTGATTAGATAAACATTGCAGAGTGCCAGTGACCAGCAGGAGATGCTGCAGATAGTTTGGGTTGTTGCAGAGTCGGGGTGATGGATTTGACTGTAAGGCTGTGTCATGTTGAATATGTTTTTATATCTTCATATGTTCCCCTGAACATGAATCAATATCTGTCCCATAAAAGCCATGAGGGCATCCCTGGAGAAAACAAGACTACTCACATTTTAATTTTGATTTTCAAGATCCTGCACATTAGGTGGGCATCTGCCTTCGGACTTGCTAAATGTGGCAACTTCTGACAAAATTCTAGCTAAGCACAATTTACCATATTTTTCCCATGACTGTTGTTGATATAGCTCCTTGCCTCTGTAGGGGTTTTTGGGTTTCTATTTACCTTTGTCTCGATAAAGATAAATCTGCCAAATCCTACAAGGTAGTGGGAATCATGGATGCCCTTACAATCAGTTACCTCAAAGAAAACCATATCTTACAGAAAAAAAAAAACCAAAACACAAACAAAACCAAACCCCAATATTTGATAGGAAATTGTGCCACTTTCCTTTGAGCAACCCTCTGTCTAGGGTACAGGTGCCCTTTGCATAAGATGAGGCATTTAAAAGGTAGGTATCATTACCCAAACAGCTGATGTATTCCAGTCTCTCTGTATGAATTGCAAAGTTACCAAATGATATGTGCAGAACTATCTGTCTCTTCTTTTAACTCCACAAAACTTTTCCAGAATTAAAAGCTGCAAATGCAAATACTTTCAGATATGTTTCTGCTTGCTTATAGATTTTTCAAGATTTTTTGGGTTTTTCTCTAGTGGTAGCAAGAACATTTTTACTTCTTTTTTCCTTTTTCCTTTACTTGTTGTTCCATTTGTTGCAGAACGAAGCTCTGAGCCATTTATTCTCTCAGAACACTACCTCCAGAGCTAACACGGTGTTGTTTACAAACGTTGAGTACATTTACTTGCGCCGGTAGGCTCTGGGTTCAGGCTGAGGTCTGCAGATCTTATCTATGTTCAAAAATATGGATTTTTGCCACATTTATAAAATGGGAACAAAAATTTGCGTATAGAGCTCTATGTCACTTCTGTAACAGCCTGTGCTGTAACTCTGCAAAGAGAGAATCTGGTGGAGACTCTCTTGGTGAATGTTTGTACAGCGCAGTACTGATCACACCTGCAAAGACTCTCTTTTTCTCCCCTGGAAAGCCATAGCTGTCCTTGCCTTTATCTTCAGCGTCAATCTCTCCCCATACTGAGACAATAGAGGTAAGACACAGGATAGCTTTGTCTGAAGAAGCACACTCAGACTAGACTTCCAGACTAATTTTCTGCCTGGGTTACTTTCTTAATTATAATTTGTGTTCTCATCATGTCGCTCAAGAGTACATTTTAAATGAGCTTGCAATACATGGTGTAGAATACCAGCTTTGTAGCACTGGTTGCAACCTAGAATACCAGCTCTTCATTTGTCACAATGCAAATGCCATAATCATAACAAGTTTTCAAACCTGGGATCTATTTTTTTCCCACCTATTTGTAAACTGAAGTCCCAGGATTCATTTTCCCACTTCATATGCATGACTACTGGCGCAGGATGTGGATTTACCTTTGGACAATCGGAGATATGTATGCTATAGATCATGTTCCAAAACACTATTAAATGTGTGGGAAATGTAAAAAAAATACAGACAAAAAAAACCCCCAACAAACAAAAACCAACCCTCACAACAAAACCAAGCCCCCCAAAACCTCAACTCTGTATTTTATTTAGCCTTCTTACATTTGCTACTAGGTTCTAGATAAAATGTTTAGGGTGTTTTACTGAAACCCACAAAAAGTATAAAAGAAAGAAAACAGAGAATAAAGAAATTAATTATTTATATACATACTAGAAATATTTCCCAGGAATGGAGAACTCACTTTTATTGAGTGACAGAAATATGATACGTGGTTGTGGTGAGAGTAGATGAAGCTAAAGTTTCAACTCTGAATTAAGTATCTCTTCCTGGGAAACAGTCTGATGCAAAATTTTCAGGGTCATCTCATTCTATTGAGTTAATTGAACTGGTAGAGACACTTTAGAAGAGTAGGGCCATGCACTGAAGAACGTGTATATGGGAAAAAAATGTAAGCTATGGATTGTTACACAAGTTTATTTGTGCATATTTATTTGTGCAGCTTGCTTAGCCTGATTAACTTTGTGTTAGGATTTACCTACAGATACATCACTGAGCTGGTCCATGTGACCTCTGTGGTGGTGCTCAGATGAAAGCTTGCTTGTTCTCTGCTCTAAGAGGTCACATCCTGCTGTTGACCTACATCAGGATAAATGGCAACACTCTCTCAACTGCACTGAGTGCATTAGGTTTGTGTTAGAGAGAGAAGTCTGGCTTCCACACCTACCTGGCCCTGCTTTACACTGATTGGTCTGAGCTTGTGTGCTTGAATCCACTTCATCCTTGAATGGTGATATTTTTTCTTCAGCCCCTGTGGCCATCGAGGTAAAATTTCATATGACCCTGATGGATAACAGCCATTAGTTGCACCTTGACTACATACAATATCAAGAGCACTTCTTGTCACAGTGCAGCCAGGCTCATTTGAGGATTTTTGCATGACAAGTATGAGTGATTTTGAGCAGGATATAGATGCTTAACTTTGGATTATCAAATATCTGTCTATTTTGGCCCTAGCCACTGCTTTCTCCCCCACATGTGTGAGAGAGATCCTCCCTCCTTTGCAGTGGGCCCAGAAGAAAATGTTGGAACATGTCCCCAGCCTGCCCACTTTGAGCATGATAGCCCAAAAGGAAGGACAACCACTACAGAGGTTCTACAACTGTCTCTTCATATCTCGGTAACCAAAGGCTCTATTACCTCATTCAGGCTGCTGAAAAACACACAGCTGATGCTAGAAGTAATCTTGTCCAAAGGAGAGACTGTGAGATCTCCCACTCCCAGTCATGGTAGCAGAGTGGTGTGCACAGGTCTCCAGGAAAGTATAGCTCAGCACCTCAACCATCACCCCAGCCTCGAGCAGCTCAGCTGTGGAAATCACTTTGATGTAAATCTCTCAGCAGCCTTTTTGTCTGCAATAAATGGTGCATAAAGGATATGCAAAATTGTTTGGTGGACAGGATTATCTATATGTTTACTGCTCTCAGCACTTTGCTTTTGTCTTTTGACTGTGTAGTTTCTATTGGCATGAATAGCCGTGCATGAAGCTAAAGCTGAACATGAACAGGGTGTAAGAGAGCTCTGCCTTGAATCTGGGACAACTATGCACTCGTGGTTCGAAGAAACATGAAGTTAGAATTTCAAGCAGTAGAATGTAATTATTTTCCATTTTCAAGGTTTCTTGTTTAGTGTCACTCCAAATGTAGGCTTTCTATAGAAATTCTGTATCTTTATTATCTCCATGGGTGCATCAGTTTTGGTTTGCTATTTTACATGTGCACCCTTTCACCACACACACATGCAGAGTTGTGGTACCTGATATTGTGGGGGTTTATACTATTATCCTTACAGATCTCTCTTGATATGCATTGTTCTCTTGTCATAATATGATGAAGATATAAAATATTTGTGCAAAGATTAAAATCAATGTTTATCACATTTATCAACCTTACCTGTTATTGTTATATATATATTGTTTAAAGAAAGCTCTTCAGAACAAGAGGACACAGTCTCAGGCTGTACCAGGGGAGGTTTAGGCTGGAGGTTAGGAAGACGTTCTATATAGTGAGAGTGATTGCCCATTGGAATGGGCTGCCCAGGAAGGTGGTGGAGTCACCACCACTGGTGGTGTTCAGGAGGAGACTTGATGGGGTGCTTGGTGCCATGGTTTAGTTGTTTAGGTGGGTTGGATTGGTTGATGGGTTGGACGCGATGATCTTAGTGTCATAGTATCATAGTATCAGTCAGGGTTGGAAGGGACCACAAGGATCATCTAGTTCCAACTCCCCTGTCATGGGCAGGGACACCCCACACTACATCAGGCTGGACAGAGCCTCATCCAGCCTGCTCTTAAACACCTCCAGGGACAGGGCCTCAACCACCTCCCTGGACAACCCATTCCAGGGCTTCACCACTCTCATGGGGAAGAACTTCCTCCTCACATCCAGCCTGAATCTCCCCACCTCCAGCTTCATTCCATTCCCCCTAATCCTATCACTACCTGAGATCCTGAGAAGTCCCTCCCCAGCCTTCCCTTCAGATCTTAAAGGTCTCTTCCAGCCTGGTCTATTCTACTCTACTCTACTCTACTCTACTCTACTCTACTCTACTCTACTCTACTCTACTCTATTCTATTCTATTCTACATCAGAAGTCTATCATTCATATGAAAAGCACAAATCAGTTAAGCAAGAGATAAATCAATGATTTGAAACTTTATTGTTCTCCCTTTTAATACTTTCAAAAGAAATTGAATTGTTTAACTTTGATAACTTTATAGACTGAATAAGTCTGGTTAAATGCATCTGATCTGGATAAAATTTGAAACAATCATGGATAGCTTTCACTTTGCTAAACCTTCTGTTTCATTAAAAAAACCCTGCATGACAAAAATCTGGGGGGGGTGGGAGTTGGTGGGGGTGAGTATATGGTTCCAAGTTTAGTCAATGTTTTTTTTAGATATAAATAAAATTATTAATTTAAATTTGGATTATCTCATTAAAAAAATAAATTTAAAAAGGCAAGACACTCTGAAATACAGAATTTTGACACATTCAGTCCAAGAAATAGCAGAAAGTACTTGAGGCACTCAGTGCCATGGTATGCCTGATTGGATAGGGCTGGGTGATAGGTTGGCCTGAATGATCTTGGAGGTCTCTTCCAACCTGGCTGATTCTAGGACCCTATGATCCTATGTATAACACTTCTGAAAATGTTACTCAAATTTTGTTTTGTGCTTAGATTTTTTACTGACACTACCAGAGGTATGGACATAAATGTGTGACATCTGATCAGATCAGTCTTTTCTGTCTTTTTTTTTTCTGCTGATCAACTTCAATTTGTCTTGAGAGAGTTGGAAGAGCAGGAAACACCATGCTCTGGCACCAAGCACAAACTGAAACTCAAGCAGGAGTCTGGGTTTTTGGTTTTGTTTTGTTTTTCTGAACCCATGAGATAAGCTGGGTTGGAAGGTGGGCTGAATGAGAGAGCCTGTGGAAGTCCAATTCACCTTTAGTTACATTTCTTAACTCACCATCATTATTGATGACAAAGAGATTCCTTGGGGTTTTAATATACAGTGAGAGTATCCACCACAAACCACAGAGCATTAGCTGCTGCTTTCACTGGGCATGAGAGTTCTCTATTGATTGGTTTCCTGAGCTCAGCAGAGCTTTTATTTATGTTTACATTGTTTATGATTTCTTCTTTATCTGCGGTGTGTCAAACAAGCCCAGGATCAAATACTCATATTTACCAAAAGGATATCTGTATTCTTAAAGAAACCATTTTGCTCCCAGCCATCTGCCAATACTGGCCAGAGCAGAATGAAAAAGTGCCCACACTGGCCTTGAAACCACCTTGGCTTATTTACTTGAAACCTCACATATAATCTTCACTGGGCTCAGGAAATGATTAAGCAAGTGTGGAGAGGAAAAATCCATCAAATACTGTAAAAGAAAATGAAGTAGAGCACTGAGTCAACAGGTATGTGAGCCACATCACTGAGATCATACTAGAATCATAGAATCAATAAGGGTGGAAAAGACCTCGGAGATCATCAAGTCTAACCTCTCACCCAATACCTCATGACTGTTAAACCATGGCACCAAGTGCCACATCCAATCCCTTTCTGAACACCTGCAGGGATGGTGACTCCACCACCTCCCTGGGCAGCACATTCCAATGGCCAATCTCTCTTGCTGTGAAGAACTTTCTCCTCACCTCCAGCCTAAACTTCCCCTGGCACAGCGTGAGACTGTGTACTCTTGTTCTGGTGCTGAGTGCCTGGGAGAAGAGACCAATCCCCCACCTGGCTACAACCTCCTTTCAGGGAGTTGTAGAGAGGTCTCCCCTGAGCCTCCTCTTCTCCAGGCTAAGCAACCCCAGCTCCCTCAGCCTCTCCTCACAGGGCTTGGGCTGGAGGCCTCTCCTCAGCTTTATTGCCCTTCTCTGGACACCTTCAATAACCTCAATGTCCTTCTTAAACTGAGGAGCCCAGAACTGGGCACAGGACTCAAGGTGTGGCCTAACCAGTGCTGAGCACAGGGCACAATGACCTCCCTGCTCCTGCTGGCCACGCTGTTCCTAATGCAGGCCAGGATGCCATTGGCCTTCTTGTCCACCTGGGCACACTGCTGCCTCATGTTCAGCCTACTCTCAACCAGCACCCCCAGGTCCCTCTCTGCCTGGCTGCTCTCCAGCCACTCTGACCCCAGCCTGTAGCACTGCCTAGGATTGTTGTGGCCAATGTACAGAACCTGGCACTTGGATGTGTTCAGTGTCCTGCCCTTGGACTCTGCCCATCTGTCCAACCTGGCAAGGTTCCTCTGCTGAGCTCTTCCACCCTCCAATAGATCAATTCCTGCCCCCAGCTTGGTGTCATCTGCAAATTTACTGATGATGGACTCCATCCCCTCATCCAGATCATCAATAAAGATATTGAACAAGATGGGGCCCAGCACTGACCCCTGGGGAACACCACTAGACGGAAGGATGAGTTTAGACTTCCCTTGTTCTCATACTCTTTCCTAGGTTTTTGCTACAGGGCACTGTCTGTTATGGCATAGTGAGCTGCAGGGACTTAAACTACAACAGTTTTCTTGTTCCTGATGAGAAATATATAACAAGTCCTTACCTGGATATTCACATAAACAGACTAGAAGTGGTCTTCAGAAGTGGATAATTATGGGTAATCCATATTAATGGAAGTAGCACGAGTATCACTACTTGTACTGGTAGCCTCTTTACATGGAATCATAGAATCAGTCAGGATTGGAAGAGACTACAAGGATCATCTAGTTCCAATCCCCCTGCCATGGGCAGGGACATCCCACACTAGATCAGGCTGGACAGAGCCTCATCCAGCCTGCTTTTAAACATCTCCAGGGATGGGGCCTCAACCACCTCCCTGGACAACCCATTCCAGGGCTTCAACACTCTCATGGTGAAGAACCTCCTCCTCACATTCAGCCTGAATCTCCCCACCTCCAGCTTCATTCCATTCCCCCTAATCCTATCACTCCCTCAGATCCAGAGAAGTCCTTCCCCAGCCTTCTTGTAGGCTCCCTTCAGATACTGGAAGGCCACAATGAGGTCACCTCAGAGCCTTCTCTTCTCCAGACTGAACAGCCCCAACTCCTTCAGTCTGTCCTCAAAGGAGAGGTGCTCCAGCCCTCTGATCATCCTTGTGGCCCTTCTCTGGACACATTCCAGCACCTCCAGATCTCTCTTATAGTAGGGGTTCCAGATCTGGACACAGTACTCCAGGTGGGGTCTCAGCAGAGCTGAGTAGAGAGAGAGAATCACCTCCCTTGACCTGCTGGCTTTGCGGGCTGGAAGTGCACACTGAGAGCTCGTGTTGAGCTTCTCATCCACCAGCACCCCCAAGTCTCTCTCCTCAGGGCTGCTTTCCAGCCAGTCACTGCCCAGCCTGTATTGGTGCCTGGGATTATCTCGACCCAGATGCAGGACCCTGCACTTGATCTTGCTGAACCTCATGAAGTTGGCTTGTGCCCACCTCTCCAGCCTGTCAAGGTCCCTCTGGATGGCCTTCCTTCCCTCCAGCGTGTCTGCTGCCCCACACAGCTTGGTGTCATCAGCAAACTTGCTGAGGGTGCACATGACTCTAGACAGGATCAAAGTAAGTGCCCTGTAAAGCAATCAATTGGTGATACCTAAAACCAGGAAATGAAAAAAAAGAAAAAAAGACTTTTGACTTTCTAATTCATATCTAGAATCAGTTACAACAGTGCATGACAGCCATGGCTCTCCAGCTGTTTGCTCAGTCAGGATTGCTCGCTGGCGTTTGGCTGACACAGTGTTGTTTCATTTTGATTGACTTTTACAGCAGTTTTTACAATATCCAAGGTGCATAAGTTAAACTGAAAAGTAACAACAGTAACATATAAAGAAGGAAGGAGTCTGTAAAGATGCAGAGCAGGTATAATTTACAACAGGAAACTGCAATTTAAGGATAACTCCTCTGCTCCTATGCCTATTTTGTCACTCTGGATATGCTTTTGGAATATGTCAGTAGAGCATGAAGTGTTTGCACACCATAAAAAGTTAATGGATGATAGCGTTGGCAAATACTTTAGGATTATTATTCTTTTAGATATGATTAAGCTGAAATTGAGCTGCAAAACCTATTGTTATGCAGGATTTCATAGTTACGAAAATGTTAATTATTCGAAGAACCGTTTGGTCTAAATAATGTAAATCCAGTAAAAAATGATGTAATCAACATGTAAGTAACCCAAACACAAATGCAATCTTGAAAACAGTTTGTATAGGCTCCCTGAAAGCTCTCTGTATGTGAGTTAGAATAGAATAGAATAAACCAGGTTGGAAGAAACCTTCAAGATCATCACGTCCAACCTGTCACCCAACACCACCCAATTAACTAACACATGTAACCAAGCACCCTGTCAAGTCTCCTCCTGAACACCTCCAGTGACGACGACTCCACCACCTCCCCGGGCAGTCCATTCCAATGGGCAATCACTCTCTCCGTATAAAACTTCCTCCTGACCTCCAGCCTGAACTTCCCCTGGCGCAGCCTGAGACTGTGTCCTCTTGTTCTGGTGCTGGCTGCCTGGGAGAAGAGACCAACCTCTGCCTGTTTACAACCCCCCTTCAGGTAGTTGCAGAGAGCAATAAGGTCACCCCTGAGACTCCTCCTCTCCAGGCTAAGCAGCCCCAGCTCCCTCAGTCTCTCCTCATAGGGCTTGTGTTCCAAGCCCCTCACTACCTTTGTTGCCCTTCTCTGGACTAGTTCCAGCAAGCCAACATCCTTCCTAAACTGAGGGGCCCAGAACTGGACACAGTACTCGAGGTGTGGCCTAACCAGTGCAGTGTACAGGGGCAGAATGACCTCCCTGCTCCTGCTGGCCACACTGTTCATAATGCAGGCCAGGATGCCATTGGCCCTCTTGGCTGCCTGGGCACACTGCAGTCTTATGTTCAGCCTACCATCAACCAGCACCCCCAGGTCCCTCTCTGCCTGGCTACTCTCCAGCCACTCTGACCCCAGCCTGTAGCACTGCATAGGGTTGTTGTGGCCAATGTGCAGAACCCGGCACTTGGATGCATTAAATCTCATGCCGTTGGACTCTGCCCATCTGTCCAGCTTGTCGAGGTCTCTCTGCAAAGCCTCTCTACCCTCTAGCAGATCAACTCCTGTCCCCAGCTTGGTGTCATCAGCAAATTTACTGATGATAGACTCAATGCCCTCATCCAGATCATCAACAAAGATGTTAAAGAGGATGGGGCCCAGCACTGATCCCTGGGGGACTCCACTACTGACTGGCCGCCAGCTGGATGTGACACCATTCACCACCACTCTCTGGGTTTGGCCATCCAGCCAGTTCCTAACCCAGCTCAGAGTGCTGCTGTCCAAGCCATGGGCTGACAGCTTGGCCAGGAGTTTGCTATGGGGGACGGTGTCAAAGGCCTTGCTGAGGTCCAGGTAAACTACATCCACAGGCCTCCCCACATCCACCAGGCTGGTCACCTGCTCGTAGAAGGAGATCAGGTTGGTCAGGCAGGACCTGCCCTTCCTAAATCCATGTTGGCTGAGCCTGATCCCTTGGCCATCCTCTAAGTGCTGTGTTAATGCGCTCAGGATGACCTGTTCCATGATCTTGCCTGGCACTGGGGTCAGGCTGACAGACCTGTAATTCCCTGGCTCATCCAACTGGCCCTTCTTATGGATGGGCACCACGTTGGCCAGCTTCCAGTCCTCTGGGACCTCGCCAGTGAGCCAGGACTGCTGAAAAATGATGGAGAGCGGCTTGGCCAGCTCCTCTGACAGCTCCCTCAGCACCCTAGGATGGATCCCATCTGGTCCCATGGACTTGTGGGGATCCAGGTGGCTGAGCAGATCACCAACTACCACATTTTGGAACAGTGGAAAACTATGCTGCTCCCTGGCTCCTTCTGCCAGCTCTGCAGGCCAGCTGTCTGGAAGACATTCTGTCCTGTTAGTAAAAATTGAGTTGTCTCAGACAAGTCATGTGGGTTAAATCAAGAGTCTCTGCACAGCCTCTATCAAAGCATAGTTATGTGGAAACATTCAGAGTACATACCTCCAAGACTTTTTCTTTCCTTCTTCCTTTTACTGTCTAAGTAGGTGTATACATGGTTTGATAGGGGCTGAAATAACGAGACAGGAATTAGCAAAATAAAATTATCTTCGTTTTTCCCGAAAACCTCAGCCCCAAGTTAGACAGGGGCCTACAGGAAGGCTGGGGAAGGACTTCTCAGGATCTCAGGTAGTGATAGAACTAGGGGGAATGGAATGAAGCTGGAGGTGGGGAGATTCAGGCTGGATGTGAGGAGGAGGTTCTTCACCATGAGAGTGGTGAGACCCTGGAATGGGTTGTCCAGGGAGGTGGTTGAGGCCCCGTCCCTGGGGGTGTTTAAGACCAGGCTGGATGAGGCTCTGTCCAGCCTGATCTAGTGTGGGATGTCCCTGCCTATGGCAGGGGGGTTGGAACTAGATGATCCTTGTGGTCCCTTCCAACCCTGAATGAAACTATGAAACTATGAAACTATGAAACTATAAAAAAACTTTTGAAGTCATTGGCAGGTTCTGTTCGGTCACCAGCTCTGCCAGGATGCTTCTGGGCAACTTGAGCACAATGTAGAGACTTCAGATGATGGAAAAGGCTAAGGCACAAAACAGCTTTACCCCACTGATAATCAGAGGCAAGCCAGGACCTTAGGGCAAGCCGATGGGAATACCAGGTTGTGCTCAGGAGAAAGGAGCAGGGATTTGGCATCAGTCCCCAGGTCTTTCTCCTGTGACAGGCTCCAGAAGCGCAGGTTTTATAATCCAATGTGTGGGTGATGCAGCGTGATCCAAAGGAAAAGACCTGCCAGAAGCACTGTTCACAGACAGGGCTGCTACGAAGGGAAACTCCTGAGCAGCAGCGCTGCAAGAAAGCCACAGCTCCACAGCAGGCAGGGAGGAGGACCTCAGGGAGGAAGGGTCCAGGGAGAAGCCAGGTCCAAGTGGAGCCAGCAACATGAAGGTGGGAGCCAGAGCAGGAGCGAGAGCAGGAGCAGGAGCAGGAGCCCTGATAGCTTTCTGGCCACTCTATTTAAGGCATTTCTAGACAAAGTGTCCAAGACCAATGTGTAATGGACACGAAGTACACTGCTAATCACAGCTCTCAAACCCAGGGGACTTGCCCCAAGGGGAAGGAACCTCTGCCCTGGTGGGAGAATGGGTGCTAATTACCTGTCCCCAGGCGAAGGGGAAGGCAATTTCGCACCTTGGAAGGCAATTTCATGCCTTTGTCTTTCCCATTCAAACCTCTGCTGTTCGAGATGGGGGAAGGGGTGTTTGGAGCACTCCATAACAATACACTCTCTAACTGCTACTTGTAGCTGTGCCTTTTTGTTGAACAAGTTCTATTAACACTTTTAGGAGTGTTTTGTTCTGCTTTTGGAGAGCACATAGGTTTATTTTTCATTTAGACGGCTTTTTAGTTGATGAGATTCTGTAGAAAAAGTTCCAAATAATTATTAGAAATTATTTCACAGGGTCATCTTTTGATGTCTGTGTTTCTTCCTGTGTAAAATAGAACTGTTACGTGATCTCTCTGAGTTCAGTTGGCTAATATTCGTAAGGCTGTTGTAGAGTTACAGTAATTATGTGTGAAACAGAAGAATAAGAATTTTGTGAGAGCCTCCCATTTAACTTAGATACTAAAATAGATAAAATTAGATAAATAAAATAGATAAAATAGATAAAATTAGATAAATAAAAATAAATATATATATATATACGGCTTCTTGAACTAGTCCCTCTGATTTCATCTTGTGAATAAGAAGGATGATTTCAGAGACGATTTTCAACGTGATTGAGTATTCAGTATTCAGTATCACTCAGGTTGGAAGGGACCTCAAAGATCATCGAGTCCAACCTGTCACCACAGGCCTCATGACTAGAGTAGGGAGGACATTGCTGCCCACTGCAGGCTTGAACTCACAACCTTCCCATTAAGGGTCTTATGTGCTACCAACTGAGCTACATGTCTATTTATATCATCCTAAATTAATCTTCTGGCACTGGTGAAATTAATTTCTAAGGAATACATTATTTCTCTTCATTAACTGCAAACAGGACCTAGGATGGCCATCTCACACCCAGGTGAGATGAATTTCAGCTTGAGACCAGCGTAGAACTGACAGTGATGAACCTCTCTGTAACACAGGGGTGGTTTTGGGTGTTCTCTGAGGAATTCCCCCTGCAAATGTTCCCGGGTGGCAATGTCTGTCTGACCAAACTAAGGTATAGGAGACTGTCCAAAGTCCTCAGAAAAACCAAGCTGTACAGTTTCCAAGACAAGTTTACAGAGTAAGAGGAGAAGGCCTGTGTTTCATCCAACCCAATGCATTCCATGATTGTGTGATTCTACATGCTGATATTTCACCCATGGGAGTAACCAGACCTGTGGATGAAGGAAGTGAGTAATAAAACCTTGCTTCCTCATTAGATGTGCTAGATATGATACACAGCAGCAAATCAGATTGCTTGTGGGATGTTTCAGCCCTATGAAAAGCTCTGCCATGGATACAGAGTTTTCATAGTATCACACAGTATCACAGAATCACCAAGGTTGGAAGAGACCTCAAAGATCATCAAGTCCAACCTATCCCCACAGACCTCATGACTAGACCATGGCACCAAGTGCCACATCCAATCCCCTCTTGAACACCTCCAGGGACAGTGACTCAACCAGCTCCCTGGGCAGCATATTCCAATGGCTAACAACTCTCTCAGTAAAGAACTTTTCTCCTCACCTCAAGCCTAAATTTCCCCTGGCACAGCTTGAGACTGTGTCCTCTTGTTCTGGTGCTGCTTGCCTGGGAGAAGAGACCAACTCCCTCCTGGCTACAATCCCCCTTCAGGTAGTTGTAGACAGCAATGAGGTCTCCCCTGAGCCTCCTCTTCTCCAGGCTAAACAATCCCAGCTCCCTCAGCCTCTCCTCACAAGGCCTCTCCCCAGCCTTGTTGCCCTTCTTTGGACACGTTCAAGTGTCTCGATGTCCTTCCTGAACTGAGAGGCCCAGAAAAGGACACAGGACTCAAGGTGGACCACTCAAAAAGTAGAAATAACAATGGAAGGATGGTTACTGTTTTCTAGCAAAATTTTGTAGCACTTCCTGTGAAGTGATAGTAAAGACTTCACCACAAGATATTCTGCCAGTTAAACATTTTTATATTGTCCTTGTAGATGGGACTTGCTGGAACTGTTGTGACCACTGAACTTTCTCTAAGCCATCAGACTCTACCTTGTTATGATCAAAAATCCTTATCATTAATCCCATCACGCTGTTCTTGGTCACAGGATATATTCCTGAATAGGTGATCTCAGCCTCTTTAACCTCATTAGTTTAGAATATTGCTTTTCTAGATGTCCTTATCATAAACTCGGCCTAAATAGTGCTGTCATGAGTGTTTGTAATTTATTTATTTATTTACTAACATTTCATACTTTTATAAGAATGAGGCAGTCTGGGCTGCGTGCCTCCTGCTGTTGCCTCATAAGATACACCTCTGGAGCCTGGATGTGCAGCCCAGTGGGTGGACACATCATGTCCTGCTCCCTATAAATCTGTCAGCAAGGTCTCACACTTCCTCTTCCCTCACTGCTCCCATGGGAGATGCTCCCTATCTGGTAGTGGAAGGGGAGTTATCTCGAGGCCTTTTACACCTGGCCAGGCCTAATTGCAGGAGGAGTAGGGGGAAGGGCAATCTCAGATCTGGCCAGCTGAGATTAGCCTAACAGTGGAGGAGGGGAAGAAAGAGACCTGGGGGTTGTGGGTATACCCTCAGATAGGGAGAACGGGAATGCTGGGAGGCTTCTGGGTATGCTGTGAGGAGCTCTGTATGCTTTGGGATCTGTTCTGTCACTGTGCTTGTAGCTCTCTGTGAAACACTCACTGCTTTTCCATTTAAACTTTCCATCACTTCCACAATCCATTTGTCTGGGTCTTGTTTTTCTCTGCCCCAGTGGGAGACAAGAGAGGATCTGCCTTCCAACTCATGACAAAGAAATATGTCATTTAACCCTTGATATGTCATTTAACCCTTTGGCGTGGGGGTGCTGGTCGATGGTAGGATGAACATGAGACTGCAGTGTGCCCAGGTGGACAAGAAGGCCAATGGCATCCTGGCCTGCATCAAGAACAGTATGGCCAGCAGGAGCAGGGAGGTCATTCTGCCCCTGTACACTGCATTGGTTAGGCCACGCCCTGAGTACTGTTTCCAGTTCTGGGCTCCTCATTTTAGGAAGGATGTTGACTTGCTGGAACGAGTCCAGAGAAGGGCAACAAAGTTTGTAAGGGGTTTGGAACACAAGCCCTATGAGGAGAGACTGAGGGAACTGGGGTTGCTTAGCCTGGAGAAGAGGAGTCTCAGGGGTGGCCTTATTGCTCTCTACAGCTACCTGAAGGGAGGTTGTAGACAGGCAGATGTTGGTCTCTTCTCCCAGGCAGCCAGTACCAGAACAAGAGAACACAGTCTCAGCCTGCAGCAGGGGAGGTTTAAGTTGGATGTTAGGAAGAAGTTCTATACAGAGAGTGTGATTGCCCATTGGAATGGGCTGCCCAGGGAGGTGGTGGAGTCAGCATCATTGGAGGTGTTCAGGAGGAGACTTGATGGGGTGCTTGGTTGCATGGTTTAGTTGTTTAGGTGGGTTGGATTGGTTGGTGGGTTGGACACGATGATCTAGAAGGTCTTTTCCAATCTGGTTTATTCTATTCTATTCTATTATCTCTGAAGGAGACAAACAAAAATTCTGGATATAACACAATGAATTACTGGATGTTATAGATCTCAATTGCTTCCTCTTACTAGGACTGATTTTTAAAGACCTGCTTCTGTGTGCCTCCATTTCTCACTGGCATCTAGGTAGAGACATCTACTGAATGCTGACTACATTCCTGACTGTATCACTTGGTTTTGATATAACCTGCTCAATTGCACAGAACTCTTCCTTTCCTCAGAACAGAGCCAAAATTTTGATTCTGAAAACATTGTCTGAACTGTTAGTATTAGAATAGAATAGAGTTAATGAGGTTGGAAGAGACCTCCAAGATCATCCAGGCCAGCCTATCACCCAACACCATCTAATCAACTAAACCATGGCAGCAAGGGCCTCATCCAGGCTCTACCTAAACACCTCCAGTGATGGTGACTCTACCACCTCCCTGGGCAGCACATTCTAATAGACAATCTCTCTTTCTGGGAAGAATTTCTTCCTAACATGCAGCCTAAACCTCTCCTGGCACAGCCTGAGACTGTGTCCTCTTGTTCTGGTGCTGGCTGCCTGGAAGAAGAGACCAACGCCCACCTGGCTACAAGCTTCCTTCAGGGAGTTGTAGAGAGCAAGAAGGTCTCCCCTGAGCCTCCTCTTCTGCAGGCTAAGCAACCCCAGCTCCCTCAGCCTCTCCTCACAGGGCTGTGCTCCAGACCCCTCCCAAGCTTTGTTGCCCTTCTCTGGACACCTTCCAGCATCTCAACATCTTTCCTAAATTGAGGAGTCCAGAATAGGACACAGGACTCAGGGTGTGGCCTAATTGCACAATCCTGAACTCTAACAATAGCATATTTTAGGAAAAAGTTTTAAATCTTTCCAGGATATAATTTTCTCTTACTGCAGATGTTCTAATGTGCACCAATGCCCTCCCTGCTTGGGTCCATCCTTCCTGAAGCTAGACCTGTCCATGAAGGAGGAAAAGCTGTTGATGCTGCGTATGCTTTATAAATGAAGCCAGCAGTCCTAATTGTTGGAGCACAGGGGTCCATGTGAAGCCTAGGTTTGAGTTCACATTTACCTGAACACGTTGAAAAAGGGCTCAGATTAGGACACATTCAATTTACTACTTTTTTTTTTTTTTTTTTTTTTAAGAAACATTGAAGCTGATGAGAAGATATTTCAGGATATTCCTGAGCCTGAAAGAAGACATCAACTGATTGCAGACATATCAAATCTAGCAAGCAGGCTGCTTGTATTTGGAAGGAAATTAACCTGTGTGGTCATCACTGTTTCCAAGGCTGTCTATGCATTTCTCCCAATAACTCTTTTGTATAAATTCTGGTCTCCCTTTGGGTTAGATTGGAGCCTTGGGATAGCAAAATTAGGCTAGGCACAAATTGATATGTGGATTTAGTTCTCTGCTCCTTTGAGGTCTCAGGGGAGGAGATCTGCTAGACAGCAGCCCCATGGAGAAGGACCTAGAAATCCTGGTGGACAACAAGTTATCCATGGGACAGCAATGTGCCCTTGTGGCCAAGAAGGGCAATGGTAACCTAGGGTGCATTAAGAGAAGTGTATCCAGCAGATTGAGGAACATGCTCCTTCCCCTCTACTCTGACCTAGTGAGACCCCACTTGGAATATTGCATCAGTTCTGGGCTCCCCAGTTCAAGGACAGGGATCTACTTGAGAGAGTCCAACAGAGGGCTGTGAGGATGATTGAGGGACTGGAGCACTGCCATATGAGGAAAGGCTGAGAGACCTGGGGCTGTTTAGTCTGGAGAGAAGAGGTCTGAGAGGGGATCTAATAAATGTTAATGAATATCTGAGGGCTGGGTGTCAGGAAGGAAGGGACAGCTTCCTCTCACTTGTGCCCTGTGATAGGACAAGGGGCAATGGAGGCAAACTACAGCACAGGAGGTTCTATCTCAATGTGTAGAAAAACATTTTTACTGTAAGGGTCATAGAACACTGGAACAGGCTCCCTAGAGAACTTGTGGAGTCTCCTTCTCTGGAGACTTTCAAGAGCCCTCTGGATCCATTCCTGTGAGACCTACACTAGACTATATGGTCCTGCTCTGGCAGGGGGGTGATCCTGTGATGAGTTTATGAATGGCCACAGTCTCCTTCTCCAGCTGTTTTCAAATCCGTTGTGCTCCTCAGATTAAGCTTTTCTGTACATTTATGTGTCATCCAGGATTCAAGACTGGCCATCACACATTAGTCATCCAATCACTGGTTACGTTTTAACTGGCTGGTCTGGGGGTGGGAGCAATACCATATGACTGAAGTATAACGTGGCACAAAATGTATGTTTCATAGTGAGCAGGTGCCATTCACGAATACCTCACAGTCCAGAAATGTTTGTCAAGGCTGCCTTGTGAATGCTTATTAATAAATCAATTTACAGAAATCAGTACAGAAATCAATGGTGAACAATTTCTGACACTAAAAGTAGCTACACAAAGTATTGATAACAATTCAGATAGCTCTGTGGGGAAGACTCCCCTTGGAGTTAAACACCTGTTTGAACAAACACAAATCAATCCTGAGTTCAGTTACAGACAGCCATTCAAATAATTTGGTCCCATGCAACTTTTGCAGCTGTATGAGATTGTGGTGGTGAGAGAAGGCCCAGCTCTCCCTTCCCCACAAAGAAAGAAACCACGGCTGACTCAGTCAGAGAAGCAAAGAATAGAGCTGTATTCACAAGCAAGATGAAATGCAGGTTATATATATATATATATATGTATATACACATATATGTATGTATATATATATATATATATACACACACACAAGACACAGTATTTACAATATATACAGAAATACACAGCACAGAAAGTAATACAGAACAAGACTCCCTCCCCTGGACAGAGGAGGGTTCCCCCTCTGTACCTCCCTCCCCCTATCTCCCTTTATCCCAAAGAAGGCTAGAGAGAGAGAAAAGGTAATTAATAAGGATGAATATTTTTAGGCTTCAAAAGCGCATACAGGGATTAGTTTTCTTATCTCAAGGTCAGCTTTGGCTAGCTGCTCAGAAGCAGACAGGCTGGAAAAGCAGAACAGACTGGAACTGAGTGAGACTTGAACTGAACTAAAACTTAAAGTTGCATTCTACCAATCTACCAATGAAATTAATTTAGAATATCTGAATGTTTTCAAAACATTCAGCCAGAGTGTTCCAGCACTCTCCCTTTCTTAAAGGCACAGCCTAAAATGGTCACAAAGATAAACACGTACTTAATTCTTTATTGCAGTTACAAAGACCACTTGTCATATGCTTTTGTAACTCTTACAGCTTTATGTAGTCTGAGGAATACCACTACAGATCATTGCATCTGTAAGTGTGATCTCCTAATCTTCATGGCTTAGCAAGTTTTGCCATCACTGTTATTAAGCAAAATAATTAAGTTATTGACTATTAAGATGCCCTTTTGTGATGTGTCTTTCTATGCCTTACACTTCTGGTGTATTTATATAGACACACTTTCTCTTTTTCCTCTTATTCTTGCTTTCTCAGTTATAGTTGAAAGTCCTTCAGCTATAGCCTGCAGCTTCTTATGGAGTAACCACTCCATACATCATATTACATACATGAACATACATATACAAGCATCCTGTTTTCCTCAGTCCGATCTTCCTTTCTTCCTTTTGTCACATGCCACCTCTCAGTAAGTACCTCCTACTCTTCACAACTCTTCCTTTCTGCCTTTCCCTCTATGAAATGCAGTATGTTCCAGAAAATCAATGCAGTGTTCATGGACCATTTCAAGCCTTAATCTAATTTAACCCTGGGAACTGATGTGCTTCACATGCCTTTGATGACTAATCAGTAACTCTGCAGTGTTGCACAATAATTTTACAACAGACGGGCACTGATAAAAACAGGAAGAAGTTTCAGCACTCCAAAAAGCTCTCAGATTCTTGTCCAGCTATGGACACATCCAAGAACCTTCTCTGAGAATTAAGAGCTAAGCACCTGCGTGAGTACAGGTCCATCACCAGTGCACACGACACAGAGATTTTTGAGTAACAAAGGGTTATGCAGGAGTGATTGGATATCTCTCTGGCAAGACAAACCTCCTTTCCTTCCAGTGGGTGAGTGAATTTCCCAGAATTATGCTGTCATGGAAGAGCTATGTCCGGCTTACTATGCTCAAGAGTCACGTGCCTTCATGAAGTCCTGAGAAATCTTCCCGAAGAAGGAGATTTTAATCTGAATCTCAAGCAGATGTCATGTCTGTGAGCAGGTGTACCTCCAGATCAGGAATTTTGTTCATGAGGGAAATTTTATGCACTTTACTGAGATAGAGGGAGTGAAAATGTGGGCAGTTATCACCATTCTGAATCAAATGCCAAAAAATATATAGTAGTTGATATTGGATCAATAAACCAATTCTGTTTTTACCAGAGAGATCTGTAATTGCAACAAGGGGTCAACCCCCCACTGTGTAGCACACAAAGACATGTTTCCAGGATGTCTGGAAAACAGTAGGGTTATTCCTCCACAGTGTTTTTAGGAGCTGGGAACATAGCATAGTGAAATGAGCATCCCCAGCGGTTCCTTGTCATGTTGCAGGGAAGTAGGAAAAATCCCTTCTCTTTGAGGACCTCCTGTGAGTTGCCAAAGGAATCAAAACCATAGAATTGTAGAATCACAGAATGGCTTAGGTTGGGAGGGATCTTAGAGATCATCTGCTACAACCTGCCTGTCATAGAAAGGGATGAATCTCAACTAGACTTGGCTGCTCAAGACCTTAATCCAACCAGGCCTTGAAGACCCTCAGGGAAGAGGCATCCACCACTTCCCTAGGCAACCTATTCTAGAGTGTTACCACAGTTGTACTGAAGAACTCCTTCCTAAGATTGAGTCTAAACCTACTTTCCCTCAGCTTAAAACCATTTCGCCTTGTCCTATTGCTAGACACCCTTATGAAAAGTCCCTCTGCAGCTTTTCTGTAGCATCTGTTCAGGTATTGGAAGGCAGCTATAAGGTTCACCTGGAGTCTTCACTTCTCCAGGCTGAACAACCCCAGCTCCCTCAGCCTATCCTCATAGCAGAGGTGTTCCAGCTCTTGGATCATCCTTGTGGCCCTCCTCTAGACTTCCTCCAACAGTTCTGTTACCTTCTTATGATGGGGACACCATAACTGGACACAGATTTGAGGTGGGGTATTCACAAGAGCATTGTAAAGGGGAGGTATCACCTCTCTTGTCCTGCTGCCCACACTTGTCTTGATGCAGCCTAGGATATTTGCCTTGTGGGATGCAAAAGCACACTGCCAGCTCATGTTGAGCTTCTCATCGATCAATGCACCTAAGTCTTTTTCCTCAGAGCTACTCTCAACCCATTCTTTACTTAGCCTGGTTTTGTGCCTGGGATTGGCCCAACCCAGATACAGGACCTTGCGCTTTGACTTGTTGAACCTCATACAGTTGTCACTACCTAATTCCTCAAGCTTGTCAAGATTCTTCTGGATGACATCCCTTCCCCCAAATAACTCCACCACATGGCTTGGTGTTATCAGCAAATCTGCATTCAATGCCACTGTCCATATCACCAACAAAGATGTTAAACAGCACTGGACCCAGTACAGGTCCCTGAGGAACCCCACTTGTCACTGGTCTCCACCTGGTTGTTGAGCCTTTTATCATCACTCTTCGAGTCCCCTAGATAGGATCTAAAAGAGTAAGAGGAAAAGAAAAACAGTGGAGTCCTATGAGGCATCCACCAGACAGAACTGACAACATCAGTACATTATTTTAGATTTAACACAGCCCCTGTATTAGCATACAGTTAACATAATCCTCAGATTGACATACAGGGATCTAACATCCTTACAAACAGCTGACCATTCCATGTGAAAAGAAAGTCACATGAAACAAGGGAAGACCTGTGTAAATTCTCTTTAAAAAAAAAAATCAAGGTATTTTGTTGTGTCGTTATTTGTTAATTAGCTGTATTAATTGCACTTCCACTAAGCAAAAACAGATCAACCAGAATTTAGGCTGAGCAGAGTGGTGTTCAGCAAATGCACTCTCTGCTGACTAGCACAGCAGCCTGATGCATTCTTGGAAGCTGTTTATCCTTTAAAAAGCAGGAGTGTAACTTATTCTCAGGAACAATCTGAGCAAAGATTAAAGGAGTAATTAAAGACCAAAACTTCATGCTATATACTATAAAAACCTCTTAACAATGTTGGCTATAGTGAAGGTTTATATTATAAATAGACTGAAATGCTAGGTTGGCTTTCTGAGCACTCTATTTTCAGACATATTGCTGAGCTGAGAGTTTTCATTGGATAATTAGCTGTGGTAGAACAAATTTCTACACCTCAGGTTGATTTAGACCTTTGAGTCTCTCAGTTTCTGAAAACAGAAAGCATGTATTTAATTGCTGAGCAATCTGATGGGAAAGCTGTAAGGAACTACAAGTTAATACCTGTTAAGTGCATTTGAAAAACCTTCTGTGTAGGTAAAGTAAACACACAGAGAGAAAATGGCATATTTGTACTTCTGTTCACTCCTGCAGGAAAGACCACCACACAAATATCATAACCCTGGGACGTGAAGAAATGTATTTTCTCTGTTATTCTACTGCTAACTGGTGATTTTGAGGGAAAAAAAAAAAACAAACCACACACACAAAAAAAAAAAAAACCCAACCAAATGAACCAAAAAAAAAGTGTCTGCATTGTGCCAGGACTCCTCAGTCTATAAAATAAAGTTTGTCACCTGTCCCTGTGGGGTATTAGGGATTCAGAAACATGAAGAGACATCTCACACCATGACCTATGAACTCGCCTTCCAGTATCCAGTCCAGTGGAGGCACAAACTGGCTACAATTTCTGCTAACACAGGCTGGAGGGAAGGGATCCATCCAGAGGGACCTTGACAGGCTGGAGAGATGAGCCCAGGACAACCTCATGAGGTTCAACAAGACCAAGTGCACGGTCCTGCAACTGGGTCAGGGCAATCCCAGGCACTGATATAGGCTGGGCAGGGACTGGCTTGAAAGCAGCCCTGAAGAAAAGGACCTAGGGGTGCTGGAGGAGGAGAAGCTCAACATGAGCCAGCAATGAACACTTGCAGCCCAGAGAGCCAAGCAGAGCCTGGGCTGCATCAAGAGAAGCAGAGGCAGCAGGGCCAGGGAGGTGATTCTCCCCCTCAGCTCCACTCTGCCAAGATCACAGGTGGAGCTCTGTGGCCAGTTCTGGAGCCTCTGTTCCAGAAAGGATCTGGAAGTGCTGGAAGGTGTCCAGAGAAGGGTCACAAGAAAGAGCAAGGGGCTGGAGCTGCTCTGCTATGAGGTCTGCGGTGACAGGTTGGACTTGATGATCTTTGAGGTCTCTTCCAACGTTGGTGATACTGTGTGTGATACTGCGTGTGCTATGAGAACAGACTGAGAGAGTTGGTGCTGTTCAGTCTGGAGAAGAGAAGGCTCTGAGGAGACCTAATTGTGGCCTTCCAGTATCAGAAGGAGGCTCCAAGAAAGCTGAGGAGGGACTTTTGAGGGTGTCAGGGAGTGATAGGACTGGGGGGGCTGGAGCAAAACTAGAAATGGGTAGATTCAGATTGGATGTTAAGAAGAAGTTGTTCCCCATGAGGGTGGTGAGAGACTGGCACAGGTTGCCCAGGGAGGTGATGGAAGCTTCATCCCTGGAGGTTTTGAAGGCCAGGCTGGATGTGACTGTGAGCAACCTGCTGCAGTGTGAGGTGTGCCTGGCCATGGCAGCAGGGTTAGAAGTGGCTGATCCTTGAGGTCCCTTCCAACCCTAACAATTCTGTGATTTTATGAGCAAGTACTTAAACTCTCTCACCAGCCATGCCATTGTACTTGCATGGGCACAAGCATGTCACTATGGCATCACCTGCCTCTGCATTCATCTGTGCACAGGAAACACTTGTGATGTGTGAAGTTCCCCTTGGGTGTAAAGCTTGGCATGATCACTACCTTTGTTTGCAACTTCTCAAAGTCAGGAAGGGAAAGGGATCTGGTTTTTACTGCAAATGCGCAACTGGAGGCAGTGCCATCATGTACAATAAAGAGCAATGATCTTAGTAGTATCAGAGAGGAAGTCTTCTGTTTAACAGCCTGTTGGTGTGCAAAACACTTAATTTAAGCATTTATTTTTGTGCATGTGTCATGGAAAAGCCATTCCTAACACGAAAGCCAACAGCATTCATTCATCTCCTCTGATTGATTTTTACTATTCCAGGGCTCACAATGCAACATTTCCAGGCCTGCTTTTCTTTTTCCTTTTTTTTTTTTTTTTTTTTTTTTAATGTGAGAGTTCCCCTTTGGCCCTAAAATGAAGGGAAAACAGAACATTCCATGTCAGTGTGGTGTCTTCTGCGGCACAGAATTGTCATTGTACATGAGCAGCCCCAAATACCTACATATAACAATAAAGCAACAAAGAATAGTGATGTGATAATTTAGGGGTAAGAGTTGTGTTTTCTAAACAGTTGTTAGTGAGAAGCTAAGCAGCACTGTTGGTCTCTGTGCAGTGAAGTCCCTGCTTAATAGTGGGGACATTCTTGTTACTGAGAATAATGCTTGCTTGGGAATGGCAGTGACCAGTGACCACCTTATTCCCAGAAATATCAATAAATTATGAATAAGGTTTTTGCTAAATCCCAATTAGAAGAAAAGCATTATCCCAGCACAGAAACAGTGATAACTAGAGCTTTGGGACCATCAAATTCTGGTAACTGATGTTACTGGGGTTTTTTTTTGTGCATTTCCACCTGACTCATTTTCATTTATTTATGTAATTTTATTATGGAGGGGTGAAAAAAAGAAGCTGGAAAGTCATCCTTGAACTAGAAGAATGTGTCTAAAACAGGCAAGGTGAGAGAAAGAAATGGGGCCAATTTGAAAGTTCACTCAGGAGTTCATGTGTTCATTTCAGCTACATGAAACCTCGTGGGAGGCATGTGAATGTGGGAGGGCAAGGCAGCCCCCTACGAGCTCACCAGCACGCTGCTTGTTTTCTTGTGTTCAGTGGAGAAAACTTGCCTGTACAACTGTTTCTCTTGGCTTGAAGATCTGCAACTCTGAAACTTCTTATGAAGAAGGGGGAAAAAAAATAATAGAGAGGGAGAGAAAAAAACTATCCCTAAAGGCCTAATTCCACAATTTGAAAGCCAATTTTTAACAGCACACATAACTTCCAAGATTAGATGCCCAAAGCAAAGTAGAGTTCAGAAAGTTTGGCTTTTTGCTCTGCAGGAAACATTTGAAAGTTCCATGAAATTGTGTGTGGTGAGTGCTGGTGAGTGCTGAGTTGGGCAAGAAGCTAAGGGGAGCACTTGAAAAAAAACCAGTATCAGGCAGCTGCCTTAGAGAAGAAACACATTTCAGGTCTGAAAAGTTTGAGTCTTTGTCCAGTCATTTTAATCAGAGAAAGTCTTCACACAACAGACTCTTTGCAGTGTTATTGTGCCTGGTACAGATCCATTTTACTACTCTTTGGGCCAATGAGAGTCAGTTCACTTAATGAAGCTCCTCTTAGTGTACATCATGATGAGTACAGTGGGAAGGACCAAAGGCAGAGTAATTCTGGCAATAGCAGCTCCACATGGTATTCCATTAACCTACTTTCACGTGAGGATGTCATCCCTTTCTTTACTTCCTTTAATTTGTATTATACTCAGTTCTGAATTATGAGACTGGAAGTTGATTCATTACTGTCCCCAGACTTAAGACAAATAGCAGAAGGGATGTGTCACTGTGAAGCCCTACAAGGATAGATATTTTTCTCCCACTGAATTGCAGCTTGGAAACAATGTTAGATGGGTATTCAAAATTACTTGAAATGTGAGGGCAATATTAAATTGGGAACTCAGTCCAGCCTTTAATGTCCCAGCCTTTGTCATCAGTTACTTAATAGACATGCAATCCAGTAGAGGAAAATGTTCTGAAGCCCCTATTACAAGAGGGATATGGAGGTGCTGGAAGGTGTCCGGAGAAGGGCCATGAGGATGACCAGAGGGCTGGAGCACCTCTCCTATGAGGACAGACTGAAAGAGTTGGGGCTGTTCAGTCTGCAGAAGAGAAGGCTTCAAGGTGACCTCATTGTGGCCTTCCAGTATCTGAAGGGGGCCTACAAGAAGGCTGGGGAAGGACTTCTCAGGATCTCAGGTAGTCATGGGACTAGGGGGAATGGAATGAAGCTGGAGGTGGGGAGATTCAGGCTGGAGGTGAGGAGGAAGTTCTTCCCCATGAGAGTGGTGAAACCCTGGAATGGGTTGTCCAGGAAGGTGGTTGAGGCCCTGTCCCTGAAGGTGTTTAAGAGCAGGTTGGATGAGGCTCTGGCCAGCCTGACGTAGTGTGAGGTGTCCCTGCCCATGGCAGGGGGGTTGGAACTAGATGATCCTTGTGGTCTCTTCCAACCCTGACTAATACTATGATACTATCATAAAATGCTTCCTGGTAGGATCTCAGTATACACATATTGTAAATCATCACATGGCACCACAGAACAACTGAGCATGAGTGCAACACTGCTTCTCATCATCTTTTGGTGTTTAGGTACTGGATCTTTGTCTAATATAACAGTCTGGCATCCAGTAAGAAAGAGAATTTGCAAAGCCCTCTCCACTCTACAGGTGATTGTTTCTGTTACTCATGCAGTGCTATTGCATTTGAGGGTTTGTTTTGTTTTGCTTTGTTTTCATTTGTGGGGCTTTTGTTGTTGGGGGAAGTTTTTTTTTTGGGGGTTGTTTTGTTTAATTCTTCATTTATTCCCCCCCTTGATTTTGTTTCTGCGGGGTTGTTTGGTGTTTGCTGGGTTTTGTATTTTTTTAAGTATCCTTACTAGAGAAAGGCTCGACACCGTGGTGCTTTTGTGATGCATGTTGCAAAATCCTTCCACAGTTGTGATTCTCAATGGGGTTTCTCCTTGCAAGTAAATATATAGCCAACAGGTCATTAGAGATAGGAAGAACACAAAGAAACTGTAAGAAGCATTGGTATCACTGAATTAAAGCTGGTTTGTGGTAGCATTGCAAATGGAAGGAGCAGTTCTCTGTATATGTATGAAAGGGACAAAAGAGATAGGTGATACAGATTCAAGAGGGGTGGGAATGCCTAGAGGCATCTGGAAAAGAAATAATTCATCTGCTAGAAACAGTTATCTGATATTATTTCAATAATAACTTCTTCCACAGGAGAATTTGTGCATTTAACCCCATGAAGAGAGGCTCTGTTGACAAGTACCTGTCTCTTATGTCTTCAGGTGCTTGGCAAACTAGATTAAACTGGTTTCCTGTGACACACTAACCCCTTACAGAGGAGAATTTCTCAAGGCAAAAAAAGTATATATAAAGAAATTTCAAACACTATGGAGCGTGTCCAGAGAAGGGCAACAAAGTTGGTGAGGGGTTTGGAACACAAGCCCTATGAGGAGAGACTGAGGGAGCTGGGATTGTTTAGCCTTGAGAGGAGAAGACTCAGGGGTGACCTTATTGCTCTCTACAACTACCTGAAGGGAGGTTGTAGACAGGCAGAAGTTGGTCTCTTCTCCCAGGCAGCCAGCACAAGAACAAGAGGACACAGTCTCAGGCTGCACCAGGGGAGGTTTAGGCTAGATGTTAGGAAGAAGTTCTATATAGAGAGAGTGATTGCCCATTGGAATGGGCTACCCGGGGAGGTGGTAGAGTCACCATCATTGGAGGTGCTCAGGAGGATACTTGATGGGGTGCTTGGTTGCATGGTTTAGTTGTTTAGGTGGGTTGGATTGGTTGATGGGTTGGACACGATGATCTTGAAGGTCTTCTCCAACCCTTTCTGTTCTGTTCTATTCAATTCTATTCAATTCTATTCTATTCTATTCTATTCTATTCTATTCTATTCTATTCTATTCTATTCTATTCTATTCTATTCTATTCTATTCTATTCTATTCTATTCTATTCTGTAGTAATCCTTTGGAACATTTTGGAAGCCATTCTGCAGCAAGAGGCTTTTTGCCGAGTTCAGTGGGGCAGAGATAGGCATTTGCTGGAAGGAAAATGCAACTGTCTAAATGCTTTTGTAGCCAGCACATTACCTCATTCACACTGCAGCTTTCCTAAAACATTGAAACAATGACTTTCTAATGTTGAAACTCGTATTTTATAATTCATGCTCCTTGATTACTTTTAGCATCTCATCCAGTGAGAGCAACGAAGAGGCCAGTCAATCCTGTGTTTGTTTCTATTGATTGTTATCATTTATTCATTAGCTCATCTATTTGTGTCATGCCAGCCGTGTGCACGATGCTTAGGCAAGAAAGCTTTGACAATCAATATGTAAATGCAGAAAGGAAGTCACAGTGTAACCTGAGCAACCTGACCAAGGGAAATCTTGTTCACTGCAATAATTTTAAGAATTCTGGGGTTTAATAATTTTTGCACATTCTTCTTCTGGCTGACGTCAGTGAGACTCAGCTGGAGTTTCTGCACTGATACTGATATGACTCAGTGACAATCTACGGGAAACTGGGGAGACATATGGTTTAATAGGGGTATTATGAAAAAATGCTTAATGTGCTGGGAAGGGGAAGCAAACACTGAAACTTCTCAGTCCCTCGAGGACTGCTAAAACAAGCAAGCAGTGCAATGAATGTAAAATTTTATAGAACTATAATAAATATTTAATATTTAGACAGTGTGAGTACCTTAAAGCCCTGTTTGTGAGTCACCGCTGTCGTAGATAGATCTTTGGGAATAATTTCTTATCATTCATTTAAGTCTCAGCACAAAATATTATGAAGCAAAATGCCATAACATTTGGAAGCAAGCACTAAAACCACCATAGGACTGAGCTCACAAACCTGGCCTTTCACAACCTTTTTGCATTCCACAGTCCACTGTGTAACTTTTTTAATGTGTTTGGGACTGAAATTCAAATTCATTTTCAAGAAAGAAAAAAAAAAAAGTAAATTTAAACCCCACTTTCCTTCTTTCCAGATAATTACTCTGCTCGTTTGAGCTAGGATGGAAAAACACAAATTCCTTTGGCTCTTTGTAAATAGAATAGAATAGAATAGAATAGACTGGGTTGGAAGAGACCTTCAAGATCATTGAGTCCAACCTATCATCCATCACCACCTAATCAACTAAACCATGGCACCAAACACCCCATCAAGTATCCTCCTGAACACCTTCAATGACAGTGACTCTACCACCTCCTCAGGCAGCCCATTCCAATGGGCAATCATTCTCTCTGTGTAGAACTTCTTCCTAACATCCAGCCTAAACCTCCCTTGGCGCAGCCTGAGACTGTGTCCTCTTGTTCTGGTACTGGCTGCCTGGGAGAAGAGACCAACCTCTGCCTGTCTACAACCACCCTCAAGGTAGTTGTAGAAAGCAACAAGGTCATGCCTGAGTGTCCTCTTCTCCAGGCTAAGAAACCCCAGCTCCCTCAGTCTCTCCTCACAGGGCTTGTGTTCCAAACCCCTCACCAACTCTGTTGCCCTTCTCTGGACACGTTCCAGCAAGTCAACATCCTTCCTAAACTGAGGGGCCCAGAACTGGACACAGTACTCGAGGTATAGCCTAATGAGTGCAGTGTACAGGGGCAGAATGACCTCCCTGCTCCTGCTGGCCATACTGTTCCTGATGCAGGCCAAGATACCATTGGCCCTCTTGGCTGCCTGGGCACACTGCAGGCTCATGTTGAGCCTACCATCAATCAGCACCCCCAGGTCTCCTTCTTAGACATTGGTCATGGTGTCTAAATTCCTTTGTGAATCTGTCTCCCTAAATTAAAAATACTGTATCTAGTAATGTGTACTTTGGACGCTTCCAGTTGTCCTTCAACACTGCTTCCCATCATACTCACTATGTAGAACACAGATATGTGAAAACTTTAAGATGAAATAAAACTAGAAGTGGGTAGATTCAGATTGGATGTTAGGAGGAAGTTGTTCCCTATGGGGGTGGTGAGCGACTGGCACAGGTTGCCCAGGGAGGTGGTGGAAGTCTCATCCCTGGAGGTTTTGAAGGCAAGCCTGCATGTGGCTGTAAGCAAGTTGCTGTAGAGTGAGGTGTCCCTGGCCATGGCAGGGGGGTTGGAAGTGGCTAATCCTCGAGGTCCCTTCCAACCCTGACAATTCTGTGATTCTATGAAATGGTGCCTTTAGGAAATAAATGCTTTCCTGAAGAGAAACTATTCACTGTCTTGTATTGTATGCTCAGTCCTGCAGTGATTTGCATCTACTTTTAATTTTGTACCAGGGATAACAATGTTGAAGTAAGTGGAACTGCACAAAGTTCAGACAGTTAAGCGCATACATGGGATTTTGTGGGATTGAGCCAATGAGGCAGGATTCTGCTTTTAAAGGGTCGTGTAGAGACATGAACAGTTAGAGGAAAAGCTTGCTGAGCATATGCAGTTGGAGAGCATCCTTAGCCTAGCCATCAATCTGTGGCTATTTCTTGCATTTCTATGAGAGCCGTGAGAAGTAGTCCTTAAAAGCTGTGAAGTCCTTGAAACTGTTGTGTTTTTCCAATTGACCGGATTTGTGTCACAGCTGTTCTTTCTCTCCATATACACCCTCTGTGTTTGTGAGTCCATCCTGTCATAATGGAAAGTGCCTCACTCTTGTAGGGGCTGAGCAGCTAATTTCTGGGAATTATTGCTTGATCTCAGTACTCAAAAAATGACAGGTGGCTCCATGAACTTCAGAATTTTCCCTAGGCTTCTATACATCTTCCAAAGTGCATCAATGAGGAAATATGTGTGGTTACATTACTGCTAGGAATTCATTTAATAAATTAACATTAAACTAATCTTGTTACTTATAAGTCATGCATATTATTTTTATGATATTTTGAAGAGTGTAAGACACAACTCTGGAAGCAAATTCACCGCCCAAGGAAAACCATCCCTTCAGTTGCCTTATGCCATGACCACCCACAAACTCCCCTTCTGTGCATTGAAAGGAATCATAGAATCATAGAACTGTTTAAGCTGCAAGAGGCCTTTAAGGTCATTAAATATAACCATTAGAGTTGTACTTCCCTCAATTGCAATCTAGGTCCTTATGACCAAGGATTATTCAACAGAGCAAAGGGCCGTGCTGAGGAAAGTTTAGGAAACATGCAGATTTAATGTGGATAAAGTTCAGCTGCTTCCCCACCATAAATTTTGCCTATGATTGCACAAATGACCTTGACCCAACTCCTCCACCTTCTGAGGTTTCTCATGAAATCTAAGGGATTTAACAATGAAAATGGTCTTGATGATCAAGACTTCAGCCTGTTTGAGGGCTTGTTTCTTGCAAATAAAAAAATGAGAATAACTTATACTGTTTAAAGGTCAGATTTAAAAAGTCTGCACCTGATGACTATAAGAAGCCTAGGTTGAAGTAGTATTCATGGTCAAAAACATATATCTAGAAGATGTGAAACTTGACTTTGGGAATTTGGATGTAGCTGGCACAAACTGGTTGCCTTTAATTGCGTAAAAGTCTTCTTTAAAACTTGGTGATAAAATATGTCACCATTGCTTTCTTATAGAAATATACCTAGCAGTGCAGTTAATTTACTCTCTACTGTTTGTCTCCTAATGCACTGCATCAAGTGAAGGGCAAAGCTGGAAATCCATAATATGAAATCAATTCTGTTCAAAGCCAGTAAGCCAAAGAACATTAGGAGACTTCAATTATTTCCTCCTGCCCCCCACTGTCTTACTTTTATTAAATAAAAACCAGAATGAGGCTTTATAAAATCTTTGGGGAATAAAACTGATCTGGTAATTTTTCTTACTAAACAAGAATACATAGGAACTTGATTCTGGCATTTTGCAGGGATGTTTGTCAGGGAGCACTGCTCACATACTAATCCATTATACACTTTTATTTCACAGGTATGAAATTAAATCAATATGTTTCCTACAAAACTAACTTTCTGTGCTGTGGGGATGAACCAGCCGATGGGAGGAGTGTATGAGGGAAGGAGGATGAAGAAAAGAAACGGTTGCAAATGGATGTTGCAAATAGGACAGTTAGACCTACTTCAAACAGGAGCTCTTGAAGGCACAGGAACAGGCTGTGCCCGTGTGCTGAGAGATGAGCCAGCAGAGAAGGCTCTGGGACTGATGGGCAAGCAGCTCCTGAAGGGATTAAGGGAAAAAAAAACACAGTTGCATTGCCTTTGGAAAGGGGGAGGCAACTCCAGATACATTTAAGGATGTTGTTAGAACATGTAGGAGAAGAATTAGAGAGGCAAAAGCCCAGTTAGAACTTAAGCTGAACACTGATGTGAAAGATAATAAAAGTATTTTTATAAATATATTAATGCTAAAAAGAGGGCAAGAAGAACCTTGACTCTTTATTGAACATGGAGGGGAAGATTGTAACTAAAGATGAGGAAAAGGCAGAGGTTCTAAATACCTTCTTTGCCTCCATTTTCAACAGTAAGGCAGGAGGACTCCAGGATAACTGGCCTCCTGAGCTGGGTGATGGGGTGAGGGAGCAGTGTAGTACCCCTGAAATACATGAGGAAGGAGTTCGGGACTTGCTGAGGCTACTTGGATCCCCACAAGTCCATGGGACTGGATGGGATCCATCCTAGGGTGCTGAGAGAGCTGGCAGATGAGCTGCCAAGCCACCCTCCATGATTTTTCACCAGTTCTGGCTCAGTGGAGAGGTCCCAGATGACTGGAAGCTGCCAACGTGATGCTCATCCACAAGAAGGGCTGGTTGGATGAGCCAGGGAATTCCAGACCTGTCAGCCTGACCTCAGTGTCAAGCAAGGTTATGGAACAGGTCATCTTAGAATCATAGAATCAATAAGGTTGGAAAAGACCTCAGAGATCATCAGCTCCAACCTGTCACCCAACACCTCATGACTACTAAACCATGGCACCAAGTGCCACATCCAATCCCCTCTTGAACATCTCCAGTGATGGTGACTCCACCACCTCCCTGGACAGCACCTTCCAATGGCCAACAACTCTCTCTGTGAAGAGTTTTCTCCTCACCTCTAGCCTAAACCTCCCCTGTCCCAGCTTGAGACCATGTCCTCTTGTTCTGGTGCTGGGTGCCTGGGAGAAGAGACCAATCCCCACCTGTCTACAACCTCCCTTCAGGGAGTTGTAGACAGTAAGAAGCTCTCCTCAGAGCCTCCTCTTCTCCAGACTTATTTGAGTGCAATCACACAGCACTTATAGCATGGCCAAGGGATCAGGCCCATCCAGCATGGATTCAGGAAGTGCAGCTCCTGCCTGACCAACCTGATCTCCTTCTATGCCCAGGTCACTGTCTGGTGGATGTGGGGCAGGCTGTGGATATAGTCTGCCTGGACTTCAGCAAGGCCTTTGACACCGTCCCCCATAGCAAACTCCTGGCCAAGCTGTCAGCCCGTAGCTTGGACAGCAGCACTCTGTGCTGGGTTAGGAACTGGCTGGAGGCTGAGCCCAGAGAGTGGTGGTGAATACGGTGCCATCCTGAATGGGCCCCATCCTATTCAATATCTTTATAGATGATCTGGATGAGTGGATTGAGTCTATCATCAGTAAATTTGCAGATGACACCAAGATGGGGGCAGGAGTTGATCTGTTAGAGGGTAGGAGAACTCTGCAGAGGGGCCTTGACAGGCTGGACAGATGGGCAGAGTCCAATAGGATGGCATTTAACAAGTCCAAGTGCCAGGTGCTGCACTTTGGCCACAACAACCCCATGCAGAGCTACAGGCCGGGGTCAGAGTGGCTGGAGAGCAGCCAGGCAGAGAGGTACCTGGGGATACTGGTTGACAGCAGCTGAATATGAGCCAGCAGTGTGCGCAGGTGGCCAAGAGGGCCAATGACATCTTGGCCTGTATCAGGAATTGTGTGGCCATCAGGAGCAGGGAAGTCATTCTGCTCCTGTCCTCTGCACTGGTTAGGCCACACCTTGAGTCCTGTGTCCAGTTCTGGGGGGGAGGAAGAAGGCCTCTGCCTTGAAATCCACCCATGGAGAATCTAATGCTGAGAACATCTGGCACACCAGAGGAATTAAAAGGATTGGCAAGAGTGGTAAGCAGGGAGTGCACCTGGAAAGACCCATGCAGGATATACTTGAACATACATCAGGTCCAGCCCCCTTCAATCTGGTAACACATAGAGCAGCAAAAGGTGGACAAAGGGTTTCAGGGGCATGGCTGTCTGAAGGGAAAAGAAAGCTGAAAGGATATTTCACAGTAAATATTAATTGAGGTCCAGAGGGCAAAGTTCTAATGACAGTATGACAAAAGCTGTCTTCAGGAAAGTAGGAAGAACAAAACTTAGAAAGTGAGGATAGCTTGTATTGCCTGAGAAAAATAGAAACCTGTGCCTCTCTGGAAAGTCAGTGTGGCAGGAGAAAAGAAGACTGTGATTATCCATTATGGAAAGTGGTGCATCTGAGAGCTTCTCTTTATGCACCAGGTTGGCTCAGGCTACCTCCACTGCCCTCCATTTCAAGTGTCAGACTCCAGCACTCTCTGCAGCCAGTTGCCTGAGTAAGTCTTGCATGTTCACTTTTGACCTCAGTTGCGGTTGACAAATATCAATTGAATACAGCTGTGTGGGGAGTGGCAACCATCCCTGCACCTGCCTGTGTGACCTAACTGGAGAACACTTCAACAAGGAGCCCACGAGACTCAGCACCTCCCTGTGGCGAAAGCACTGCCACTGCAGCAGCCTCTGCCCGTGTTGCACTGGCCCCTTGGGAGAGAAAAGTTGGCATGGGGGTGGCAGGGGCACGTGGTGGAGGAAGGCAACGCAGCTGAAGAGAAGGGCAATGCAGAAGAAGGAGGCTAATGCAGGAGAGGAGGAGACAGAAGAAGGGGGAGACAGAAGAATGAGAGGAGGATGCAGAGCTAGAAGAAGAGGAAAATGCAGCAGGGCAGAAGGCACAGGAGGGCAATGGAGATGCAGCAGAAGAGGAAGAAGATAAAGAGGCTGCAAAGGCTCCATCTCACCAGACAGGTAGGACTTGTGGCCTCAGGGCTTGTGGACAGGCAGCAGGCTCCAGGCCAGCCCAAAGCCAGGGAAGTGGATGAAGCTTCTCGTCTGTGGCACAGATCCACCTGGGGAGCATCTTTCTGAAAGAAGGCCAGGGTGGGAAGTGGGGTGCCCTAGAAAAGAAGAACAAGAAAAAGAGGAGGAAGAGGAGGAAGAAGAAGGGCATCCAGAAAAAGTGGATGCTCTTCTTCTTCTTCCTCCTCTTCCTCTGCTTGCTCTGACACAAAGAGGACGGAGCAAAGAGGATGATACGGAAGAAGAGGACAGCACAGAGAGGACAAGAGCAAAGAAAGGAAAAATGAGGGAACAAGAGAAGGAAAGGAGAGGAAGCAGAAGAGGACAAGACAGAAAGAGGAGAAGATGGACAGCGCAAGAGAAGGGCAAGGGAAAGAAGGAGAAGGCCCTGATGCAAGAGAGGACCAGGAAGAAAAAGGAGAACAAGAACCATTTCTAACCACCCACTGCCCACCACCTGCTTCCCCTGCTGCATCATACCATGGATGCCCCAAACCACCACATCTTCTCAAAACTTTGTTCTCCCCAAGCCCACCCCAAGCTCTCCCCAAATCCCTTCTTTCTTCCTCTTTAACTCAACTTCTTCTTCCAATTCTTCAGTTCCTTTTTCCATCTTCCTCTTCTTTAACTTCTTTCTCTTCTTCTTCCTCTTCTTCTTCCTCTTCTGTTCTTCTTCTGTGTCACTGCCATGTTCTCCCCAAACCTACCATGTTCTCCCCATGCCCACCCATGCCCAACAGGCACCTCTTTGTCAAGCCCACAATGTTCTCCTCCAAGAAGAAAAAGGGAAAGAAGAAGAAGGGCCCTGAGGGAAGAGAGGATGACACAGAGGGAGAGGAATGCTCAAAGGGAGAGGATTGCAAAGAGGGAGAGGAATGTGAAGAGGGAGAGGAATGTGCAGAGGGAGAGGGAAAGGATGGCGCAGAGGGATAGACTGCACATAGGGAGAGGATTGTGCAGGGGAGGAGGACTGCACAGAGGGGGAAGATTACACAGAGAGAGGATTGCTCAGAGGGAGAGGATTATGCATAGGGAGAGGAATGAGCAGAGGGAAAGAAAAGCGCAGAGGGAGAGGATGGCGCAGAGGGAGAGGATGGCGCAGAGGGAGAAGACGGCACAAAGAGGAATGCACAGAGAGGAATGCACAGAAGATTGCTCAGAGGGAGAGGATTATGCATAGGGAGAGGAATGCACAGAGGGAAAGGAAAGTGAAGAGGGAGAAGACAGAGCAGAGGGAGAGGATGGTGCAGAGGGAGAGGACGGTGCAGAGGAAGAGGACGGCAGAGAAGGAGAGGAATGCACAGAGGGAGAGGAGTGCCCAGAAGGAGAGGACTGCGCAGAGGGGGAGGACCGCACAGAGGGGGCGGAATGCACAGAGGGAGTGGACTGCACAGAGGGGGATGATGGTGCAGAGGGAGAGGAATGCGCAGTGGAAGAGGACTGCGCAGAGGGAGAGGAGTGCCCAGAGGGAGAGGACTGAGCAGAGGGAGAGGAATGCTCATAGGGAGAGGAGTGCGCAGAGGGATAGCAATGCACAGAGGGAGAGGAATGCAGAGAGGGATTGGAATGCGCATAGGGAGAAGAGTGCCCAGAGGGAGAGGACTGTGCACAGAGAGAGGATTGTGCAGAGGGAGAGGAATGGGTAGAGGGAGAGGACTTCGCAGAGGGGAAGGATGGTGCAGAGGGATAGGACTGTGCAGAGGGAGAGGAATGCACAGAAGGAGAGGACTGGGCAGAGGGAGAGGACTGCACAGAGGGAAAGGGATGCTCAGAGGGAGGGGACTGAACAGAAGGAGAAGAATGCACAGAGGGAGAGGACTGCACAAAGGGAGAAGACTGCGCAGAGGAGAGGATTGTGCTGAGGGAGAGGATTGCGCTGAGGGAGAGGAATGTGCAGAGGGAGAGGAATGGGTAGAGGGAGAGGAATGGGTAGAGGGAGAGGACTTCACAGAGGGGAAGGATGGTGCAGAGGGAGAGGACTGTGCAGAAGGAGAGGAATGGGCAGAGGGGGAGGATTGCACAGAGGGAGAAGATTGCACAGAGGAAGGGTACTGTGCAGAGGGAGAGGAATGGGCAGAGGGGGAGGATTGCACAGAGGGAGAGGACTGTGAAGAGGGAAAGGATTGTGCAGAGGGAGAAGAATGTGCAGAGGGGGAGGACTGCACAGGGGGACAGGATTGTGCAGGGGGAGAGGATTGTGCAGAGGGAGAGGGCTCTGCAGAGGGAGAGGATTGAGCAGGGGGAAAGGGATGCTCAGAGGGAGGGGACTGAACAGAGGGAGAGGAATGCACAGAGGGAGAGGACTGTGCAAAAGGAGAAGACTGTGCAGAGGGAGCGGATTGACCTAAGGAATAGTACTGTGCAGAGAGAGAGGATTGCGCTGAGGGAGAAGAATGTGCAGAGGGAGAGGATTGTGCAGTGGGAGAGGATTGTGCAGTAGGAGAGGAATGTGCAGAGGGAGAGGATTGTGCAGTGGGAGAGGATTGTGCAGACGGAGAGGATTGCACAGAGGGAGGGTACTGTGCAGAGGGAGAGGAATGTGCAGAGGGAGAGGTCTGTACACAGGGGCATGATGGTGCAGAGGGAGAGGAATGCGCAGTGGAAGAGGATTGCACGGAGGGAGAGGAATGTGCAGAGGGAGAGGACTGTGCAGAGGGAGTTGAATGCACAGAGGGAGAAGATTGCACAGAGGGAGAGGATTACCGTAAGGGAGAGGAATTTTCAGAGGGAGAGGATTGCACAGAGGTAGAGGATTGTGCAGAGGGAGAGCATGGCACTGAGGGAGACAATGGTGCTGAGGAAGAGGACGGTACAGAGGAAGAGGACAACACAGAGGAGGAGGATGGTGCCAATAAGACGACACAGGGGAAAACTGACAGGACAAGGAAAGGGAGGGAGAGGAAGGAGAAGAGGACAACAGGAAGAGGATGAGAAAGAGGGCAGAAGAAAATGGGAAAGGGAAAGAAGGAGAAGGCCCTGACGCAGGAGAGGACAATGCAAAAGGGGCAATGGGGATGACACAGAAGGGGGAGAACAAGAAGCATTTCTAAGCAAGCCCACCCTCTGCCCACCACCTGCTGCTTCCTCTGCTGCACCACACCAGGGGTGCTCCAAACCACCACATCCCCCAAAAGCTCAGCCTTGTTCTACCCAGACCTACCACGGTCTCTCCAATTCCCTTTTTTCTTCCTCTTCTCATTCAGCTTCTTTCTATTCTTTTACTTCATCTTTCTTCTACTTCTTTTACTGCTTCTGCTTCTGCTTCATCCACCTATGTCTTGTCTTCATCTTCATCCCTATCTTCTCCCTCTGTAGCCCTCCCATATTCTCCCCTCATCCACCATCCTGTCACAAAGCCCACCCAAGACTACCTATGCTCTCCCCAAGCACATCACTTTCTAACCAAGACCACCCTCCTCCCTCCAAGCCCACCCTGTGTTCCTCAAAGAAGGAAAAGGAAAAGCAGGAGAAGGGACCCAACACATATGGGTACGATGCAGCCGAAGTGGAACCAGCTCTGACCAAGCCCACTGCCTTTTTCTCAAGAGCACCAAGCACTCCCCAACACAACCATGTCCTCCCAAAGCTCACCCTTGTCCTGCCCAAGCCCACCACACTTACCCCAAATCCCTTGCTTCTTCCTCTTTAATGCAACTTCTTCTTCTTCAGATTCTTCAGTTTCTTCTCCATCTTCCTCTTCTTCTTCTTCTTTGTATTCTTCTTTGTCTTCTTCTTCCTCTTCTGTTCTTCTTCCTCTGTGACATTGCCATGTTCTCCTCATGTCCACCCATGCCCAGCAGCACCTCTTTGCCAAGCTCACAATGTTCTTCTCCAAGAAGAAAAAGGGAAAGAAGAAGATGGGCCCTGAGGGAAGAGAGGATGACATAGAGGGAAAGAGAGGAAGAGGAGGGCACCAAAGGAGCCAAGGGTAGACGGTACAGAGGAGGGGAATGGGAATGCATCCGCTGCTTCTGGATGCTCTTTTACTTCTACCTCCTCCTCCTCTGACGATTTGACACAAGGAGGATGCTGCAAAGAGTCCGAAACAGAGGGAGAGGATTGCACAGAGGGAGAGGACTGCGCAGAGGGAGAGGATTGCACTGGGGGAGAAGATTACCATAAGGGAGAGGAATTTTCAGAGGGAGAGGATTGCACAGAGGTAGAGGATGGCACCGAGGAAGACGATGGTGCCGAGGAAGAGGACGGTCTCTCCAATTCCCTTTCTTCTTCCTCTTCTCATTCAGCTTCTTTCTATTCTTTTACTTCTTCTTTCTTCTTTTACTTCTTCTGCTTCTGCTTCATCCACCTATGTCTTGTCTTCATCTTCATCCCTATCTTCTCCCTCTGTAGCCCTCCCATATTCTCCCCTCATCCACCATCCTGTCACAAAGCCCACCCAAGACTACCTATGCTCTCCCCAAGCACATCACTTTCTAACCAAGACCACCCTCCTCCCTCCAAGCGTACCCTGTGCTCCTCACAGAAGGAAAAGGGAAAGCAGGAGAAGGGACCAAATGCATATGGGTACAATGCAGCCAAAGTGGAGCCAGGTCTGACCAAGCCCACTGCCTTTTTCTCAAGAGCACCAAGCACTCCCCAACACAGCCACATCCTCCCAAAGCTCACCCTTGTCCTGCCCAAGCCCACTACGCTCTTCCCAAATATCTTTTTTCTTCCTCTTTAATGCAATAGTGCATAATTTACATGAAATGCACCAAATGCACTATGCTTTCTTCTACAAACCCATCCCCACCCCTGCCTACTATCCCCAATCCCATTACTTTCTCTCCAAACCCACCACGCTCTCCCCAAACCCTTTTCTTCTTCCTACACTTATTCAGCTTCTTTTTCTTCTTTTTATTCCTTCTCTTTTTCTTCCTTCTCTTCTTAATTTTGTTGGTCTGTTCCTTCCTCTGTATCTTTCCCACCCTCTCCCCAAATCCACCTTGGGCAAATTCCTGTCTTTGAGCCCAGCTGCCACCAACAGTGCTCCACAGTCCACAGACCCTTCCTAGAACCATCGAAGGAATGCAAGGGACCTTGAAGATCACACAGGCACAGAATCACAGAGGGTTGGGGGTTGAGAGGGAGCTCCGGAGAGCATCCAGCCCAGCTTCCCCTGCCAGAGCAGGCTCAGCCACGGCAGGGCACACAGGAACACACCCAGGCGGGCCTGGAAGCTCTGCGCAGAAGAAGCCTCCACAACCTCCCTGGGCAGCCGGCCCCAGGCCTCCAGCCCCCAGCCTGCAGCCTTCATGGAGTGGCTGTGAGGCAAAGGCTTCTAGAAGCCAGCCCTTGGCCTTGTTCAACCTCATCCCACTGACCTCTTCCCAGGGATAAAGCCTGGCTAGGGCCCTCTGGTAAAAGGAGGGGCAAGGACAACCTCCACTCCTCGGTGGACATGGGAGGGACTAGAACACGGAAGAGGAGGAAAATGCCTCCTTTGCCTCAATTTTCGGTAACAGTAGCACAGGTTGTCTTCAGGACAGTTGGCCTCCAGAGCTGGCAGGTGGAGTCAGGCAGCAGTGTAGTAAGCCTGTCATGCAGGAGGAAGCAGGTAGAGACCTGCTGGGCCACCTGGATCCCCACTAGCCTATGGGATTGGCTGGGCCACACCTTGAGGCCTGTCTCCAGTTCTGGGCCCCCTCAATTCCAGAAAGATGTTGAGTTGCTGCAACATGTCCAGAGAAGGGCAACAACGCTGGGGAGGGGTCGGGAGCACAAGCCCTGGGAGGAGCAGCTGAGGGAGCTGGGGTTGTTCAGCCTGGAGAAGAGGAGGCTCAGGGACACCTTCTTGCTCTCTACAACTCCCTGAAGGAGGTTGTAGCCAAGTGGGGGTTGGTCTCTTCTCCCAGCCAACCAGCACCAGAACAAGAGGACACAGTCTCAAGCTATGCCAGGAGAAGCTTAGGCTGGTGGTGAGGAGAAAGTTCTTCCCAGCAAGAGAGATTGGCCATTGGGATGCGCTGCCCAGGGAGGTGGTGGAGTCACCATCACTGGAGGTGTTCAAAAAAGGATTGGATGTGGCACTTGGAGCCATGGTTTAGTAGTCATGAGGTGTTGGGTGCTAGGTTGGACTTGATGATCATGAAGGTCTTTTCCAACCTTATTGTTCTGTGATTCTACTATGATCTCAGTGTGTGTGTTTGTAGAGAACTGCTTTAGTTTCTAACTGGTGATTGAGTGGTTTATCTCAAAGCACTTATACAGTTCTTTGTATACACAGAATATTATTAGTTACTAAATCTCAGTACCTATAGAACGAAAGGCATGGTGCAGAGATGATGCAAGACATGATTGTCCATAATATATCTATGGCAAATGTAGAGAAACTGTCGTATGTGCAGTAGTGTTGCTGTACCAGTGAGTGTATAATCCAAGGTAAGGGTTTACTGACTGTGGGCTGACCATGAAGTAGCTTCAAAATAGTCATCTTTAGATATAGACCTCAGGTAATAAAACCTCAAGGAAACCTCTAGAGAAGTTCTCCACTTCAGTTCTAAACCAAAGCATTTTTCTTGACTTGTTGATTTCAGTTATTGTATGTATTGCTAATAACTTCTGGTTAGTAGCCACAGGCCACCTAATGTGTGGCTTTATTTTAGGAGTAAAGAACTCTCTGTGCTAATTTTCTCTTTTACATATATAGGTGTTTTTAATAACAGTTGAAGTTTTCACTGCATTTATTGCAAGAGAGTGAGAACAGAAACTCCATGAAAAAGCAGAAGAAGAAGCCTTCAGGCATCTCTGAAAGTCAGTCTCATCTGACTTAGAGATTCAGTAGGTGTGGTGATATTGTGTGCTATTTATGGACAAGAGAAGACGAGTGTAGAACTTCTTGAAATGAGTAGTGATTTGTATTGCTGAAAAAATCTCTGGAACTTTTGAGCATGCTTCTGAGAGTGAAATTGTGCAAGCCTTTAAAACCATGATGAAACTTCTGGCTAAAGTCCTTTTAAATGTCCTCATTTCAATTCCTATTTAGAGGCTTTAGTTCCCATTTGGAGATTTCTGACAAACAATGACATGCCCTTATGAATTACTGTTATTAATAATTTCTTTCTATCCCATGGACTTTAAAACCCTTTGGGCATTTATGAGTAGAGAGTCATTACTCAGAAACATTGCATGGGGAGAGCAGCTCTCTTCCAGGGGCTGTGTGCCCATCTAACCATGCATAGGTCTTGTCCTGCAGTCTCTCTGTGCAACAATAACCAGTCTTAGCAAGGAGACTGCTTATATTTATGTCTACACTGCAATAAACCCACACACATTAATTGCATACTTGATAGTGGCTGTACTGTGTGAAATGAAAGGCCTTTTAAAACAAAACTTTAATCAGCTTGTTCTTCTCAGGGTTTCCATGATTAAGAACCATGTGCTTGACCTTGAGGTTCCAATTGTTTGATATTGTGCTGACTGACAACATGAGGAACCTGGGTTAGATGATTAGCCCAGAAACACATTTAGACCAGAGTGAAAAATCCACTACGTGATAGACAACTTATTGGTACACTCAGGGGAAAACCCAGTTACATAAACCTTTTTCTGTGCATCTGTAGTCAGTGGAGAAATAATTAAGTGCCAATTAAATGCTGAATGTCCTGTTATCATTTCCTGTTTCATGTTATTGAAGAGCAGACAAACCATGACTTGCAACATAAAGGTGAAGCAGATAATCCTGAGTGGATTGTCAGTGGATGAGAGTTACAGAAGCCACCAAACAAGGTGTATGATAGCTCTTAGGAAAATGGAGGGTAAGTCATGAAGATGAAAGGCCCATGCAGGATTACTTTGGTGGGAAAGGAAAGGTAGATCTCCTATCTTCCCCATTAGTTCATGATTTATGTCTTCATGTAGCAAAACTGGAATCCTGTTTTAAATGTTTTACAGTGAAAAACTGCACAGTAAGAGGCTGCAATTACAAGAGAACTCACACAGATATTTGAAAGTGGGCAAAAACGTCTCTTAGTCAGGTGCTATGGGAATATAATCTGCTTAATTCATCAAAGAGTATTGAGAGTAAATGGAGAAAAAGAAAGTACCAGAACTCTTAAAAAAAAAGAGAAAGGTTTAATAAGCCCAGAAGCTGATGCTAGACAGATTCAAATGAAAAATTAGGCATAGCTTTTTTACCTGTCATTTTCTTGCTTATTTTCTGTTTTATTTTTTCCCAGCCAGGAAATTCAAAATAATGAATGAAACACAGACTCTACCAGCTCTCAGCCTGTAGATCACAACTGGACATGTTTCTGGAAGGTGTATGGTCATCAAACACAAATCATGCTTTAGGCCAAACACCAGTTACATGATTCAGCTCAGCTCAGTTATTTCACAGAAGTGCATAGTGGAGGTCAACAGGAATAGAGTAGAGTAAAATAGAGTAGAGTAGAGTAGAATAGAATAGAATAGAATAGAATAGAATAGAATAGAATAGAATAGAATAGAATAGAATAGAATAGAATAGAATAGAATAGAATTAACCAGGTTGGAAAAGACCTTTGAGATCATCAAGTCCAACCTAGCCTGGAGAAGAGGAGGCTCAGAGGAGACCTTCTTGCTGTCTAAAACTACCTGAAGAGAGGCTGTAGCCAGGTGGAGGTTGGTCTCTTCCCCCAGGCAACCAGCACCAGAACAAGAGGACACAGTCTCAAGCTGTGCCAGGGGAGGTTTAGGCTGGAGGTTAGGAAGAAATTCTTCCCAGCAAGAGATATTGGCCATTGGGATGTGCTGCCCAGGGAGGTGGTGGAGTCACCATCACTGGAGGTGTTTAGGAAGAGCCTGGATGAAGCACTTGGTGCCATGGTTTATTTCATTAGATGGTGCTGGGTGATAGGTTGCACTTTTCCAACCTGGTTAATTCTATTCTATTCTATTCTATTCTATTCTATTCTATTCTATTCTATTCTATTCTATTCTATTCTATTCTATTCTATTCTATCCTATCCTATCCTATCCTATCCTATCCTATCCTATCCTATCCTATCCTATGACCCAACACCATCTAATCAACTAAACCATGGCACCAAGTAATGACCTTCTGCTGGGTCCTGCAGACAATCTCTGTCTGTTTCCAAGAGCCATTTTCCATCTGTGATGATGTTGTGATAACACTATGATAATGCTGATACTGTGCCTTTCCCCTGGCACAGTTCCAATCCAGACAAATTGAAGTAAGTTTATTTCAGAGGCTGTTACAGTGGATATATAACACCAAGTGAATCTCCTGGGACTTGGTAAATCTTTGGCCAATGTAGTGGTTTGAAAACAATTTATATTCTCCACTCAGAATCATGAGTTTATAACATTTGATGACTGTAGTCATCCTGGACAGGAGGTTCTCAGTCATGCTCTTTCTTTTCTGGGTCTCAAGCATGCAGGTGCGCCTTTGCTTGTTTGGGAATCCAGAGAGTTCTTCCCTTTCCCTTTCTTTCTTTGGTTAAATGTGCATTTATAAATACATATTAATACATATGTTTATGTATATATTTATAAATATATATAAATATGCATTTATATTGATGTAATCTGATGCTTTCTTAGTAGAGGAGTAAATCAACTGAGAAAACTCTCTCTACCTGTTATTCCTCCCTTTCTTATCTCCTGGTCAGAGGAGCGGGGGGAGGAGGGAGGAGGGGTGTGGTGGGTGAAAGGGTAAGGCCGAGAAGCCTCTTCCCTTCCCCCTTGTAAGGTAAAAGGGAAAGAAAAATTGAAGGGAAAGGAAAAAAAACTCACCAGCCGAATTAGCAAAGCAGTGGAGCTATATTTACAAAGCAGTGTAGGATTTTGCAGGGGAATATTTACAAATTTACAATATCTACAATATATACAAAGATATACAGCAGTGTAACACAGAAATGAGAGTAGCCCCCCTCGGCCGAGGGGGATCCTCACCTCCGCTCTCCCCTCTCTTCCCCCCTTTCCCCAGAATGGGATAGAAAGAGGAAGAAAAGAGAGAAAAAAAAATGTTAGAAGCAGTTTGTGTTAGTTGGAAGGGAGTTAATACAGGCCTTATCAGTTTTTCAAGGCCGGAGCCTTGGCAGAAAGCCCAGCACAGGGGAGCTGCTGCACCGAAGGAGATGCGGAAGCAAGAGTGACAGAGAAGTGCTGGGAATGCCCACTTCACTCTCAGGCCAGATATTGCTTCCTCCCACTTGCCCAATGAAAAATTAGTTTAGACTCTTCCTTCCGTTTACCAACTTCCGTCCACCATATTCCCTTTCTTAAAGGGACACCGTCAACCGGGCACAATCCACCCCTTCTAAACAATTTTCATTGGCTGTTTATACTGTCCATTCAATCCAAAATGATATTTACAGTTCGTGAATATAGTTCATAGTCCATTCCGGCTATGCTCAGATGTAGATGATTCAAAAGTCCAAGAAAATCAGAAAGTGAGAAAAATGGAAAAACAGTTCATTTCTTCACCGACGAAGCGAAGAAAAGGGAAATAGGGAAATCTCAGGGTCTCTTAGTTGACTCAGGGCTCTCAGGGTTCGTGCACCGTAGATTCCTCGTTGATTCTTCTTTTGGGCGCAATGTAACTGTACAGCAGTTCGAAGTTAACCTCTTTCATCTAAAGTTAAATTTCTTTGTGGAATACACTGAATTTCACCATTCTCTTGCATTACCCAATAAGTGTGACCCGGACCTTCAGCTGAAACCACCCCTCGGACAGGTTTAGCCTCTCCTGAGGGTGAAAATACCCAAACAGTTTTACCTAACAGATTCTTTTCTCTAACAACAGGAACTCTATCACCTTCTACTTTCCGTAGCAAATCTGAATGTGCAGGTCCAGCTCGGTTCACTGAACCTCTACTATTTACCAGCCAGGTTGCTTGTGCTAAATGTTTTCCCAGTTTTTCAAAGATCCACCTCCCATGGCTTTAAGAGTGGTCTTCAACAAACCGTTTAGCGTTCAATCTTCCTGAAGCTGGTGCATAGTAGGGAATGTGGAATATCCACTCAATACCGTGCTCTTTTGCCCAGTTCTTTACAAGGTTGTTCTTAAAATGAGTTCCGTTGTCTGACTCAATCCTCTCTGGAGTTCCGTGTCTCCACAGGATCTGTCTCTCCAGACCGAGAATGGTGTTGCGTGCAGTTGCATGTGGAACTGGATAAGTTTCCAACCATCCAGTGTTTGCCTCTACCATAGTAAGCACATATTGCTTACCAGAACGAGAACGTGGTAGAGTGATGTAGTCAATCTGCCAAGCTTCACCATACTTGTACTTGGACCATCGGTCACCATACCACAAGGGCTTAAGTCGTTTTGCCTGCTTAATAGCAGCACAAATGTCACAGTCATGGATGACTTGTGTGATAGCATCCATGGAAATGTCTATGGATCTGTCACGAGCCCATTGGTATGTTGCATCTCTGCCTTGATGTCCTGACGAATCGTGAGCCCACCGAGCTAAGAATATCTCACCTCGGTGTTTCCAGTCGAGATCAAGATTAGAGTCCATGTCTACTTGAGAAACTCTTGCAGCTAGATCTGCCTGATGGTTGTGTTGCTGTTCCTCAGTAGCTTTGCTCTTAGGAGTGTGAGCATCAATGTGCCTCACTTTCACTGGAATTCTCTCGATTCGGTCAGCAATGTCCTGCCATAGGTTGGCTGCCCAAATGGGTTTTCCTTTTCTCTGCCAACCACTCTTCTTCCAGTTCTTTAGCCAACCCCATAGAGCATTGGCTACCATCCATGAGTCGGTGTAGAGATAAAGCTTTGGCCATCTCTCACGTTCAGCTACGTCGAGAGCTAGCTGGACAGCTTTTACCTCTGCGAACTGACTGGATTCTCCTTCTCCATCTTTCGCCTCTGCAACTCGGCGTGTTGGACTCCACACTGCAGACTTCCACCTTCGCTTGTTTCCAACAAGACGACAGGAACCGTCTGTGAACAAAGCATATTTCTTTTCATCATCAGAAAGGTCATTGTAAGGAGGAGCTTCCTCAGCACGAGTTACTTTCTCCTCTGGAGGTTTAGCACAGTTGATACCTTCAGGCCAACTGGAGATCACCTCCACTAGACCAGGTCTTTCAAGATTTCCCATTCGAGCTCTCTGTGTTATCAGAGCCATCCACTTGGACCATGTGGAGTCTGTGGCATGATGTGGTGTGGAACCTTTGCCTTTGAACATCCAATTCAAAACTGGTAATCTGGGAGCTAAGAGAAGTTGTGATTCAGTTCCAATCACTTCAGAAGATGCTTTTACTCCTTCATAGGCAGCTAAAATTTCTTTCTCTGTTGGAGTGTAATTAGCTTCTGAACCTCTGTAACCTCGACTCCAGAAACCAAGAGGTCGTCCACGTGTCTCACCTGGAGCTTTTTGCCACAAGCACCAGGTTGGACCATTGTCACTTGCAGCCGTGTACAAAATGTTCTTAATGTCTGGACCATCTCGGACAGGTCCCAGACCCATTGCTTGAATTACCTCTTGCTTTATCTGGTCAAAGGCTGCTTGTTGTTCAGGTCCCCAGTGGAAATGGTTTCTCTTTCGAGTCACATCATACAGAGGTTTCACAATCTGACTGTATCCAGGAATGTGCAGTCTCCAAAATCCCACTATCCCCAAGAAACGTAAGGTCTCTTGCTTGTTTGTGGGACTTGCCATGGTAGAGACTCTATTTACCACATCCACTGGAATGTGTCGACGTCCATCCTGCCATCGCACTCCCAGAAACTGAATCTCTGTGGTAGGTCCTTTCACCTTGTCTCGCTTGATGGCAAAACCTGCATTCAGAAGAATGTCAATGATTTTGTTACCTTTCTCAAAGACTTCCTCAGCAGTTTTACCCCAGACGATGATATCATCGATGAACTGGATGTGTTCTGGAGCACCGCCTTTCTCCAGAGCATCGTGGATCACTGCATGACAGATGCTTGAGCTGTGGATCCAGCCCATTGGCAGCCTGTTGAAAGTGTACTGGATTCCTCTCCAGGTGAAAGCAAACTGAGGCCTGCATTCCTCTGCTATGGGAATAGAGAAAAATGCATTAGCAATGTCTATGGTAGCATACCATTTGGCCTCTTTGGATTCCAGCTCATACTGTAGCTCCATCATGTCTGGTACTGCTGCACTCATAGGTGGTGTCACTTCATTTAGGGCTCGGTAGTCTACTGTCAGACGCCAGTCTCCATTCTGCTTCCGCACAGGCCACACTGGACTGTTGAAAGGTGAATGAGTTTTGCTGATGACTTTCTGACTCTCCAACTGACGAATCAGATTCTGAATGGGCAACAAAGAGTCACGGTTGGTTCTGTATTGTCTGTGATGCACAGTCTGAGAAGCAACCGGCAATTTAATGTCCTGTATCTTATGTTGTCCCACAACTGCAGATTCATCAGAAAGCTCAGGTCTAGCAGATAGCTTCAATTTTTGTCCATCAATTTCTATTGAAGCTACTCCAAAAGCCCATTTGTAACCTCTAGGGTCTTTGAAACGCCCTTCTCTCAGAAAATCAATTCCCAAAATGCAAGGTGCATCAGGTCCGGTCACAACTGTATGCTTCTTCCATTGTTTACCAGTTAAACTTATATTAACCTCTACTTTACTTAACTCTTGAGATCCACCAGTGACTCCCAGAATAGTTATAGACTCTGATCCCTGATAATTTGATGGTATTATGGTGCACTGAGCTCCTGTGTCAACCAAGGCCCTGTACTTCCGAAATTGTGAAGTGCCAGGCCACTGGATGTACACATCCCAATAGATTCTATTATCTCTGTTATCCCTCTCCTCCCCTGGCGGGAGGCAGGGCACCCCTAGTTATGGGAACATGCGCACATGTGCATTGCACATAGTTCGCAGGGTTATAACTTTGCATGTTATAACTGGAGCCACTGTTGGAGCCATAAGAGTTGTTCTGGGGAACTGTGGAAGCAACAGCTACCCTTCTGGTATTGCTACCTTGGGTTCTGCCACTTTGCAATTCCCTCAGTCTCCTGAAAAGATTAGAAGTTGGTTGGCCATCCCAGCGGTTCATGTTCTCACCAAACTGATCACGCAGAGTTATCCAAATAGTTCTACGTGATTGCCTTGGTGGTCTGTTTTGGAATGACCTGTTTTGGAATGACCTGTTTTGGAATGACCTCCTTGGAGGATGTGTATTCCTCACAGATGAAACTTGTATCCACCTGGAGGAAGAATTGAAATTATCTTTCTGTGCCAATTGGGATATGGAATCTTTTAACTCTCTTATGCAATTCTGAATATCACCAGACATCGTTTTAATGGCTGACACCAAAGAACCACGTGTCATGCTATCCTCCAATTGTCTCATTTGATCACTGAATTGGCCAACCGTGGGAGAAGCTCCACCATAACTTCTTGACACAATTCTGCTTGCCAGAATGTTTGCATAATTAGAAGGAGCAAGTTTGATGATCTTTTTAGCAAGACCAATACCCACAGGAATGTCATCAGGATTCAGAGTTTCATGTTCACCATAGAGTAGCTCTCTAACAGCAAATTCTCTCAAGCGCTTAATTCCCTCATCTATGGTAGTCCAGGGTTTAGGATTCCATGGAAGATCATCTCGGGAAGGGTATCTCAGGGCAACCGCCATTAAAAGGCGTATCCACAGATTAACCTTACCGAGAGCTCTGCCTAGATGTCTATCTATTCCATTGTCCCTTGAGAGAGTTCCTAACTGAGCTGCTGACTTGTCTCCAACTGTTAGAGCTGGAGCACCTGTATCATAACACCTACTAAGCCAAGCTAGAACTGGCTCCTTATCCGCCCTGGTGAAATCTTTACGGACATTACGCAATTCCTCGCGGGGTGAAGAACATTCCAAAATATCATCTTGCTCTTCATCTCCCTGAATTCTTTGCCCATATAATCCTGCTGTCATTCTCCTAAGGATCTCTTTAAGCTGAGAACCACCTTTGCCAGCTGCTTTTCTAGCTTCATCTGTATCCTGCTTTGATCTCACTAGGTTAGCTAGATCTTTAAAACAAACCACCTCTTCCTCCTGAGCAGGATCTCTTAGAGTAGAGGGCCCCTCACCAGGATCAGTCTCCAGCTCCTCTTCTTCTCCATCTTTGGCCTTTCCACTTCTAGTCTTTAAAGGAGCCACCTTAACTGGAGCTGTGTTTGAATTGACAGCCACCTTAATGGAAGCTGACAGGTCCTGAGATAAATCAGCTGCTGGGGCAGTGACTTCCGGTCCCACCGAGGGATTGGGCGGAAGTGACGTTGCTCCGTTAATGGCCGACGGAGAAGAAGAAGAAGGAGAAGGAGTGGGAGCCATGTTGATACCAGCTGCCGCCTTTGGCAGCTTGCTAGAATCAGCAAAGTCATTTAGAGCTGCTTTACCAATTAACTTTTTAGCCTTCTTTTTAACTGACAGAGAGTCTCCACCTTCCTCATCACTAGATGACTCTTGGACTGATCCAGAGCCACGGCGTTTTCTTTTTGATCTAGTTTTAATAACAAAACAAGCTCTGGACACCTTTTTCTCTCGACGCCAGGAATATAGACAATACACATTAGTTATCACCAGCAGCAGAATTATACACACCAAATAAATCACCTTTGGATCCCAGGCATCACTTAAAGTTACTCTCTCCTCTGGTGGAATCTTAAAACCCTTTATCTCAATTGGGAGAGTGGTGGAGGTAACATTCCTGTATCTCACTGGCCATAGTAAATTAATACATTTTCCATACCATAATTTAACTCTATACATAACCCACATATAAATTGTCCGCACCAAATATTTACCCAGGTAATCCAAAAGCAAACCCAAACAATATCTGTAAACCAGAGCCCCAAAAATTGAAAAGAACAATCGCTCCACAAACCACAAGACCTTCATGTTTGCTAATTCAGCTGGAAAACACTAAATCAATCAAGTAATAAATTAAACTAATTATCTGCCGCACGTTGGGTACGCCAATAAAAAAATGTGGTGGGTGAAAGGGTAAGGCCGAGAAGCCTCTTCCCTTCCCCCTTGTAAGGTAAAAGGGAAAGAAAAATTGAAGGGAAAGGAAAAAAAAACTCACCAGCCGAATTAGCAAAGCAGTGGAGCTATATTTACAAAGCAGTGTAGGATTTTGCAGGGGAATATTTACAAATTTACAATATCTACAATATATACAAAGATATACAGCAGTGTAACACAGAAATGAGAGTAGCCCCCCTCGGCCGAGGGGGATCCTCACCTCCGCTCTCCCCTCTCTTCCCCCCTTTCCCCAGAATGGGATAGAAAGAGGAAGAAAAGAGAGAAAAAAATGTTAGAAGCAGTTTGTGTTAGTTGGAAGGGAGTTAATACAGGCCTTATCAGTTTTCAAGGCCGGAGCCTTGGCAGAAAGCCCAGCACAGGGGAGCTGCTGCACCGAAGGAGATGCGGAAGCAAGAGTGACAGAGAAGTGCTGGGAATGCCCACTTCACTCTCAGGCCAGATATTGCTTCCTCCCACTTGCCCAATGAAAAATTAGTTTAGACTCTTCCTTCCGTTTACCAACTTCCGTCCACCATATTCCCTTTCTTAAAGGGACACCGTCAACCGGGCACAAGGGGGAAGGGAGGGGAAGTTTTAACTTTTTTGCTCTCTCACTAAAACCATAACAGCCAGTTTTGCAGGGACCAAAAGTTCAGTCCAAGATATTCTGAGAAAGAAACAAAATACAATTAAAATCAAAACAAAGCAACCAACCAACAAACAAAATCCACTAGAAACAAACTCAAACAAGCAACCCCTCCCCCCCAAAAAAAAACCACAAAAATTAAAAATCAGCAAACAAGACAAAAAATAAACAAAACCCCCAAAACAAACAGAAAAACCCAACCAACCAATAACACCCCCCCCAAAAAAACCCTACAAAACAAACAAAACCAAAAACACAGTATCACAGTATCACTAAGGTTGGAAGAGACCTCAAAGATCATTGAGTCCAGCCTGTCACCACAGACCTCATGACTAAACCATGGCACCAAGTGCCATGTCCAATCTCCTCTTGAACACCTCCAGGGATAGTGACTCCACCACCTCCCTGGGCAGCACATTCCAATGACGAATGACTCTCTCCATGAAGAATTTTCTCCTCCCCTCCAGCCTAAACTTCCCCTGGCGCAGCTTGAGATGGTGTCCTCTTGTTATGGTGCTGGTTGCCAGAGAGACAAGACCAACCCCTTCCTGGTTACAACCACTGTTCAGGTAGTTGTAGACAGCAATGAGGTCTCCCCTGAGCCTCCTCTTCTCCAGGCTAAACAACCCCAGCTCCCTCAGCCTCTCCTCATAGGGATTGTGTTCAAGGCCTCTCACCAGCCTTGTTGCCCTTCTCTGGACATGTTCAAGTGTCTCAAAGTCCTTCTTAAACTGAGGGGCCCAGAACTGGACACAGGACTCAAGGTGTGGCCTAACCAATGCAGAGTACAGGGGCACAATGACTTCCCTGCTCCTGCTGGCCACACTGTTCCTAATGCAGGCCAGGATGCCATTGGCCTTCTTGGCCACCTGAGCACACTGCTGGCTCATGTTTAGGTGGCTGTCAATCAGCACCCCCAGGTCCCTCTCTGTTTGGGAGCTCTCCAGCCACTCTGACCCCAGCCTGTAGCTCTGCATGGGGTTGTTGTGGCCAAAGTGCAGCACCTGGCACTTGGACTTGTTACATGCCATCCCATTGGATTCTGCCCATCTGTCCAGTCAGTCAAGGTCCCTCTGCAGAGCCCTTCCATCCTCTCACTGGCCAACATCTGCTCCCACCTTGGTGTCATCTGCAAATTTGCTGATGACTGACTCAATCCCCTCATCCAGATCATCAATGAAGATGTTAAAGAGGACGGGGCCCAGCACTGATCTCTGGGAGACACCACTGGTGACTGGCTGCCATCTGGATGTGGCACTATTCACCACCACTCTCTGGGCTCAGCCCTCCAGCCCGTTCCTAACCCAGCACAGAGTGCTGCGGTCCAAGCCACGAGCTGACAGCTTAGCCAGCAGTTTGCTGTGGGGGACAGTGTCAAAGACCATGCTGAAGTCCAGGTAGACTACATCCACAGGCCTCACCATCTCCACCAAACTAAAACTGAAACTAAACCTAAACCCAAACCAAACCAAACCAAACCAAACCAAACCAAACCAAACCAAATCAAATACACAAACAAAACTCCACAAAGAACCCCACAAACAAACAATAAAAAAGAAACCAAACCCAGAAGTCTAAAAGAAAGGGGAGAATATTCTACAGAGGTGAGGAAAAAGTGCCTGTTACACTGGCTGCCAGAGGAGAAGGGTCACCAAATGCACGGATATTACTTAGGGCGTGAAGCTGTGGAGTCAGAAGGGAAAGGAAAGCTGTAGGGAAGTGGAAACCAAGAAAATAATTTTACAAAACAAACTGGAGCCAGTGGCTCCTACAGAGGGGTGATTCAAGGCCAGGCATACATTATAGCTGAGGAAAGTAAATAATGGTAATAAAGCCATAACTCCTGCAGTAATGGGAAGCGGTGCACAGGAACTTATTTTCAATTTGGTGACTATGTAAGACTTTCGATAGCTATTAGGAGGATAATTAGGGGTGAAATGAACATTAAATCAATGTTTGCAAGCTAAAGCTCTCTGTGTGTGTGTGTGTGTGAGAGCCTGCCTGTGTTTGCTTTGACTCAAAAATGGGACAAAACTTTCCCCTCAAAGTTGTATTTTTTTCCCTACAGAAGAGCATTTTGACTCATTTTCTGCACTAAACCCACACTGTTTCCCTTTCAAAGCGTTTTCCTTATTTTCTTTAATTCCTTATGGCTGCACCTGTGTAGGAAGGGAGCTCTGCTACGTGACAAAAGGAGACTAGGTCACACTGGCAAGCTGAAATCTTAGGGCTATTTGAATCATTTACTGATGGAAATCGGAAACCTCCCAGGTCCAGACTGGAGTAAAGAGGGCCTCGCAGGCAGGAGCCTCGCATATGTATGAGTCTACTTAAAGTCAGCTGTACTGTTGCGCTGTGCTTCTGGCTAAACTTGTCTTTTACTGGGCAATTGTTTACTGAAAATGACCCCAGGCTGCTTGAGTTTTCAGAATCCCAGTTCAGAGAGAACCATCATCTCCTGCATACATTTCAATACTACCTCCTCACAGCATGCATTTAAAAGAAAGCACCTTATTATAACAAGCAGAGAAATTGGGTAACAGAGAGGTGCTTGACTAAATGGAGCAGCTGCTTTTAGTCTGAATGGCTGTTCAGTGTAAATAAGCCATGGCAGTTTTTCAGTTGGATTTGGAGCCCATGCAATAAGGCAAGAGCAGAACAAAACCAACAGGGTAATTAAAATTTTCTCATTCTTTTTTATTTTTTTTTTTAACTGAAAAATCAGTGAAGGAAAAGATGATTTTGATCTGTGAAAAATCATGAAATGAACCAAAAATTCCCTCCTGGGTGTTCATTTGAGCAGGGTGGGGTACATTTCCCACCCCCAGACCAATGGTCTAAAAAAGATGTCTGTGCTGTCAGGGCCTGATGAAGTGCTTCCAAGCCACAGGGCAGGGCTTCATGCTGCCTTCACACAGGGAAAGTTTTCTGCGCTCGTCTGTGCAGCAACACACATTCTCTCAGATTAATTCCAGCTGTGCAGTGCCTTGCTGGCAGAGTCATTATGTATTAGTAATGCTATCCAATTTGAGCAAATGGTCTCCCCTTGCACAGCCCTCTCTCACTAGTGCTTTCTCTCACACAGACACAAGGCACAAGCCTTGATCATCTTTTAGTGCACCCCTCAATGTTTTTAAGAAGAAATAAAAAATAATAAAGCAAAACCACCCCCACCAGCCCCTGGATCCTTTCTTCGAGGAAGGGATTTAAAACTCTTCTGCTTAACACAAGTCCCTCACTGGCTTCATCTAGAAATAGTGCTGGGCAAGGCTTTGCTGACAGCTTAGTCATTCACAGGCAGGAGACTGCAAGCACTTTCATGATGGTGTAAATCAGGACTAACTCCAGCATCAGGGGCTCTTCTAGATACAAATCCAGATGAGGCAAGACTTGTGTTAGAAGCATATAGCTGCAAAACTGCAGAATGTTGAACCCTGATCCTTAACTTGCCAGCCTGCTCAGCTCAAGCATCAGTTTACACAGAGCTGGTATGCTGGAACATCTACCATTTGCATTTCTTAGCTGTGTTGGTTTTACTGCTTGCTTCTTATCTAGGGGTTCCCTCCTCACTATCACAGACTTATCTTCTGCAGTGGTGGCATGCAGCAGGTCACATCACAATCATTTCCTTTCCACAGCAGACATTCCACAGGTCTGAGACTGCTTTCCACTGAGAACTTTTCAAATACTTGTGTTTCTAGACACAGACACACATATATGTGCACACACATAACGCAATTTGTCATCACTAACATGACTGTCACCTCACCACCCTCCTCTCCTATGTGCTAGCACAAAGACACATGGGATTGCAGTGACTCAGCTTCTACCAAAACAAAATTAAGGTCTTCTATATCACCTCGAGGGAGGTAGTTCTCCCCCTCTGCTCCACTCTGCTGAGACCCCACCTGGAGCACTGTGACCAGTTCTGGAGCCGCTGTTCCAGGAAGGATCTGGAGGTGCTAGAAGGTGCCCAGAGAAAGGCCATGAGGATGATCAGAGGGCTGGAGCACCTCTCCTATGAGGACAGACTGAGGGAGTTAGGGCTGCTCAGTCTGCAGAAGAGAAGGCTCCGAGGTGACCTAATTGTGGCCTTCCAGTATCTGAAGGGTCCTACAAGAAAGCTGGGGAGGCACTTTTGAGGGTGTCAGGGAGTGATAGGACTGGGGGAAATGGAACAAAACTAGAGGAGGGCAGATTCAGATTGGATGTTATGAAGAAGTTGTTCCCCATGAGGGTGGTGAGAGACTGGCACAAGTTGCCCAGGGAGGTGGTGGAAGTCTCATCTGTGGAGGTTTTGAAGGCCTGGCTGGATGTGACTGTGAGCAACCTGCTGTAGTGTGAGGTGGCCATGGCAGGGCGTTTGGAACTGGCTGATCCTTGAGGTCCCTTCCAACCCTGACACTTCTATGATTCTATATTCCAGACTCTGCTTTACTACCATCTGTATGTATTATGCTGTCATAGTGCTTAACATCCAAACTGGTGACACATGGGTTTATTAGAATAAACCTTTAAACCTTTATTAGAATAAACCAAACCAGGTTGGAAGAGACCTTCAAGATCATCGTGTCCAACCTATCAACCAATCCAACCCACACAAACAGCTAACCCATGGCACTAAGCAACCCATCAAGTCTCCTCCTGAACACCTTCAATGACGGCGACTCCACCACCTCCCTGGGCAGCCCATTCCATAGCGCAATCACTCTTTCTGTATAGAACTTCTTCCTAACATCCAACCTGAACCTCCCCTGGCGCAGCCTGAGATTGTGTCCCCTTGTTCTGGTACTGGGTGCCTGGGAGAAGAGACCATCATCCATCTGTCTACAACCTCCCTTCAGGTAGTTGTAGAGAGTGATAAGGTCACCCCTGAGTCTCCTCTTCTCCAGGCTGAGCAACCACAGCTCCCTCAGTCTCTCCTCATAGGGCTTGTGTTCCAAACCCCTCACCAACTTTGTTGCTCTTTTCTGGACTCGTTCCAGCAAGTCAACATCCTTCCTAAACTGAGGGGCCCAGAACTGGACACAGTACTCGAGGTGTGGCCTAACCAGTGCAGTATACAGGGGCAGAATGACCTCCCTGCTCCTGCTGGCCACACTGTTCCTGATGCAGGCCAGGATGCCATTGGCCCTCTTGGCTGCCTGGGCACACTGCAGGCTCATGTTCAGCCTACCATCCACCAGTACCCCCAGGTCCCTCTCTACCTGGCTGCTCTCCAGCCACTCTGACCCCAGCCTGTAGCACTGCATGGGGTTGTTGTGGCCAATGTGCAGAACTCGGCATTTGGATGTGTTAAATTTCATGCCGTTGGACTCTGCCCGTCTGTCCAGCCTGTTGAGGTCCCTCTGCAAAGCCTCTCTACCCTCCAGCAGATCAACTCTTGCCCCCAGCTAGGTGTCATCAGCAAATTTACTGATGATGGACTCAATGCCCTCATCCAGATCATCAATAAAGATGTTAAAGAGCACAGGGCCCAACACTGATCCTTGGGGTACACCACTAGTGACTGGCTGCCAGCTGGATGTGGCACCATTCACCACCACTCTCTGGGCTCGGCCATCCAGCCAGTTCCTAACCCATCGCAGTGTGCTCCCGTCCAAGCCATGGGCTGACAGCTTGGCCAGCAGTTTGCTATGGGGGACGGTGTCAAAGGCCTTGCTGAGGTCCAGGTAGACTACATCCACAGGCCTCCCCACATCTACCAGGCGGGTCACCTGATCATAGAAGGAGATCAGGTTGGTCAGGCAGGACCTGCCCTTCCTAAATCCATGTTGGCTGAGCCTGATCCCTTGGCCATCGTCTAAGTGCTGTGTTATTGCACTCAGGATGACCTGTTCCATGATCTTGCCTGGTACTGAGGTCAGGTTGACAGGCCTGTAATTCCCTGGCTCATCCAACTGGCCCTTCTTATGGATGGGCACCACATTGGGTTTGATGGGTGGACCACTAGATGGATAAGGAACTGGCTTGATGGCCACACCCAAAGAGTGGCTGTCAATGGCTCCATGTCCCAGTGGAGGCCAGGGACAAGCGGAGGCCCTCAGGGATCAGTTCCAGGACCTGTCTTGTTAAACATCTTTGTGGATGACATGGACAGTGGCATTGAGTGCACCCTCAGCAAGTTTGCTGATGACACCAAGCTGTGTGGTGCAGCAGACACACTGGAGGGAAGGGAGGTCATCCAGAGGGACCTTGACAGGCTGGAGAGGTGGGCACAAACCAACCTCAGGAAGTTTAATAAGAGCAAGTGCAGGGTCCTGCATCTGGGTGGAGGCAATCCCAGGCACAAATCCAGGCTGGGCAGTGACTGGCTGGAAAGCAGCCCTGAGGAGAGAGACTTGGGGATGCTGGTGGACGAGAAGCTCAACACGAGCTCTCAGTGTGCACTTGCAGCCCGCAAAGCCAATCAGATCCTGGGCTGCATCAGGAGAAGTGTGGCCATCAGGTCAAGGGAGGTGATTCTCCCCCTCTACTCACCTCTGCTGAGACCTCATCTGGAGTACTGCCTCCAGTTCTGGAGCCCCTATTACAAGAGGGATGTGGAGGTGCTGGAAGTTGTCCAGAGAAGGGCCACGAGGATGATCAGAGGGCTGGAGCACCTCTCCTATGAGGACAGACTGAAGGAGTTGGGGCTGTTCAGTCTGCAGAAGAGAAAGCTCCAAGGTGACCTAATTGTGGCCTTCCAGTATCTGAAGGGGGCCTACAAGAAGGCTGGGGAAGGACTTCTCAGGATGTCAGGTAGTGATAGGACTGGGGAGAATGGAATGAAGCTGGAGGTGGGGAGATTCAGGCTGGATGTGAGGAGGAAGTTCTTCACCATGAGAGTGGTGAAGCATTGGAATGTGTTTTCCAGGGAGGTGGTTGAGACCCCATCCCTGGAGGTGTTTAAGCCCAGGCTGGATGAGGCTCTGTCCAGCCTGATGTAGTGTGAGGTGCCCTTGCCTATGCCAGGGGGTTTGGAACTAAATGATCCTTGTGGTCCCTTCCAACCCTGACTGATACTGTGATACTATGAAACCCCCCCACCCCGGGCTTCTCAGGCAGCCTTCCTCCGTTTGCACAATGTTTCAGGTCACACAATTGTACAGAAAACACCACCTGACCTACAAGCTCTGCATGCAACAGAGGTGGGCATTGCACTTATAAGTCACATTTTTTCAACTGCTTCACCAACACTTCTCAAAATAGTTTTGTAGCTCTTTCTTAAAGAGCACTGCAAGAAATCATGTCAGCATTACTGTTGGTATGACTAATGTGGTAGCAAAGAAAACATAAGGCAAATTTCAGTTTTTTAGGGAGTGGGGAAGCACAAAGCCTGATGGCATGATGGTCACAGCTTAGATCCTGAAGAGGAAATGGTTGTCAGACTCCAATTTGAACATTATTGTTTGAGTTCTTGAGGAAGAGGAGGACTTGGCCCTATGCCAATATTTTGTGATGAAATCAATATGCTCAAGTTTGTATGGTTCATGAAGAAAAAATATGTTTACTATTTTTATGCAATTAATTCTGAAAGGAAAAAGAGCCTTTCAAAGAGGCAAATTGAAGTAACTCTGGTCCCTGAGAGCTTTGGTGAGTCAAGGTACGCCATATAATGGAAAAAACACACAGTGTGATACAGGTCTCTTGCTTTCTGTTTCTAATTCTGAAGCATTATCTCTGGAGCCATCACAGGTCTCATACTCCCTGGACATGTGAATGCTTTGCTTTTGCTTGTGAGGATCATGAATAATTATGACTTCAAAAAGTTTTCCCTCCTGATTCGTACCAAGCAATTTACAGTCTCCTGGACTTTATCTGTGGAGCTTGCAAATTGAAATGCAGGAGAATACAGGTGCAACCCCAGATGGTGGATACATCAAAGTATTTAATAATGAAAATATAGACCTTGGTTTTGTGACCCTCAGTGATCTTATGGTGGTGGTTGGTTGTGAAAGGGAGAAGAGGTGAAGCCTGAGATGACAAAGGACTGGTGGGGGATGATGAATAACTTTTTTGATGTGTCAGAAGTCAAAATACAGAAAGTGAAGAAGACTTTAGACAAATCAACACACCTGCATGTAGGAGGGATGGGCTGAACCTCAGAAAATTGACTCTTAGCCTTAGTTACAAGTACAGAAGTACTGATTCTTCTTCACTGTTTTGCAAAAATAATTCTGACTCCCAGCCTTTGCAAGGTTGTGCTCAACATTCACAAAGTGTCAATTTCATCTTCTGTCCTATTGCAAAGATCTGTATGGGATGTATGCTTACAATGAAAATAGACATCATAAATAAATCTACTCCATAAACCTTGTTTTGACTAGCAGTTCATGACTGCATTCAACAACGTTTATACTGCTTTTTATAATGGTGCCACATCTTTTGGAAAGGTGCCTGGAGCTTGGTTTGAGAGAATTAAGGTGAGAGATATGTTCCTACATCCCTTGTATTTTCATTCTCTTTTCCGTTCAGTTATGAGCGAACTCTTCTCCAGCCTATTTCTGTAGATTACTTCTATTTATTCTTTGTTCCTGTTTCTAAGAACACATCTTCAGATGCAATTCAGTCTACAATACATGGCAATTACTAAAGAAATGAAATAGTATTACCCCTAACCTCAGCATTTTGGCCACATTCTTCTTGTCTTTTCTGTGTTCAGTATATAAAGTGCAGTACTCCTTCAGTGCCCTTGAAGAAGCACTTGTTACGTTGCTGCATGTGTTATTCCTTAGAAGAAGAAGGGGAAAAAATATCATTATGAATCATTTTTATCTTACTCTCTGCCTTTAGTTCTCTTTGTGCTTCCTTCTTTTATTTAGTCTTCTAAATTACTTGGAGGCTAATACAGTATGTCTAGTTTAGAACACTTTATTTTGTTACTGCTTTTAGCAGCATTTTCACTCCTGCCGTCTTTAGGCAGTGCAAATTCACTCTGGCATCCAAAAATGTTGTTTTATTCTCCAAAGCCTTGATTTTTTAAATCCCTCCCCCTAACCCCTTCCCCCACCCCCACCCCCTAATATGCCATTTCTTTGTCTCAAACACACTTCTGAATTAAGATAGATTGGTTCTCATCTGAATTCTTCACAACCTGTATCATAGAAATTTAACCAAAGGACGATCACAACAAATTCTTATTTACAGACGCAGTGTGTGTTGAGGATGCTTGTAGAATTGAATAGTAGGGCAGCACTACAATGTGCTCAAAAGAAGATAAAGAACTGTCGACATATTATGGATCAAATACTTCTTGCTAATCACTCAGCCCAGAATCAGTTGTGAGCACAATTTATATTATTAGTTACATCAGGAGAAAGAGGATTAATTCTCTCCAATTAAGAAAACTTTAAACCTTGCAAATATTCATTCTGGCAAATAAATCAATATCAATTGCAAATTCATAAAATCTTATACTTTGTTTTACTTCCATAATTTACATGTTACAGAACATGATCAATGTCCATGCACTTAAAACAGCCACAGTGACGAAGTTAAAACCCATCTGGAAGTTCTCGCTTAACTAAGACCAATCCCCAGTTCTACCAGTTAAGTAGGATAAACATTGTCAGATGAATATTAAAATACATGGAAGTATGAATATTACAAGCAAAGGCAAGAGGCTAGGGAAAGCACACTTGACTTCACAGTCTGGGTGGGCAAAGATTTATCTCAAATCACAGCATCTGAGAGACTTCTGGAACAAGTGGAGGTGCTATACCCCACCATCCAACTTCAGACAGAAACTGTGCAAACTTGCTTCTCCATGGGGAATATGTACACCAAAACAATGAGAGATCAGTCTCCCAGAGTAGTCAAGCAGACAAGATAGAATAGCTGGGCAGCTCTTCAATAATATTCTGTGTTCTTATAGTATTTTTCCACTTTGGGGAGTGTTCCTAAATGTTAACCAGAACCACATGGCTGGCAAATCCCAACTGTGTAAGCCACAGGAACCCTGACAAAAGCACCACTACCTCTATTGTATTCCCTGCAGTGCAATGAAGTTTCTCACCATGGCCTGAAATTATGTTGATTCCAAACTGAGTCTTCAGAACGAGCTTGTAGAAAGCAGAATACAGGTACATTATGCAGTGCTTACGATCTGATGCTTCTGGTTTGCCTCAATTTTTACTAGCAGGACAGAATGTCTTCCAGACAACTGGCCTCCAGAGCTGGCAGAAGGAGCCAGGGAGCAGCATAGTTTTCCACTGTTCCAAAATGTGGTAGTTGGTGATCTGCTCAGCCGCCTGGATCCCCACAAGTCCATGGGACCAGATGGGATCCATCCTAGGGTGCTGAGGGAGCTGTCAGGGGAGCTGGCCAAGCCGCTCTCCATCATTTTTCAGCAGTCCTGGCTCACTGGCGAGGTCCCAGAGGACTGGAAGCTGGCCAATGTGGTGCCCATTCATAAGAAGGGCCAGTTGGATGAGCCAGGGAATTACAGGCCTGTCAACCTGACCTCAGTGCCAGGCAAGATCATGGAACAGGTCATCCTGAGTGCATTAACACAACACTTAGAGGATGGCCAAGGGATCAGGCTCAGCCAACATGGATTTAGGAAGGGCAGGTCCTGCCTCACCAACCTGATCTCCTTCTATGATCAGGTGACCGGCCTGGTGGATGTGGGGAGGCCTGTGGATGTAGTTTACCTGGACCTCAGCAAGGCCTTTGACACCGTCCCCCATAGCAAACTCCTGGCCAAGCTGTCAGCCCATGGCTTGGACAGCAGCACTCTGAGCTGGGTTAGGAACTGGCTGGATGGCCGAGCCCAGAGAGTGGTGGTGAATGGTGCCACATCCGGCTGGCAGCCAGTCAGTAGTGGAGTCCCCCAGGGATCAGTGCTGGGCCCCATCCTCTTTAACATCTTTGTTGATGATCAGGATGAGGGCATTGAGTCTATCATCAGTAAATTTGCTGATGACACCAAGCTGGGGGCAGGACTTGATCTGCTGGAGGATAGAGAGGCTTTGCAGAGAGACCTCAACAGGCTGGACAGATGGGCAGAGTCCAACGGCATGAAATTTAATGCATCCAAGTGCCGGGTTCTGCACATTGGCCACAACAACCCCATGCAGTGCTACAGGCTGGGGTCAGAGTGGCTGGAGAGTAGCCAGGCAGAGAGGGACCTGGGGGTGCTGGTTGATGGTAGGCTGAACATGAGCCTGCAGTGTGCCCAGGCAGCCAAGAGGGCCAATGGTATCCTGGCCTGCATTAAGAACAGTGTGGCCAGCAGGGGCAGGGAGGTCATTCTGCCTCTGTACACTGCACTGCTTAGGCCACACCTCGAGTACTGTGTCCAGTTCTGGGCCCCTCAGTTTAGGAAGGATGTTGACTTGCTGGAATGAGTCCAGAGAAGGGCAACGAAGTTAGTGAGGGGCTTGGAACACAAGCCCTATGAGGAGAGGCTGAGGGAGCTGGGGCTGCTTAGATTGGAGGGGAGGAGACTCAGGGGTGACCTTCTTGCTGTCTACAACTACCTGAAGTGGGGTTGTAAACAGGCAGAGGTTGGTCTCTTCTCCCAGGCAGCCAGCACCAGAACAAGAGGACACAGTCTCAGGCTGCACCAGGGGAAGTTCAGGCTGGAGGTCAGGAGGAAGTTTTACACAGAGAGAGTGATTGCCCATTGGAATGGACTGCCCAGGGAGGTGGTTGAGTCGCCGTCACTGGAGGTGTTCAGGAGGAGACTTGACAGGGTGCTTGGTTACATGGGTTAGTTAATTGGGTGGTGTTGGGTGACAGGTTGGACGTGATGATCTTGAAGGTCTCTTCCAACCTGGTTTATTCTATTCTATTCTATTCTATTCTATCAGTTGCTAGCATACAGACTCAGAAGCAGTCTGATGAGTCTCCTCCAAAAGGTAGAACATAATGCATTTGAGAACCACACTTGGATGCCTTTGGAGTGACATGGGTCTCATCAGGGCAAGCGCAGTGTTCCTGTCTACCTTTATACCAACGTAACATTCACTGAAGTCAGATACAATAAACTCTCAGCACACAGAGCTGGATGGTGTTTGTCCTCCAGCCATAAAGCAGCTGCCTCTGTTCTGTGAGAAAGCCTAGATACCACAAGGGTAGCAAATGCCCATAAATCTGCATGCACTATCACTGTTCCTGAATTTCCAAACCCATATGCTATGGAGGTCCTAGCGCACATTGGTCTTACTACTGTGTTACGTGATAGACAGTTCCCCAGTAAGACTGCTGGAAAGTTCAGTTGCAAAACCCAGCAATCCTCATTTTCATAGAGTTATGGAACAATAAAATAATTTGGGTGGGAAGGGACTTTAAATAACAGCAACTTCCAACTGCTCTGACACAAACAGGGTCATCTCCAACTAGATCAGGTCACTCAAAGCCTCATCCCATTTGTCCTCAAACACTTGTAGGTATGGGACACCCACAAGACCACTGGGCAACAGATGCACACAGAAGCCAACTACTAGAAGGTCAGCTGCCAAAGGACTTCCAACTGTCTTTTGAGATCCAAAATGAACTGATTTGCCAATGACCTGTCCTAAAATTTGTAGCAGCAAAGTGGGCCTCCAAGTCTAGGGGAAAAGTAAAACAAAACAAAACAAAGCAATGTGCCAAGAGAAGGAAGTGTGAGGTTGAAATTAATTTTTCCATTTTTTTAATATTATTTCTTCCCTGATTCCAAATGCACATTTTAACAGCTTTTGGGAAATGTTGGGTGGAGGAGGGAATTGAGAGTGCTGGAAGAGTAATGGAACAAGAAAAAATTAAATTATGAGCACTGACTGTTTGACACTCTCTTTAAACCTTAGGCACTTGATCTTCTTTGCTGAAAGCTGATTCTGTAATGTGTAAAATTAGTGCCTTAGAATTTTGTTTGACTTCCAGTGAATGTTATCATATTTTCCTTGATTTAAACAGACACCTCCTCCAAGTACCTGGTTACAGACTGATAAAATGCTTATAAAAGAGTGAAGCAGGAAAACTGTCACTGAAAGTGCCTTGAGGAATTCCAGGTAGCATGGCACCTCAAATGCATACCATACTTTAACATGTAGGCTCCTACAGTGCTCTGGGACAGGGGTATATTATTTAATGTGTGTTGATTATACAACTGGCAGAGGAGAAGAGCACTTTACGTATGGAACATACATGTATCATAGTATTACAGTATAAGTCAGGGTTGGAAGGGACCACAAGGATCATCTAGTTCCAACCCCCCTGCCATGGGCAGGGACACCTCACACTACATCAGGCTGGACAGAGCCTCATCCAGCCTGGGCTTAAACACCCCCAGGGATGGGGCCTCAACCACCTCCCTGGAAAACACATTCCAGGGCTTCACCACTCTCATGGGGAAGAACTTCCTCCTCACACCCAGCCTGAATCTCCCCACCTCCAGCTTCATTCCATTCCCCCTAGTCCTATCACTACCTGACATCCTGAGACGTCCTTCCCAGCCTTCTTGTAGCCCCCTTCAGATACTGGAAGGCCACAATTAGGTCACCTCAGAGCCTTCTCTTCTGCAGACTGAACAGCCCCAACTCCTTCAGTCTGTCCTCATAGGAGAGGTGCTCCAGCCCTCTGATCATCCTCGTGGCCCTTCTTTGGACACGCTCCAGCACCTCCACATCCCTCTTGTAATAGGGGCTCCAGAACTGGAGGCAGTACTCCAGGTGGGGTCTCACCAGGGCTGGGTAGAGGGGGAGAATCACCTCCCTTGACCTGCTGGCCACACTTCTCTTGATGCAGCCCAGGATCTGATTGGCTTTCCGAGTTGCAAGTGCACACTGAGAGCTCATGTTGAGCTTCTCGTCCACCAGCACCCCCAAGTCTCTCTCCTCAGGGCTGCTTTCCAGCCAGTCACTGCCCAGCCTGGATTTGTGCCTGGGATTGCTTCGACCCAGATGCAGGACCCTGCACTTGCTCTTATTAAACTTCCTGAGGTTGGCTTGTGCCCACCTCTGCAGCTTGTCCAGGTCCCTCTGGATGGCCTCCCTTCCCTCCAGCGTGTCTGCTGCACCACACAGCTTGGTGTCATCAGCAAACTTGCTGAGGGTGCACCCAATGCCACTGTCCATGGCACCCAGAAGATGTTGAACAAGACAGGTCCTGGAACTGATCCCTGAGGGACTCCACTTGTCCCTGGCCTCCACTGGGACATGCAGCCATTGACAGCCACTCTTTGGGTGCGGCCATCAAGCCAGTTCCTTATCCACCTAGTGGTCCACCCATCAAACCCATGTGTCACCAGTTTGGAGACCAGGCTGTGGTGCGGGACAGTGTTGTAGGTTTTACTCAGGTCCAGGTAAATGACATCAGTTGCTTGCCCCCCATCTATTAATGTTGTCACCTGTTCATAGAAGGCCACCAGGTTGGTCAGGCAGGGTTTGTCCTTGGTGAAGCCATGCTGACTGTTCCCAATCACCTCTTCACTATTCTTCTGAGCCAGTAGTGCCTCCAGGAGAATCTGCTCCATGATCTTTCCAGGCACAGAGGTGAGACTGACTGGTCTGGAGTTCCCTGGTTCCTCCTTCTCTACCCTTTTTGAAAGTGGGGTAATGTTTCCCCTTTTCCAGTCTGTGAGGACTTCACCGGATTGCCATGACTTTTGAAATATGATAGAGAGGGGTTTAGCAACCTCACCTGCCAGTTCTTTCAGTGCCCGTGGGTGTATCCCTTGGGGTGCCATGGACTTGAACATTTTCATGTTCCTCAGGTGATCACAAACCTGATCTTCACTTACAATGGGCAGATGAGCTGTGAGTGTAGTAAGTGTGTAGGTAAAGACGCAACAGAATTTAAAAGCTACAACCACAAAACAGAAGTTAGAGGAAAGAAACCTGTCCTCCAGGTTTCTTATGAATAGATTACAGAATACAGAATACAGAATTAACCAGTTTGGAAAAGACCTTTGAGATCATTCAGTCCAACCTATCACCCAACACCACCTAAACAGATGAGTGTCATCTGTTTAGAGAAATGTTTATTGCAATTCCAGAATGTAAGCTTGACATATATGCCACAAAGATGTATAGAATAAGTGATGGGGACACCTGGAAAGAAAATAAATGTGGAGTGGAGAGATTAATTTCTCAGAAAATGTATTGGGGACAAGGAAAGAAAGTCTTTGCCATTCAGTGCTGAAAGTGATATTGTTGCCAGAAATTGTTTTCTAGGATATACTAAAAAATGTTATGTATAAGGAAATGTAGTTCTGTAGCTCTGCCCTGTGAATGATGTGATGCAGGAAAGGTACTCTCTGAGATGAAGTAGTGAATAGGGTGATAACCACCCCTTTCAAAGAAAAACATGAGTAACTGTAAAGCGGTCAGACATGCATATCAGATGTCCAAAGATGTAAAAGGAACTAGCCAACTGCCTTCCAAAACAAATTCTAACAAGCTGTTGGAAAGTTGAGGAAATTTCCTGGAGATTGGATGACCGCCAGTGAAATCTCAGCATTTGAACAGAGCAGAAGAGATGACTCAGTAAACCAGTTAGATGTCAGTCTGGCCAGATTATTGGAACAGTTAATTCAGAACTCTGTCAACAAAGAATTAGAGGCTAAAAATATAATTAATGCCAGTCAACGTGTTTGCATGGAAAGTAGTTCTCGTCAAACAAATGTGTTCTATTTCTTCTGACAACGTTACAGGTCTGGTTGATAAAGACAATGTTGTTGACATAATATACTTGGATATCTCCAATAAATTTGATTTAGTACCACATGACATTTAGATTAAAAAAAACCCTGCATTATATGGAATTAGCAGGGCACACATTAGATGGATTAAAACTTCCTGTCTGACAGGTCTTGAAGTGGAGTTTTTAACGGGGAGAAATCAATGAGGTGAGTTGCTGCTAATGCAGTCTCCAAGGGATTAAGGTCTTAATCGATCTCTCTTCAGCATTTGTATCAATGAAATAAATCTTTGCCAGTAAAATCTGAAGATGACACAGAAGTTTTTGGATGACCAGTAATGAGTGCAATACTGAGGGTTTGGAATTGCCTGAGCAAAAGTCCCAAATCTGACAAAGTTCATGAACCAGGCAAAATGTGCAATAACCATAAAGGGAAGCTACAAGATAGAAGATACTGCAGTGAGAAATAAAGGCAGCTGGAAATCAATCCTCAAAGCAGGAAATACAAGGTGGGGACTATCTTTGTGTGGGATTTTGTCATACTATTCCAATAAATATGGTTTCAGAAAACAGACAAATGGGAAGTGTCAGGGAAAATATTGTCACTGCTTTATAATTGTAGGAATAATAATCTATCACCCAGCACCATCTAATGAACTAAAACAAGTGCCTCATCCAGGCTCTTCCTAAACACTTCCAGCGATGGTGACTCCACCACCTCCCTGAGCAGCACATTCCAATAGACAATCTCTCTTTTTATGAAGAACTTCTTCCTCACCTCCAGCCTAAACTTCTCCTGGCACAGTTTGAGACTGTGTCCTCTTGTTCTGGTGCTGGTTGCCTGGGAGAAGAGACCAACCCCCACCTGGCTACAACCTCCCTCTAGGTAGCTGTAGAAAGCAATAAGGTCTGCCCTGAGCATCCTCTTCTCCAGGCTAAGCAACCCCTGCTCCCTCAGCCTCTCCTCACAGGTCTGTGCTCCAGACCCCTCCTCAGCTTTATTTCCCTTCTCTGGACACCTTCCAGCAAGTCAAGATCTTTCCTAAACTGAGGAGCCCAGAACTGGACACAGGACTCAAGGTGTGGCCTAACCAGTGCTGAGCACAGTGCACAATGACCTCCCTGCTCCTGCTGGCCACACTATTCCTCATGCAGGCCAGGATGTCATTGGCCTTCTTGGCCACCTGGGCATCCTGTTGCCTCATGTTCAGCCTACTCTCAACCTGCACCCCCAGGCAGGTTCTATCTGACTGCTCTCCAGCCACTCTGACCCCAGCCTGTAGCACTGCATGGGGCTGTTGTGACCCATGTGTAGAACCTGGCATTTGGATGTGTTCAATCTCATGCTGTTGGACTCTGCCCATATATGCACCCTGTCAAGGTCCCTCTGCAAAGCCTCTCTACCCTCTAACAGATAAACTCCTGCCCCCATCTTGGTGTCATCTACAAGCTTACTGGTGATGTTTCAAACATTCTTCCAGCCCTTTTGACCACAAAGACTTAATACTGATTTTGACCACACTTCATGAATAACTCACATCCGTCTGAACTGTGGTTTTCTTGTTGTATTCTTCTCTTTTTCCCTAACAAATATAGTAATTCATAAAAGCAGTTACTCTTCTCTGTCCCATTACTCATCATTGTAGGAAAGTACTAAATTTCTACTTGAAATAAAATGTTTATGCAAAAGGAAGATAAGTGTGTGTATGGGAAAAAAGCCCAAGGCTTCATGTGATTCAAGTCCCATGCATGGATGCTCACATATGGAAAAACTGTAGAGCAGAGGACTAGGTGAAAAAGGGTATTTTGATTTTCCAGACACATGAATAAGAGCTTCCAAAAGTTAAAACTGAGAGAAACTCAAATGTGACATTACAGCTAATTTGCAATATATTACAGAATAACAGAATGCATCAGGTTTGGAGGGAATTCTGAAAGGTCGTCTTTGCCCAACCCCCTGCAGCAAGCAGGGACACCTCCAAGTAGATCAGGCTATCCAGGGCCACATCAAATCTGTCCATGTCTCCAGGGATGGGGCTCAACAACATCCTGGGGCAACATGTTTCAATGTTTTACCACTCTGAATGTAAAGAACTTCCTCCTCATGTCCATCCTGAATCTTCTCTTCTCCAGTTTAAACCATTGCCCCTCATCCTATGGGAACAAGCCCTTCTAAACAGCCCTTACCCAGCCTTCTTGTAGGTCCCCTTCAGGTACTGAAATGCAGCTATAAGATCTTCCCAGAGCCTACTCTTCTCTAGACTGAACAGACCCAACTCTTTCAGCCTATCTTCACAGAAGAGGTGTTCCAGCCCCTCTGATCATCTTCGCGACCTTCATCTGGATATGGTCCCACAGGTCCATGTCTTTCTTTTGTTTAGGGTCCCATAGCTGGACATAGTGCTACTCCAGGCAAGGTCTCATCAAAGCAGAGTAGAATGGCAGAACAGCCTCTCAACCTGCTGGCCATGCTTCTTTTGATGCAGCCAAGGATGTAATTTGCCTTCTGGCTCATGTCCATCTTCTCATCCACCAGTTCCCCAAAGCCCTTTTCTGCAGGGCTACTCTCAGTTTTGTGATCCTCCAGCCTGTATTGACACTGAGGACTGGCCTGATGCAGGTGCAGGACCTTGTACTTTGCCTTATTGAACCTCATGAGATTCTCCTAAGCCCACCTCTCCATTCTGTCCATATCCCTCTGAATGGTATCCCTGCCATTCAGTCTTATCAGCTGCACCACTCAGCTTGGTATCACTTGCACAAACTTTCTGAACACGCACTCAGTCTTGCTGTCTGTGTCATTGATGGAGATATTGAACTGTGCTGGTCTCAGCAAAGACCCTTGATGGACATCACTTGTCATCCATCTCCATCTTGACATCAGGCCTTTCACCACTACTCCTTATACGTGATCAACCAATTCCTTACCTGTTGAACAGTCTGCCTGTTGAATCCATATCTCTCCAGTTTAGAGAGAAGGATGTTGTGGAGGACAGTGCCAAAGGCTTTACAGAAGTCCAGATAGATGGTATTGTTGGTCTTCACTTGCCTGCCATTACCAGAAACCACTAGGTTGGTGAGACAGGACTCACCCTTGCTGCCCTTCCTCCAGTCTCCAGGGACTTGACCCACGGGTACTGAGAGAACTGGCAGATGAGGTTGCTAAACCCCTCTCTATTATATTTCAAAAGTCATGGCAATCTGGTGAAGTCCTCACAGACTGGAAAAGGGGAAACATTGCCCCCATCTTCAAAAAGGGTAAAAAGGAGGAACCAGGGAACTACAGGCCAGTCAGTCTCACCTCTGTGCCTGGAAAGATCATGCAGCACATCCTCCTGGAGTCACTACTCGCTCAAAAGAATACTGAAGAGGTAATTGGGAACAGTCAGCATGGCTTTGCCAAGGGCAAATCCTGCCTGACCAACCTGGTGGCCTTCTATGAGCAGGTGACAAAATTAATAGCTGAGGGGTGAGCAACTGATGTCATTTACCTGGACCTGAGCAAAGCCTTCGACACTGTCCCGCACCACAGCCTGGTCTCCAAACTGGTGACACATGGGTTTGATGGGTGGACCACTAGATGGATAAGGAACTGGCTTGATGGCCGCACCCAAAGAGTGGCTGTCAATGGCTCCATGTCCCAGTGGAGGCCAGGGACAAGCGGAGGCCCTCAGGGATCAGTTCCAGGACCTGTCTTGTTCAACATCTTTGTGGGTGCCATGGACAGTGGCATTGGGTGCACCCTCAGCAAGTTTGCTGATGACACCAAGCTGTGTGGTGCAGCAGACACGCTGGAGGGAAGGGAGGCCATCCAGAGGGACCTTGACAGGCTGGAGAGGTGGGCACAAGCCAACCTCATGAAGTTCAATAAGAACAAGTGCAGGGTCCTGCATCTGGGTGGAGGCAATCCCAGGCACAAATCCAGGCTGGGCAGTGACTGGCTGGAAAGCAGCCCTGAGGAGAGAGACTTGGGGGTGCTGGTGGACAAAAAGCTCAACACGAGCTCTCAGTGTGCACTTGCAGCTCGGAAAGCCAATCAGATCCTGGGCTGCATCAGGAGAAGTGTGGCCAGCAGGTCGAGGGAGGTGATCCTCCCCCTCTACTCAGCCCTGCTGAGACCTCACCTGGAGTACTGCCTCCAGTTCTGGAGCCCCTATTACAAGAGGGATGTGGAGGTGCTGGAACGTGTCCAAAGAAGGGCCACAAGGATGATCAGAGGGCTGGAGCACCTCTCCTATGAGGACAGACTGAAGGAGTTGGGGCTGTTCAGTCTGCAGAAGAGAAAGCTCCAAGGTGACCTAATTGTGGCCTTCCAGTATCTGAAGGGGGCCTACAGGAAGGCTGGGGAAGGACTTCTCAGGATGTCAGGTAGTGATAGGACTAGGGGGAATGGAATGAAGCTGGAGGTGGGGAGATTCAGGCTGGGTGTGAGGAGGAGGTTCTTCCCCATGAGAGTGGTGAGACCCTGGAATGTGTTTTCCAGGGAGGTGGTTGAGACCCCATCCCTGGAGGTGTTTAAGCCCAGGCTGGATGAGGCTCTGTCCAGCCTGATCTGGTGTTGGGTGTCCCTGCCCATGGCAGGGGGGTTGGAACTAGATGATCCTTGTGGTCCCTTCCAACCCTGAATGATACTATGACACTATGACTGCTAGGTCTTATCAAATATTATAGAGAGTGGCTCTGCAGCTCTACCAGCTGATTCCTTCAGGACTCTGGGATGCATCTCATCAGGTTCCATAGATTTATGCCTGTTCAGGTTCCTCAGATGGTCCTGAAACTCATCTTTCCTCACAGTGGGAAGGACCTCATCCTTCTGGTACTCACCTAGTGGTCCATCAACTCAGGAGGGTCGCAGAGAAAGACTGTAAGTGAAGACTGAGACAAAAAAGTTATTGAGTGCCTCAGCCTTCTCATCAGTTGACTCCAGACGTCCATTCTCAATTGTCAAATAAGGTACACTGTCTTCAACCTTCTTTGCTGATTTATATACCTATAGAATCTCTTCCTAGTCTTTTTCTTGCTTGTCAGGTTCAGTTCCAGCCATGCCTTGGCTTCCCTGACCTCATCCCTACATAACTGCATAGTGCTCCTATACCCCTCTCAGGTTATCTGTCCCTGCTTCCACTGTCTGTGCAGATGCCTCTTCCTCTTTGTTTTCACCAGCATGTCTCTAGTCAGCCATCCTGGTCTCTTCCCTTCATTGTACAGTTTCTTACACAGAGGGTTTGAGAAATCTGAAAATGTCCTTAAACATCTGCCAGTTCTGCTCTGCTCCACTGTGCCTGAGGATGGTTTCGCACGGGCTCCTACTGTCTAATTCCTTGAAGGCATGGAAGTTTGCTCTCCTAAACTTCAGAATCTTGTCTGTGCCATATCCCTTAGGACTGCCAACTTCACCAGTGCATTAATGCTGCAGCCCAGGATGCCCCCAGTCTTGATATCACTGATGAGTTCACTTATGCTCATGAGCAGCAGGTACAGTATTGTGTCCCTTCATGCAGAACTCTCTTACTTGGCTTAAGACATCATTGTCCATGTACTGCAGTCTCCTGGACTGCCTACAGCTTGCCAATCTACTTTTCCAGCAGGTGTCAGGGTGGTTGAAACCCCCTGACAAGAGAACAGGCTGCAAGCAAGAAGTTTTGTGCAGATGGAGTAAGAAGACTTCATCAGTTGGGTCCCCTTGATCAGGTAGTCTGTAGTATACGCCAACCACAAAGTTCCTTTTTGATGCCCATGTCTCTAATTCTTTTCTGTTAGATCTACTTATCAAACTGATATGGTGGATTCCCTGTTATTTGGGATGTTTAGGACTTCACCTTTCTGAAAAATGTGTGGTTTGATCTACCTTCAGGAAAAGAATGCTTACCTAATAAACTGTATTTACAGTAGATCGTCACTGCCTGTGTTTTCATCTACAGAAACCAGGCAATCAAATCAAACTAATTCAATATTATCATTGGGGCAAACAAAAACAATCAAAAAGACATAAAATCCCTTTGAATTAATGGACCTTTTATGAGCAGATTTGAATTTCATCTTTCATAATCATGCTCAGATAATTCAGAATGCTTCAGATTTCTTCATAAAAATAACATAAGCAATTCCTGACCAAACCTTTGAAACTCCCTCTAGAGCATCAGTGAAGTAAAATTGCTTTTCTTTTCTCCCAGCAGCTGGGGCAAACCCCCCTCTTTCTGCACAGTAGACCCTTGCAAATGCTGCTCTGCCACCAAATGGTCCCCTCCAACCTCAGAGCACTCCTCTGTATTTATTTTCTCTCTTTTCTGAGTGCTGTCTGTGCTTAATTCCAAGCCATTTTTCTAAATGTATCCATGAGCACACACACCATGCATCCAATTTGGTCATCTTATTATGCATGCCCAATGCATTTGTGTACATTCCTTTTAACTCAGATCCCAGCATGCGATTCATTATTTCACTCTCCCTCTGCCTGACACATTAACTTATTTTCTTACTCCATAAGGCAGCACATAATGTTGATAGAATGTGATTTACTGAAATGTGGCAATTTGTTTTCTTTTGATTTTTAAATATGAGACTTCACAGTGTAGAAGAATTTGGACATACTGTAGTACCCTGTTCTGATGGTCTCCCAAACCTAAGTGCTATGATAGGAAAATACCTTGGAAATGCTTGGCAGGTACTTTTCCTCTCCTTTTCCCCATTGTGTATATGGTGAATTGCAGACCTGGAGGATGATGATCTTGACAGATAGAACTCCCATCAGAGTCCATGCCTTGGATTAATGCACAGTGACATTAGGAGAAAGAATCTATGAGAAAGAAGATAAAATTAGAATGACAGTTCCCCAAATAAATCTTAATCTGATGCAGAATTAAATACCTCTTTAATTTCATGATGGCTTGGTAAATCCGAGGAAACAAGGCACTTTTCTGTCTTGTTTTAATGCAGTCAAATATAACAGTATCACAACATCATCAAGGCTGGAAGGACCTCAAAGATCATCAAGTCCAACTGGTCAACACAAACCTCATGACTAGACCATGACACCAAGTGCCACGCCCAATCCCCTCTTGAACTCCTCCAGGGATGACAACTCCACCACCTCCCTGGGCAGCACATTCCAACAACAAATGACTCTCTCAGTGAAGAACTTTCTCCTCATCTCCAACCTAAACTTTCCCTGGTACAGCTTGAGACTGTGTCCTCTTGTTATGGTGCTGGTTGCCTGGGAGAAGAGACCAACCCCTTCCTGGCTACAACCACCTTTCAGATAGTTGTAGAGGGCAATGAGCCTCCTCTTCTCCAGGCTAAACAATCCCAGCTCCCTCAGCCTCTCCTCATAGGACTTGTGCTCAAGGCCTCTCACCAGCCTCATTGCCCTTCTCTGGACATGTTCAAGTGTTTCGATGTCCTTCTTAAACTGAGTGGCCCAGAACTGGACACAGGACTCAAGGTGTGGCCTAACCAATGCAGAGTACAGGGGCACAATTACTTCCCTGCTCCTCCTGGCCACACTATTCCTATTGCTATTCCTATTCCTATTCCTATTCCTGTTCCTATTCCTATTCCTATTCCTATTCCTATTCCTATTCCTATTCCTATTCCTATTCCTAGGAGCTCTTGAAGGCACAGGAACTGGCAGTTCCCACGTGCCGAAAGGTGAGCCGGCGGGGAAGGAGACCGGCCTGGATGAGCAAGCAGCTCCTGAAGGATTTAAGGGGGAAAAAAAGGCTGTATCACCTTTGGAAGGAGGAGAAGGCTTCTCGAGGGAAGTTCAAGGAAGTTGTTAGATCATGTAGGAATAAAATTAGGGAGGCAAAGGCCCAGCTGGAATTGAAGCTGGCCACCTCTGTCAAAGATAATAAAAAGCATTTTTATAAATATATTAACACTGAAAAGAAGGGCAGGAAGAACCTGCACTCCTTATTGGACCCGAAGGGGAACACTGACTGAGGATGAGGAAAAGGCTGAGGTCCTGAACACCTTCTTTGCCTCAATTTTTAACAGCAAGGCAGGAGTTCAGGACGAGTGACCTCCTGAGCTGGGAGATGGGGTCAGGGAGCAGTGTAGTGCCCCGGTAATCCATGAGGAATTAGTTTGGGACCTGCTGAGTCACTTGGGCACTCACAAGTCCATGGGACTGGATGGGACCCATCCTAGGGTGCTGAGAGAGCTGGCAGATGAGCTGGCCAAGCCGCTCTTCATCATTTTCCTCCAGTCCTGGCTCACTGAAGAGGTCCCAGGTGACTGGAAACTAGCCAATGTGGTCCCCATCCATAAGAAAGGTCGGATGGAGGAACCTGGAAACTCCAGGCCAGTCAGCCTGACCTCAGTGCCAGGGAAAGTGATGGAGCAGATTATCCTGGCGGCAATAACTGCACACCTGGAGGATGGCCAAGGGCTCAGGTCCAGCCAACATGGATTTAGGAAGGGCAGGTCCTGCCTCTCCAACCTGATCTCCTTCTATGATCAGGTGACCCGTCTGGTGGACATGGGGAGGCCTGTGGATGTGGTCTACCTGGACTTCAGCAAGGCCTTTGACACCGTCCCCCACAGCAAACTGTTGGCTAAGATGTCAGCTCATGGCTTGGACCACAACACTCTGTGCTGGGTTAGGAACTGGCTGGAGGGCCAAGCCCAGAGAGTGGTGGTGAATGGTGCCACATCCAGCTGGTGGCCAGTCACCAGTGGCATCCCCCAGGGATCAGTGCTGGGCCCTGTCCTCTTTAACATGTTCACTGATGATCTGGATGAAGGGGTCGAGTCAGTCATCAACAAGTTTGCAGATGACACCAAGTTAGGAGCAGATGTTAGTCAGAGGGTAGAACAGTTCTGCAGAGGGACCTCGACAGACTGGACAGATGGGCAGAGTCCAATGGGATGGCATTCAACAAGTCCAAGTGCCGAGTGCTGCACTTTGGCCATGGCAATCCCATGCAGAGCTATAGGCTGGGGTCAGAGTGGCTGGAGAGCTCCCAAACAGAGAGGGACCTGGGTGTGCTGATTGACAGCCACCTGAATATGAGCCAGCAGTGTGCCCAGGTGGCCAAGAGGGCAAATGGCATCCTGGCCTGCATTAGGAATAGTGTGGCCAGCAGGAGCAGGGAGGTCATAGTGACCCTGTACTCTGCTTTGGTTAGACTGCACCTTGAGTCCTGTGACCAGTTCTGGGCTCCTCAGTTTAAGAAGGACATCGAAACACTTGAACGTGTCCAGAGAAAGGCAATGAGGCTAGTGAGAGGCCTTGAACACAAGCCCTATGAGGAGAGGCTGAGGGAGCTGGGGTTGTTTAGCCTGAGAAGAGGAGGCTCAGGGGAGACCTCATTGCCCTCTACAACTATCTGAAAGGTGGTTGTAGCCAGGAAGGGGTTGGTCTCTTCTCCCAGGCAACCAGCACCATAACAAGAGGACACAGTCTCAAGCTGCACCAGGGGAGGTTTAGACTCGAGGTGAGGTGGAAGTTCTTCACTGAGCGAGTCATTCGTCATTGGAACGGGTTGCCCAGGGAGGTGGTTGAGTTGCCGTCCCTCAAGGCGTTCAAGAGGGGATTGGGCGTGGCACTTGGTGCCATGGTCTAGTCATGGGGTCTGTGTTGATAGGTTAGACTCGATGATCTTCAAGGTCCTTTCCAACCTAAGTTATACTGTGATACTGTGATACTAATGCAGGCCAGGATGCCATTGGCCTTCTTGACTGCCTGGGCACACTGCTGGCTCCTGTTTAGGCAGCTGTCAGTCAGCACCCTTAGGTCCCTCTCTGTTTGGCAGCTCTCCAGCCACTCTGACCCCAGCCTGTAACTCTGCATGAGGTTGTTGTGGCCAAAGTGCAGCACCTGGCACTTGGACTTGTTGAATACCATCCCATTGGATTCTGCCCATCTGTCCAGTTGGTCGAGGTCCCTCTGCAGAGTCCTTCTGCTCTCTAATAGATCAACATCTCCTCCCAACTTGGTGTCATCTGCAAATTTGCTGATGACTATCTCAATCCCCTCATCCAGATCATCAATGAAGATATTAAAGAGGATGGGGCCCAGCACTGATCCCTGGGGAACAATGCATTTTGGGGAAAATCAAGAAAAAAAATAATGTTTATTAGCCATGATATTTCATATTGTTTGACTGTTATCACCTTGGATTTTACCTATAAAACAAAATGTCTAAGAGCAAGGCAGAGGCAAGCTGCTACTTGTGAAATATTCCTGAAACATCTACAAAAGTGATCAAATCTTTTGAAAGTTCTTGAGGAAGTTTGAATTTTAAGAGCAGAAGCACTCAGGGGGTTCTTTTCCTTCCCAAACCTGTGAGAGTCATTTTGATGACATATGACATAACACTCCTGATGTTATGGAAGTCAAAGCCAGGGACGGGGAGGAAGAACTGCCCATTGTAAGTGCAGATCAGGTTCGTGATCATCTGAAGAACCTAAAAGTGTTCAAGTCCATGGGACCTGACAGGATACACCCACGGGTACTGAGAGAACTGAGAGAACTGGCAAGTGAGGTTGCTAAACCCCTCTCTATTATATTTCAAAAGTCATGGCAATCTGGTGAAGTCCTCACAGACTGGAAAAGGGGAAACATTGCTCCCATCTTCAAAAAGGGTAAGAAGGAGGAACCAGGGAACTCCAGGCCAGTCAGTCTCACCTCTGTGCCTGGAAAGATCATGGAGCAGATCCTCCTGGAGGCACTACTGACTCAGAAGAATAGTGAAGAAGTGATTTGGAACAGTCAGCATGGCTTCACCAAGGGCAAATCCTGCCTGACCAACCTGGTGGCCTTCTATGAACAGGTGACAAAATTAATAGCTGAGGGGTGAGCAACTGATGTCATTTACCTGGACCTGAGCAAAGCCTTCGACACTGTCCCGCACCACATCCTGGTCTCCAAACTGGTGACACATGGGTTTGATGGGTGGACAACTAGATGGATAAGGAACTGGCTTGATGGCCGCACCCAAAGAGTGGCTGTCAATGGCTGCATGTCCCAGTGGAGGCCAGGGACAAGCGGAGGCCCTCAGGGATCAGTCCTGGGACCTGTCTTGTTCAACATCTTTGTGGGTGCCATGGACAGTGGCATTGGGTGCACCCTCAGCAAGTTTGCTGATGACACCAAGCTGTGTGGTGCAGCAGACACGCTGGAGGGAAGGGAGGCCATCCAGAGGGACCTTGACAGGCTGGAGAGGTGGGCACAAGCCAACCTCATGAAGTTCAATAAGAGCAAGTGCAGGGTCCTGCATCTGGGTCGAGGCAATCCCAGGCACAAATCCAGGCTGGGCAGTGACTGGCTGGAAAGTAGCCCTGAGGAGAGAGACTTGGGGGTGCTGGTGGACAAGAAGCTCAACATGAGCTCTCAGTGTGCACTTGCAGCCCGCAAAGCCAATCAGATCCTGGGCTGCATCAGGAGAAGTATGGCTAGCAGGTCGAGGGAGGTGATCCTCCCCCTCTACTCACCTCTGCTGAGACCTCACCTGGAGTACTGCCTCCAGTTCTGGAGCCCCTATTACAAGAGGGATGTGGAAGTGCTGGAACGTGTCCAGAGAAGGGCCACGAGGGTGATCAGAGGGCTGGAGCACCTCTCCTATGAGGACAGACTGAAGGAGTTGGGGCTGTTCAGTCTGCAGAAGAGAAAGCTCCGAGGTGACCTAATTGTGGCCTTCCGGTATCTGAAGGGGGCCTACAAGAAGGCTGGGGAAGGACTTCTCAGGATCTCAGGTAGTGATAGGACTAGGGGGAATGGAATGAAGCTGGAGGTGGGGAGATTCAGGCTAGATGTGAGGAGGAGGTTCTTCACCATGAGAGTGGTGAAACCCTGGAATGTGTTTTCCAGGGAGGTGGTCGAGGCCCCGTCCCTGGGGGTGTTTAAGAGCAGGCTGGATGAGGCTCTGTCCAGCCTGATCTGGTGTTGGGTTTCCCTGCCTATGGCAGGGGGGTTGGAACTAGATGATCCTTGTGGTCCCTTCCAACCCTGAATGAAACTATGAAACTATGAAACTATGAGGCTACTTCACACCTGCAGTGCAAATGCTGTCATCTTCCAGTAATGCCTCCATCTCAGGCAGGACTAGACTCAGAGGCTCAATTTCACTGCCACCGTGGCTGTGGTAGAGGAGGTCTTGGTGGTTTCCATTGCACGTTACATTATTTATTGAAAACTGAGCTTACTTCACAGTTGGTGAGAAGACTGATGCCTGATGCCCGGCTGAATCTGTCTTTTCAAGTGAAAAAAACCACTCACTTACAGATGTACATGCTCCATGCAGAGAAAGGATGAAAAGGGTATGCTAAGTTATCAAACACAAAGCGGCTGTGAATTTCCAAACTGACACCTGGGGTGAAAAAAACAAAGCAAAACAACAAAAAAACCTATAGATGCCTGTTGATTTATTTAACAGGTTGTCCAGCGTATGTGTAAAATCTTTGTGAAAGCAGAGTACATCATGGCATCCTGCAGCTATCCCTCAGCTTATTCATCATCTACTGGGAAATGCAGTGTCCTTGTTCATGACCACCTCCTCTTTCCAGAGGTATACATTTGCAAGTTGTCATCCTTTTGTACAATAAAAAAACAAAGAAAATTAGGCATAAAATCCTTTGTCAGATTATACAGTTGAATATAGCAATATATCCTCCCTCTGCATGTGCTCTGAGATTTTTTTCTCCTCTATGCATCATGAATAGAATAGAATAGAATAGAATAGAATAGAATAGAATAGAATAGAATAGAATAGAAAGAATAGAATTAACCAGGTTGAAAAGACCTCAGAGATCACTGAGTCCAATCTACCACCCAACACCATCTAATCAACTAAACCATGGCACCAAGTGCCTCACCCAGGCTCTTCCTAAACACCTTCAGGGATGGTGACTCCACCACCTCCCTGGGCAGCACATTCCAATGACTGATCATAGTAGGTGTGTGCAAGAATTGAAAGGCTGAAGTTGGAAATATGTCTTTTTCTGATAATGGGTTTTATTTGCTGAAGAGAGAATGATGCTGACAGCTGTAAACACAGTACATTGCCTGCTGCTTAAAAGCCCTTCTCATGGTAAAACATGTGTGCCGATTTGCCTCACCTGACAAAGCGGAAGCTAAGGGCAGTTGAGCAATGAGGCCTTAGCTTCAGAGGGATAGCTTCAGCTTTGGCAAAATCATTGCTAAAAGGTACTTCACTCAAAACAAGATTAGAAAGGGAAAAAAAAAAGAAAAAAAGAGGGGGGGAGGGGGGAAGCCCTTCTGCCAGATGGGAACATACTTTGGAACTGTCTGTTTGTGACAATATTTTCCCAATTTCCATCAGCTTTTGTCATCTGTTTAGTTAATTGGTTGCCTGAAGTCCTTTGAAAGAACGTGTTTTCACAAATGCTAAAAATTTCCACCTCCAAATTTCCTTGTCTTTTAATAGTAATGATAACCAAAATAACAATAATAATAATGAGTAACAGTAATAATAATAGCAATAACAATGTTAATCCTCCTGCAACCTGTGTGTTTTCTTTGTTTTATTTCTACTGCACCTAGCTCTCTAGTGACTAGTGAGACAAGTTCATTCCTACCACAGGGAACTTCAGTGGATTATTGGAGAATAAGACAAAAAAAGAGAGAAAAGGGACTATAATAGCTCATAAAGCAAGCAGAAAATCAATCTGTTTGCCCACCTCTACCTCCCATATTGTCAGCCAGCTGCTTCCTAGGCCTTGAGGGCTCCTGTATGATGCAAGTGGACAGATGTTTAGCAACTAAGTGAAGTAATCTTAATCTCTTTCAGACCCAGGTAGATGCATGAGCATAGCAGGAAGATACAGGTAGTATAACAACTGTAATATTGCAAAACAGTGGACACCTCAGCTCTAGTTTATCTGTGTGGTAGTGCAGAGCTCATTATAAAGATCTGCTGAAGAACAGGATGTTACCCGCATACCACAGATCATGCACAGAATGATATTCTCAGCATGGTATAGTTATAGCTGCAAACCAGCTGTGCAATAGATGTAGACTAACTGCCCTTAAAAGGAACAGGAAATCAACACCCAGGCCCCAGCAGTGAGATCACTGAAGTGGCTCATTCTTGAAATGATTTCTGATGATTTACAAGTGAATCTTTATCCCAAGAGAGGGTAAGCAACAGGTTGGTCCTGTGAGTTCAAAGCAAAGATTCTTGTTGAGTAGGCTCTTTCCTTGCTTTGAGACTCATCATCCTTCTGTATATTTACACTCTTGTTCTGTGTATGACTTGCTGGAGGACAGACCATGTTTTGCTTCCACAGGGATTATTGTGAATCCTGTGGATGCTTACCCATCTAAACTTCCATTGTATCACCAGGATCTGAAATAGATTGCCCATTCATAAACATTCGAGATGAGCTTCCCATTGGTCCTCCAGCTACCACTTTAGGAGAGTATAGTTTTCTTATTGGCCTCACATTGTGTTTTCTACCATGGTGAGGAACTCTGCTATCCTGGTGCTCCTCTAATGGCACTAGACACTACAGGAATCTGGATCTTTGGCTGACGCAGTCAGTAGAGCCTGCAGAGTGAGCTATATTCATCTGGGTTGGACTCTGGTATAAATGAGCTGGAAAATGTCCCTGATTTCCATTAACTGTAAAGATGTCTGTTCCTCAGGGCTCTGTAGTGGGGACAGTTCTCTTTAATATCTCTATCAGTGACCCAGATTAGGGGATCAGGGGCACCCTCAGTGAGTTTGTAGACAGTATCATAGTATCACAGTATCACTAATGTTGGAAGAGACCTCAAGGATCATCAAGTCCAACCTGTCACCACAGACCTCATGACTAGACCATGACACCAAGTGCCACATCCAATCCCCTCTTGAACACCTCCAGGGATGGTGACCACTCTGGGCAGCCCATTCCAATGATGAATGACTCTCTTGGTGAAGAACTTTCTCCTCACCTCCAGCCTAAACTTCCCTTGGCGCAGCTTGAGACTGTGTCCCCTTGTTCTAGTGCTGGTTGCCTGAGAGAAGAGACCAACCCCTTCCTGGCTACAATTGCCTTTCAGGTAGTTGTAGAGGGCAATGAGGTCACCCCTGAGCCTCCTCTTCTCCAGGCTAAGCAATCTCAGCTCCCTCAGCCTCTCCTCACAGGGCTGTGCTCAAGGCCTCTCACCAGCCTCATTGCCCTTCTCTGGACACGTTCAAGTGTCTCAATGTCCTTCTTAGACTGAGGGGCCCAGAACTGGACACAGGACTCAAGGTGCAGCCTAACCAGTGCAGAGTACAGGGGCACAATGACTTCCCTGCTCCTGCTGGCCACACTATTCCAAATGCAGGCCAGGATGCCATTGGCCTTCTTGGCCACCTGGGCACACTGCTGACTCAGACAACACCCATCTGGGCAGAACATTAATCTGCTTGAGGGTAGGCAGGCCTTACAGAGGGATCGGGATAGACTGAATGAACAGGGCAAAACCAGGTGTGTGAGGTTTAACAAAGCCATTTTATGGATCCTGGACTTGAGATACAACAGCCCCATGCAGCACTACAGGCTTGGGGCAGAGTGGCTGGGAAGCTGCCCAGGAGGAAAGGATCAGAGGTGCTGGTACGCAGCCAGCTGAACATGAGCCAGTAGTCTGCCCAGGTGGCTAAGAAAGCCAACAGCATCCTGGCCTGCGTCAGTAATAGTGTGACCAGCAGGACCAGGGGAATTGATTGTCCTGGGCAGTGGTGCAGTCATATCTCAAATACTGGGTTCACTTCTAGGTACCTAACTGCAAGTAGGACATTGAGATGGCAGTCCAGAGAAGGGCAATGAAACTGGTGCTTATCTTAGAGTAAAGGAGATTGAGAGAAGACATCACTCTCTACAACTACCTGAAAGGAATCTGTAGCAAAATGGAGTTCAATCTCTTCTCCCAAGGAACAAATGAAAGAACAAGAGGAAATGGCCTCAGGTTACAGCAGGAGGGGTTTAGACTGGACATAGGAAAAATTCTTCACCAAAAATTTTGTCAGGAAGGCTAATCAGTGAAACAGTGCAATCACCATCCCTATAGGTATTGAGAAGGTGTGCAGATGTGCGGCTTAGTGAGGTGGTTAATGGTGGGTTTGGCAGTGCTGGTTTCATGGTTGCACTTGATATTCTTACAGGTCTTTTCCAAACTGAATATTTCTATGATTCTGTGATGTGCTGTTTTGTGGCTGCACTATCACTGCAAAATATGAAGTCCTTCATTTTGGTAAAATAATTAATGGAAATTCTTTCAGCTGCTGAGTCCTCAAATCCAGAGCTCTCTTTCTCTTCGCTATGCTTGCTCCTGCATTCATGACCAAGGCTAAACCAAAGGTTGGAAGTTATACTACACTTGTAATGGGATGAATGGAGTTTATAATGGATAATTCAGGGCTGATCAAATGCATTCAGATGGGATACTGAACCAAAATGTTCTAGCAGACATATTTAAAGGAAAATAATGACAAACCCCTTTTATTTCCATTTATAATATACCTTTGCTTGACCTTAATTCAGTTAGTTTATGTAATATTCATAATAGTAAAAAAAATCTTTCCTATATATATTTTTAACTAGTTCCACTGTAAGCCTGAGTGGAAGGTAAAAGGAAGCAGTAGTAATGAACAGAGTCTCTTGAAATATTTAGAGGGAAATTTAAAGGGCTCAGAATCTGATCTTTCTCCATTGCTTTCATTTTGCAAAATTGCTCTGATTTGGCAGAATTTCCTGCTACTTGTCACATTTTATTTAATATAAAAATAGAGGACAACTTCTGTTCCCATCATTGTTTCTTGAGGTAGGTCGATAGTGATCTCTGTTCACATCACAACACAAAAAGCACAACTCTAAGAACACAATTTTTTATTTCAGAGCAAAGTCATAAAAACAAGTGTTCTAGGGATGCAGAATTTACCAGTGTGGAGTCTCAGCCTAGGAACATGCTTATTTCTATTAAAGAAAAAAAAAAAAAAGTTTATATGAATGCTGCAATTTTCAAAGTTCTAACAAACACATTGTAAACTCTTCAGATTCTAAGCAATCTGTGATAAACTTCTCTCTGTTGTTCTTAAACCTGTTAAAATGCTTTATTAATAGCCCAAACTTTGCTTAGAATAGAAGAAAATTAACCAGGTTGGAAAACACCTTTGAAAACATCGAGTCCAACCTATCACCCAACACGATCTGATCAGCTAAACCATGGTACCAAGGGCCTCATACAGGCTCTTCTTAATCACCTCCAGTGATGGTGACTCCACCACCTCCCCAGGCAGCCCATTCCAATGGCCAGTCTTTCTTTCTATGAAGAACTTCTTCCTAATATCCAGTCTAAACCTCCCCTGGTGCAGCTTGAGGCTATGTCCTCTTGTTCTGGTACTGGCTGCCTAGGAGAAGAGACCATCATCCGCCTGTGTACAACCTCCCTTCAGGGAGTTGTAGAAAGCAATAAGGTCACCCCTGAGCCTCCTCTTCTCCAGGCTAAGTAACCCCAGATCCCTCAGTCTCTCCTTATAGGGCTATGTTCCAAGCCCCTCCCCAGCTTTGTTGTCCTTCTCTGGACTCGTTCCAGTAAGTCAACATCCTTCCTAAACTGAGGGGCCCAGAACTGGACACAGTACTTGAGATGTGGCCTAACCAGTGCAGTGTACAGAGGCAGAATGACCTCCCTGCTCCTGCTGGCCACACTGTTCCTGATGCAGGCCAGGATGCCATTGGCCCTCTTAGTTGCCTGGGCACACTGCAGACTCATGTTCAGCCTACCATTGACCTGTACCCCCAGGTCCCTTTCTGCCTGGCTGCTCCCAGCCACTCTGACCTCAGCCTGTAACACTGCATGGGGTTGTTGTGGCCAATGTGCAGAACCCGGCACTTGGATGTGTTCAATCTCATGCCGTTGGACTCTGCCCATCTGTCCAACCTGTCGAGGTCCCTCTGCAAAGCCTCTCTACCCTCCAGCAGATCAACTCCTGCCCTCAGCTTGGTGTCATCCACAAATTTACTGATGATGGACTCAATGACCTCATTCAGATCATAAAGGGACCTCTAAAAAGTGGTAAAATCTGGATTATAATAGGTAGAAGAAATTTAGCAGATAATCTACCTGACTCCATAGGAAACTGAACTCATGCTGCTGCTGAAACATGTTGTTGGCCCAAAGTTTCTGCAGGGGGAAAGAGTAATCTCCAGCAGAAGGCCAGGGAGCTTCCCACTCAGTTTATTACATCCTAGCCACCAGAGCTCTGAGAAAAAGAGACTGTTTTGATTTGTACACACTTCTAATTTAAGCATTTATGGTTCCACAGAACACAAGAAGGCAGACACAGAGTGAGAGGGTTTACTTACTTTTTTCTGTATTCTTATTTATTTTTTTTCAGAGCATCTTCCCTTGTGAATACAACTACTTCAAGTGAAATAGAATTCCCACTTTAGTCAAACATACTTAGATTTTGTTAGAAACACAGTATCTGAAGTTGTTTCCACCTTATTTCTTTCTCTCTAAATGGTTTGCCCATGCACTTTAGGAAGGCAATCCCTTTCATGTTGCATAGCACATTCTCACTGGCAGCTACAGTGTGTGCACTTTATTAGAGCATTTTTTCCCCCTAGATATAATGGCACCAATTAAATTACCTTGCAGCCTGACCTTAATCTGGCAGGAATGATTATTCCATGAAACAGTTAGAGCTCTAATTGACATGAAGTGCCTGCAAAATATGTCTTTTGCAGCAGACCCTGTCAAAGTCACATTGATATGCTAATACCTATAGCTGGCAGAATCACTTCATAAAGAGAGACATTGAAAATTGAATTATTTCAATTTCAGTACCTAGGAATCTAGTGATCTGTCTGTATATGTAACTAAGTAGGTGCAGTACTTTATATGGGTAAACAGCTGTACTAGGCCGTTGCTATGGAAACTGCTTGACTCCTGACAATTGTGTTAGTGATGAAGTCATTAGTAGTGTGAAATGTACTTTGAGGTTGTCAAGTGTACACTCCAGGAATATTTCAAGAGTATTAGCGGAGCCTTTTGCATAATTTAGGTTTTCATATATGATCTCTTTATGGTGCAGGGAGATGGCATGCCACAGCCGTGACATGGCTGTGCTCAACGCAGAAGAATCTGTCTAATGCTGCTCTGCAGTGAAATTTAATTGGTTCCTACATGCAGAATAAAGCTCTCTTTACAACTGTACCTTCCTTCCCTTCTCTCTCACTCTCTTTTTTAATAAAAAGGTGTTTTGAGGCATAGTTCAAAGGATGAACTGCTTAAACTTTTATGGTGCATGGTTCACTTTCGAGGTCTGGACCTCTGTTGATTCTTTTTTCTACAATAGCTCTGGATTTACTCTAGAGAAATCACAGGTATGTTAAGGATCATAAAGGGCTACTTTTTCCTCATCTTACCTTTTCTCTGTTTATCATAGTCTCATTTCCCATGATACAAAGCTGGATGATGAATCCCAGGACTTTCCTTTGAATCACACATCCCCTCTTCTAAGTACTTCAGACCACAGAAAGCTTTATTCTCTTGCTGGCAGGGGGATAAAAAGAAGACCTTAGCAGGTCTTTGACAAGCTGTCTGAAGGGAGGACTCCTTCAGTTTTTATGTACCCTCTGTCAGTAGGGTGCTGTCTAATGCCGTGGTGTTTATTCTTGACTTTATTCCTCTTGTGGGCTGCACACGAGATGGCAGGCAGGAAGGGAGTACAGCTGACAGGTCTGCTGGCTGAAGGCATATCATCCCTGCCATGGCAGTAGCCTATCAAGCCCATTTCCAAATTAATATTGCTGGTTCTCTGGGTGATATCCTAAAAAACAATGAAAAAATTAAAAGGGAAAGACTATCTATTTAGTCTGCATGGCTTTATATAAGCAAACACATATGCAGATGCAAAAGATGTCACCGGTAGCCAAAGATCAGTGTGAGAGCTCCAGATAGTCACTAAGATAAGTTACCAGCCTGCAAATGGCAGACCTTGTGAGTTGATCTTATTTCTTTACAGGGTCTGATCTATTGAAATGCAAACTAATGTTGTATGTTCGCTCTATATGTTCAGCCTAGTACTGTATAATCACCAGCCTCTTATATATTAATTGCAGCTTAGCTTTACAATTGGGAGGAGCAGAAAAGTAAGCATGAAATCAAAGCTGGATTTGATTAGCATACTTTGATGGAATCTTTACTAGTCAAGATTATCTTTAATATTGTATTTAGAATGCATGCATCTGTGTGAGAGGTTGTGTAAGAGGTATTTTATCAGCTTCTGGTAGTAATAACTATTGCAACTCATTAGCAGTTTCAAGAGCTTTGAGCTATTTGTGAAGTTCAATGGTTTTCTGAATCAATTTGTTTTCCTATCCAGTGTCCTTTGCCCTACCTAAAAAAACAAAACAAACCACAACCCACCCACCCCCCCAAAAAAAACCCAACCAACCAAAAGTCCCCTTCTTTGCCACTTAAAAACAGATTGATTTTTAATGATGACAAAAAAGTTGTGTTTCATCTTTCTAAAAATTTAAGACTATGTATTGGAGATTATCTATTGGTGTGAGTAGGCTAAAGGTAAGGTGAACAGGAAAAGCAGATGAGACTCCTGTAGTTTGATACAACCACTACATATTATGGGGGAAAAAAAAGCTTATACACAAAACTTTGTGTTGAAACCCTTCATTTCTTTCAAATCAAGTTCATGAAGCCAGATTTCATACATTCTTAGTTATTTTGGTTTTATTTCCTAATCCACTGACTGCTTTGAAGTTTAGTATTTTGAATTGGCTGATCCTTAAATTTGCTTCCTTCTATCTCAAAATGGAAAAGCTGAAAGTATTCCCAGAGTGTTGGCTGAAGAAGTTAGAAATATCTTAATAATAAACTAAACCAAAAAAAGGTGGAAATTTGGCATTATTTCTTCCACAATTCTTCCATATTTTTTCTCTGCCAAATTATCTGCCTTATTTTTTAGCAGCAACAGCAGAATCTATTGAGTTAGTTTACAGGGTCCTATATTGACAAGCAGTTAGCTCAGATTGAGATCTTTTTGGTACAGGAAGGTCACACACCAGCCCTAAAAACAGGGGTGAGGTGGGGGGGAAGGGGCAGTGTGGGAAATAAGTTTGAATATCTTCTACTGTTTATCTGGAATTTCATGTGGATTGAGCAAGGTGTCAGGAGATTTTTCTTTTCACCACAAAATCCTGTGAAAAATTCTAGTTCATGCAGCTAGCATGTCTGATGTGAACTGAATCTGCGCAGCAATGTTTGCTCCTTACACAGACCCGCTGAGAACGGCTATAGCTTCTTGCTGCCATAGGTTCACTCAGGAAACATTATCCTTCAAGTCATATTTTGCCTTAGAGGTGTAACTAAAATCATGCAGCCAGCCAAAGCCTTTCTTGCTTTCTAGATGGAGCTCAGTGGCAGGGAGCATTCAAAGACTGTGAATCTCCTCTCTCCTGTCTGTAACAGGCACTTCTTGCAAAATATTTAGAACATTTTAATTAATTCCTGCTGAGATACACTGATGTTTTCTCATGGCATTTTGAATTTGATTTTGTTTTAGCATACCAACAAACCAGGATACAGCAAAGAGGAGGGATAATGTGTAAAAGAAAGTGAGACTATGTTGTGGTGGACAAATAGGGGAAGCACTCTAAAGACTTCAAGCAAGTACAAAATGACACTTCTGGCAGGTTTTTTTAGGCTTCCCCAGCAATGAAAGGCTGATGGGTGAGTGGAAGTGAGCACAGAGATGCTTGATCATCTTTGTTCAATCCTCCAGAGGACAGTCCCTGCAGCGCTGATGTGGTTTTTGTTCTTCCTAGAAGAAGCAGCAGCAGAATGTTAACAAGCTTCATTTTCTGTTCCAAACAACTAGGAAGCGACCTTTGACCACTTCCCTGGCTGTTTATATTCTTGATGCTGATAGAGCCAGATTTTCACAAGACAGACCTGGGTAATTTTCATGGCAGCCACACTGTTGCAAACCAATTAGCAAGCCAGCTTGATAGGGTAAGGTTGCAGAGATGTCCATGGCTACTTTAGTAGAGTTTCTTGTGTACCAGTATGATACTATTGATTTGTCTCCCTTTGGACCAAAGGACTAAAGTTCAAGCTCTGTAGCAGATAAAATAAAAGACATGGAGATCCTCTAAAATGTATACTAATTTAGCCTTAAAAAAAAAATTATGCGCAGGCTTGCTTTTGCTTTTGTATACACTGTTTAACATTAATCCAGATAAAACTATGGCTGCACTGATGATTCTGCTGGCTTAAAGGTTACGATGTGCTACAGACCAAGTCACCAGCAGAGAGCCAGGCACTCTGCAGAAACACAGGAAAACATGCTTCTGATGCACAGAGGTAGGCAGGGTAGGCATCAGAGGCAAAGGGCTGTCGGAAGTACAAAAGCAATGAAACTGAGGGTCCTTGTGCAAGTTAGCACTGCTTAAAGAGATCCTGCCCACCAGTTAAGGCAAAATGGGCATTGTTTGAGCTGTTAGCTCACTGAGAGGTGGATTTAAGCCACTTTGCCAATCTTGTTGAGTAAACATCTTCCTTGGAGATATTTAGCACTTAGCTGCAGGAATGGTATTGCAAGGAGAGTGATCCCAGCTGGGTGAAGCAGAAATGCTGCACCTTATCATTGTCATTTAATGTAGCTGATTGCCTGAATTTGCTGGAAAACAATTGGAAGTTATTCCTAGCTGAACAGAGGAGGAGATAGCATATGGTGTAAGAGGTCTCATCCTTGTGTGAGGCAGTAGCACCTTGAAGCACTGACAAGGCTAGCCCTTGTTTCTGATTCTGAGTTTGTGTCAGCTCTCTGTGGACTCAGTTTCTTCATTTCCAAGGTTATTCAGTCCCACCAGCCCAAACATTTGGAAGTCCTGAGCCAGACTCACTAGGTTTCAAGAAAACTGTAGAGAACAAATAGCTAAGAATTTTACTTTCTTCCCCTTCCATGGAATTGGAGGTTTTAAGACAGCCCTTCGTCTCCATCTTTAACCTCTTTTCATGAACACAAAATCTATGGAACAGCTTAGAGAGAAAAAATAAACAAGCAAACAAACCAAGAGACAGGATCTCTTGTGATGTGGTGCTTTCATGACAGTTTGTGGGCTTGGTCCCAAAACAGGCTGAACCTCAAAACACCCTTTCCTTCATTTTTTCAGTTGCAGGAATCATAAGGAATCCAAAAATATCCTTGCTTTGGACAAGCAGGAATATTCTGTTTAATGTGATTCATTTATTTGTTTATTCTGTTGTCTGAAAACTCACTTGCCTGAGCTCTTTTCCAAGTGAATTAATCCTGTGTTCTAATGAGTGTTTCAGTAGGTAACTGGTTGGCAAAGAGTCAGTTTTACAATCTGCAGTGTACAGTATGCAATGCTTAACACCATTAATAGTAATTATGAACCCTGTGGATTTGGGTTATTCCTATAAGATACTGGTTCTGTAAACTAAAGTCAAATTGACAGCTGCTGAATAATTCTGCTCTCTATGTATTTTGTTCTACTTTGTGGCTATTTGCTGTGGATTACTTTCTCAAATTCTAAGTGAGAAATGCTTCCCAGGTGTAAAAAAAGTCACAGATTTGCATCAAATCTAATCTTTCATTTGCTGCTGCTTCTTTAATTTCAGGATTGTCAAAAAGGAATAAATTGGCTCCAATGTCTTCATTTTACCTATGTCGAGAAGTGTGAAGGGAGAAACATCTTTAGGGCGGTCCCTAGTCTCTGCATATGATGGGAGGGCACCATTTACAAAAGGCAGTGAAGTCCTCCTTCATTTCTTTTATGCAATAGAGAGAGGGATTTTACACCCTGTGGAATTTTGGTGAAAGGATTGCATACTGCTTTTGACCTGCCTCAGAGCTCTCCCTGCAACAAGACACACTATGCTGGGAATGTAGGAAAAGCTGAGAAACACCTTATGCCAGCTTCATTATTTGCTTGCAGTATGAGAACTGTCTGTCAAGCAGAAATCTGTTAGATTGTTGCTGCTTATGAAATGGGTCTATGAAAGGCAGATCCTACCTGGCTGTTCTGATCTCATTTTACAATAAAGTGACACACCTATTGGATGAGGGAAGTGCCAGGGACTTTGCATACCTGGACTTTAATAAAGCCTTGAAAGTATCTCCCACAGTGTTCTCCGTTAGAAACTCAGGGCACAAGGCTTGGATGAGTGCCCTCTGCTCTGGATAAAAAAGAGGCTGGATGGCCAGGCCCAAAGAGTGGGGTGAATGGAGTCAGGTCCAGCTGGCACCCAGTCACTAGTGGTTCAGGGTTCAGTACTGAGGCTTGTCCTCTTTAATATCTTTATTAATGCACTGGATGAGGGGGTTGAGTGCACCCTCAGTGAGTTCACAGATGACACCAAGCTGGGTGGGTGTATTGATCTGCCAGAGAGTAGGAAGGCTTTGCAGCAGGACCTCAACTGGTTAGACAATGGGCCAAGGCTAACTATGACGTTGAACAAGGCCAAGTGCCAGCTCCTCCACCTGGGTCCAATGACCACACAGCATGCTACAGACTTGGGGAAGTGTGGTTGGAAAGCTGCAACTTGGAGAGGGAGCTGGGGGTACTGGTTGATGGTTGACTGACTATGAGCCATCAGTGTGCCCAGGCGGCCAAGAAAGCCAATGGTCTCCTGACCGGTATTAGAAACAAAGTGGCCACCAGGAACAGGGATATGATCATACCCCTATACTCAGCATTGGTGAGGTCACACCTTGAGTATTGCATTCATCTCTGGGCCCCTCACTACAGGAAGAACATTGAGGTTCTGGAGTGTGTACAGAGAGGGGTAACAAGGCAGGAGAAGGGCCTGGAACACCTGGCCTGTGAGGAGTATCTGAGGGAGCTGGGCTTGTTCAGTCTGGAGAAGAGGAGACTGAGGGGAGACCTCATCACTCTCTACAACTACCTGAAGGGAGGTTGGAGCGAGGAAGGGGCCAGCCCCTTCTTCTTGGTGCCAGCCCCTTCTTCTTGGTGCCAAGCAGCAGGACTGTAGGAAATGTGCCAGGGGAGATGATTCAGGCTGGATACCAGTTTAAGCAGCGTGGGGATCTGGAGCTTACGGACATGGTCTAGCATTGACCCTTCAGTTCTGGGTCAGGGGATGGACTGGATGATCTTTGAGATCTCTTCCAACCAGATGTTTTCTCTGTGTGGTGGATTTTAGGCATAGCCTAAACCCGCCACACTCAGTGTGATTCTGTCTATCAAACTATATTCCATCTGTACACAGGAAGTATATTTTTGTACTGAGGGTACACGAGCTAGGAGAAAGCAACCCTTTCTATTTTACTGACCACACTGACAAGGTAGCATGTAAAATGGAGCATATTAGGTATGCTTCATTCTAGATTTATTCTTTCAGTTAACCAGTTTAGGAAAGATGTGCTCTGCATTGGTTAGGCCGCACCTTGAGTCCTGTGTCCAGTTCTGGGCCCCTCAGTTTAAGAAGGACATCGAGACACATCCAGAGAAGGGCAACGAGGCTGGTGAGAGGCCTTGAACACAAGCCATATGAGGAGAGGCTGAGGGAGCTGGGATTGTTTAGCCTGGAGAAGAGGAGGCTCAGGGGTGACCTCATTGCCCTCTACAACTACCTGAAAGGCAATTGTAGCCAGGAAGGGGTTGGTCTCTTCTCTCAGGCAACCAGCACCAGAACAAGAGGACACAGTCTCAAGCTGCGCCAAGGGAAGTTTAGGCTGGAGGTGAGGAGAAAGTTCTTCACCAAGAGAGTCATTCGTCATTGGAATGGGCTGCCCAGAGTGGTCACCATCCCTGGAGGTGTTCAAGAGGGGATTGGATGTGGCACTTGGTGCCATGGTCTAGTCATGAGGTCTGTGGTGACAGGTTGGACTCGGTGATCTTTGAGGTCTCTTCCAACCTTGGTGATACTGTGTGATACTGTGTGATACTGTGAAATTAAGAGTGGTCTCATCATCTGTGCTGGTGCCAGGTTTTTGATGGACATGCTGGGATAGTGCTTTTCAAGAGCCTTATGTCTTTCCAAAGCCCTGGGAAGGCAAAGTGCTCAAGAGTGGTGTAGGGAGTCACCTGAGATTGATGGAGCTGTAATTGTTATCCATCATTGATCTTTAGCATACAGTTATTGTGAGATGTTTGAGCCTTTGCTGGCTGGGTTACCTGGGCTAGCAGGAAATCCCAATGTAGTGTTCAAAACAGTAACAGCTTAAGACAAGGCCAAGGAAAAGCTTGCCTTTAGCAGTGCATACATGACTGTGTCACAAAGCAAATACTGCCTGATCTGGGTCATTTCTCCTTTATCTGCAGCAATCACTGGCAGGTGTTTAGAAAATACAGGAGAATGTATTTTTATATTCCTGGATTCTCCTCGTCCATTATCACCAAATAGTAGAGCAAGATAGACAAATGAAAAAGAAAGTCTGCCAATAATATAGAGAATTGAGAGCTGCTTGTGAAATCCACAAGAGATTGTGAACTTCAACATATTGCTTCCACTTATATTGTTGCCTTTTATTTTGCAAGTTTCTCAAAGCCAAACAATCAAGGCAGAAGAGATTTCCAGGTCATAAAAAGTGCAGATAGGCAGATAGTTTAGTCATTTTGTAAAGAGAGAAAGCCTTCTATCAGTCTGGACTGAAGAGAATAATCACTCAACATATACCAGATACCAGGAAGTTGATGCTACCAGAGCTGTAATTAGGTGTGGCACAGAAAGGCAGATAATGTAGGATGTTTACTTCGATGGTACTGATGAGGTGTTTTCAAGTTAGTGTTCACCTCTGCAGGATTTAATACAGAATGCATAGAGTAGTCCTCAGGACTTCAGATAGCCCAGCACACGAGATGGCATTGAGAAAAAAAGGCAACAGGAAGAAGAAAATAAGAAGCCCCCTTCCCTACACTCCCCAAATGTGTCAAACATCTGAGCATTTCTGGAGTTACATCATTCTGCATATCTCAGATGTAAATTTCTTGGTATGTCTTTTTTTCTTCTCATGGTATTTCCAAGTCAAGTTTACAGGCAACCATTGAATTCTCCTGACTGGTCCTACGACTGTGTTGAATGGGTGAAGCAACACAGGAATGACAACACCATCACAATATGTGGAACAGGGCAGGGCTGGTGACCCAGAAATCTTGATTCCTTCCTTTGAAATTGTATGAGTCAGGCAAACCACATATCTCTGTCTTTCTAAAATTTCACTCCTTTGTCCAAAAATTAAATACAATAGAATACCTTCAAAGGTCATAGTCTTATAAAGCACTGCTATTGCTCATAAGAAATTCCTTTGGAATTTCCTCTTTCTCTCTTGTTCAGCTTCTCAGTTGAGTATCATTGCTTATGAAACTAATTTTGCCTGTGCCTATTGAGGTCACTCAAACTGCCAGCCTGAGCAGGGTCCAGAAAACCTCTGACAAGACAAGTTTTCTATCAGATTTTTTTGTTCACAGGACAACTACCTGCTGCCTATTTTGATACAAGAAAAATAATAGTGTTTTGTTCTATTTTAGCAGTGGCATTGTATTTTGTAATTGTACATGCTGTACAGAAGGAAACCATTCCTAGACAGGCATTACATCCTGATGAACAGGGGAAGCAGGAGCTGTGCTGTATTGAGAGCTGGAGCATGTATAAATTATGCGAACCCATATGAAATTAAATGGCTGACTCTGTACTGACCTCTGTACTGTTTAGAGACACAGTTCCCAGGCCCTGTCAATCTACCAAGATGGATGTCTGAGCTGCCACTCAATTCCTCTGAAAACAACCTCTTTGACAGTTAAAATGAATTGGCAGAAGAGACAGATGGGAGTGTAGCTTCCAGATTGATGAGGCATTTGAAAGAGAGAAAGTTACACGTGCAGGTTACTTATAATGCCCTACACCTCCAGGGTTGACTCATATTTCTTGCATTCAGCTTCACAGGCTGCACAAGATTTGGGAGCTTGGGGGTTTTATTCTTCATTTTGGAGAACCCCAAACTGAACCACTAATTATGTAGACACGGTGATGAAGGAGTGTAAGCCTGAGCTCCATAAGAACGTACTGAGAGAGAAAACACATTTCCCCAGAGACATCTTGCCTTGTTTGGTTGTCATTTCACATTCTGCAGACTACATCTTAGGTATCACTGACTCAACAAGATCAGTTTTTTGGTTTTCATTAAGTCTTTTTATTAAAAAACAAAACCAACAAAAACCTCACAAACAAAATGCACACACAAAAAAAGAAGCAACTAAACCCAAAACCAAACACCAACCAAACAGGAAAAGTACAACAACAAAAACAACAAAAAATCCAAACAACCATGGATCACTTCGAACCTCAAGCAGATTAAAACTGAGCTCTCAAATCTGGACATTGGAGAAAACAATCCACAACCTGTAAGGATGGAAATCCTTGGGTCAACCTTGCTTTCACACAGGGGTTGCATGAGATCACAGCTTGTATCATAGTATCATAGTATCATAGTATCATAGTATCATAGTATCATAGTATCATAGTATCATAGTATCATAGTATCATAGTATCATAGTATCAGTCAGGGTTGGAAGGGACCACAAGGATCATCTAGTTCCAACCCCACTGCCTTGGGCAGGGACACCCCACACTACATCAGGCTGGACAGAGCCTCATTCAGCCTGGGCTTAAACACCTCCAGGGACAGCACCCCAACCACCTCCCTGGAAAACCCATTCCAGGGCTTCACCACTCTCAGGGTGAAGAACTTCCTCCTCATACTCAGCCTGAATCTCCCCACCTCCAGCTTCATTCCATTCCCCCTAATCCTATCACTACCTGAGATTCTGAGAAGTCCCTTCCCAGACTTCTTGTAGGCCCCCTTCAGATACTGGAAGGCCACAATTAAGTCGCCTTGGAACCTTCTCTTCTGCAGACTGAACAGCCCCAACTCCTTCAATCTGTCCTCATAGGAGAGGTGCTCCAGCCCTCTGATCATCCTTGTGGCCCTTCTCTGGACAACTTCCAGCACCTCCACATCCACACATCCACATCAAGCTGCACCAGGGGAGGTTCAGACTCGAGGTGAGGAGGAAGTTCTTCACCGAGCGAGTCATTCGGCATTGGAACGGGTTGCACAGGGAGGTGGTTGAGTCGTCGACCCTGGAGGCGTTCAAGGGGAGGTTGGACGTGGCACTTGGTGCCATGGTCTAGGCATGGGGTCTGTGTTGATAGGTTGGACTCGATGATCCCCGAGGTCCTTTCCAACCTAAGTGACACTGTGATACTGTGATACTGTGATCCCTCTTGTAATAGGGGCTTCAGATCTGGAGGCAGTACTCCTGGTGGGGTCTCAGCAGAGCTGAGTAGAGCGGGAGAATCACCTCCCTTGACCTGCTGGCCACACTTCTCTTGATGCAGCCCAGGATCTGATTGGCTTTCTGGGCTGCAAGTGAACACTGAGAGCTCCTGTTGAGCTTCTCATCCACCAGCACCCCCAAGTCTGTCTCTCTCCTCAGGGCTACTTTCCAGCCAGTCACTGCCTAGCCTGGATTTGTGCCTGGGATTGCCTCCACCCAGATGCAGGAGCCTACACTTGCTCTTGTTGAACCTCCTGTTGAACCTGTGCCCACCTCTCCAGCCTGTCAAGGTGCCTCTGGATGACATCCCTTCCCTCCAGGATGTCTGCAGCATGTCTTTTTCCAGAATTCTAATACAGTTTTTATTCTGACTTTGACATTTCTAAGATTTGGAGTACTGGGCGGCCATACTCCAGGAGAGAAGCAGTTCTGCCTCCTGCAATGTACCAACAATGTGAGTTTCTGTTAATGTGTTAGACTTCACGAATTCCATCTTGTCAGATGCAGGAAATATAAAACTGATGATACAAAGCTCTTTTGGGGTCATAAGAGAGCAAATGGTCTTCATGGCAACGTGGCCCTGAAGCACTTGTTGTCCTGGGGCTGTTCTCTCTTCAGGACGATTTCAAGGTAGCTCTGGTTATTTTCAAAGCCCTGCATGGGAGCAGCTCAAGCTGCTTGAATGACAGCCTGGGTTTGAGTGATCACATCCATGAAAAATGCGGCTGTCAACTTGAAGTATACAGCTGCATGGGAGCAATTCTCCTCTCCCATGAAACAGTGACCAGAAAAGTATTTATTAAAAAAAAAAAAAAAAAAAGGAAAAAAAAGAAAAAAAAACTCTATCTAAGGGCAGTTTCATGCACTGAAAACTTCAAAATGACATTTCAGCATAGATCAGCTCAGACATTACCCCATATCAGTTTTCTTTTTTTGTTAATGTTGCTCCACCTGAAAATGTAGTTATACAAATGCTCTTGCCACTCAAGAGACAACAATAAAAAAAGGCCTGACAAATATTGCTATCTCCAGTTGAAACTCAGACTTGGGTGGGCCAGCAAGTAAGCTTTCTTGGCAAATGCTTAAACCAGAGCTCACCTCCAGAAATGATCAGGTCAACCTCCATGTTTGGAAAGTAGACAGTAAATACCTCATTTTCTCCAGTCATTGTTCTCTTGCTAGGAGTTGTAACCTCTTTGAGGGAGAGATTTCTCCCTTCTTGTGCACAAAGCCTGATATAATGGAGACGAGGCAACAAATGTATCATAGAGGCGACACAAATTGACTGTACTCAGCGCTGGTTAGGCCATATCTTGAGTTCTGTGTCCAGTTCTGGGCTCCTCAATCTAAGCAGGATATTGAGTTGCTGGAAGCTGTTCAGAGAAGGGCAACAAAGCTGGGGAGGGGTCTGGAGCACAGTCCTGTGAGGAGAGGCTGAGGAAGCTGGGGTTGTTTAGCCTGGAGAAGAAGAGGCTCAGGGGAGACCTTATTGCTCTCTACAACTCTCTGAAGGAAGGTTGTAGCCAGGTGGGGGTTGGTTTCTTCTCCCAGGCAAGCAGCACCAGAACAAGAGGACACAGTCTCAAGCTGTGCCAGGGGAGGTTTAGGCTGGAGGTGAGTTCTTCCAAGAAAGAGTAATTGGCCACTGGAATGTGCTGCCCAGAGAAGTGGTGGAGTCACTGTCCCTTGAGGTATTCATAAAAGGATTGGATGTGGCACTTGGAGCCATGGTTTAGTTGTCAGAGGGTGTTAGGTAATATGTTGGACTTGATCTCTGAGGTCTTTTCCAACCATATTGATGCTATGATTCTATGATTTTCCCTTTCTGAAATCTTATTGAGGTGAAAGTGAAACTAGAGAGCAATCAGAGGAAGAGAAGGACCCAAGGTCAAAAGAAATTCTGCTATGGATTTCAGTCAGATTAAGGTTTCACCCTGTAGCTCTGTATGTATCTCTAAATGCTCAGGGCGTCAAAGAAGCATTCATAGCTCACAAATTACCTTTGGAAAAATAGACACATAAGGCATATGTTTAATCCCTACCATATATGTCTTGGATTAAGGACTAAGGCATTCCTTAAGGGATCTAAGGCAGGGAATTTAGGGATTTTTTGGCTTGCCAAACCTGCTCAAATGTTTTTGGCAAAGAGGAGACCAGCACTTCTTTTGTTCATTTATACCCTCCTCCCTCAAGCCACAAACTTATATCATTTGGGTTTATTTCTTCTTTCCTGGTAGTTTATTATCATTTTTTTGAATTTTGTTTTGTTTTCTCTAAGGACTTAGTAATGTTTCCACCCTCTGTTGGTCTTGGGTAGAGCTGGATACAATATTACAATAACCAATTTTGTGAAATTACACTTTTGGTAGGAGACAAAAAAGATTTTTTTTTTTCAGTACTAAGAAAATAAATGTTTCCAAAGATGCAAAATGAAAGATTTAGTTTTAAAAAGCTAGAATATTTTTTCCCCGTTATTAAGATAATATGATTTTTTTTTTCTTCTCTAAAACTAGACATAACTGTCCTGAATCTGAATTTTGTTTTCCTTTTAGGACTTTTTGATTCCCTTGAGAGTTCGTTCAGTTTCATGCGTTTTTTGGTGGTTTTGTTTTTTTCGTGGTTTTAGTTTTTTGTTGTTGTTGGTTGGTTGGGGGGGGTTGTGGGTTTTTGTGTGTGTGTGTGTTGGTTTTTTTTTTGTTTGGTTTAGGGTTCTTTGTTTGTTTGGGTTTTTTTGAGGTTTTTTTAGCTCTATTAAGTAAGCCAATGTACTTTACTTTGGCTTGACTTAAGCTATTGTTTTTTCCTCCTGGTTTTTCCCTAAACCCATCATTTATCCAGTTCCTGTTATAGGTTTGGAAGAGGAAAGGAGGATATCATCATAGTATCATCATAGTATCATAGTATCAGTCAGGGTTGGAAGGGACCACAAGGATCATCTAGTTCCAACCCCCCTACCATGGGCAGGGACACCCCACACTACATCAGCCTGGCCAGAGCCTCATCCAGCCTGCTCTTAAACACCTCCAGGGACGGCACCCCAACCACCTCCCTGGAAAACCCATTCCAGGGCTTCACCACTCTCAGGGTGAAGAACTTCCTCCTCATACTCAGCCTGAATCTCCCCACCTCCAGCTTCATTCCATTCCCCCTAGTCCTATCACTACCTGACATCCTGAGAAGTCCTTCCCCAGCCTTCCTGTAGCCCCCTTCAGATACTGGAAGGCCACAATTAAGTCGCCTTGGAACCTTCTCTTCTGCAGACTGAACAGCCCCAACTCCTTCAGTCTGTCCTCATAGGAGAGGTGCTCCAGCCTTCTGATCATCCTTGTGGCCCTTAAATCAATTTGCCAACTGGCTAATATCTTGTGTCTGTGCTGAGGAACTTTCTCCATGGGATCTTTGGTCTGCACCCTTTTCTGCCCAGTCACAAGAACATATTAAAAGAAGTAGTAGTTACCAACTTATTCTGATTGTTACTAGGTTGGTGGGTTTGAGAGTGTTTTTGGTTGGGGGATTTTTAGGGAGGGAAAGAGCAGTCCTATGTAGTTGTGGTTTTTTCCGCAAATTAACTGTAACATGAGAGGGACAGATGCCTTTTTGCCCCCTTCACTCTCAAATGTCCCCTTTGTCTTATTACTGTTTCAAAGCTCTAAAGCACAAAACTATATATTTATGACTCCAAATGACCTTCGAAATTCAAGACAAGGATGACTTCTGCTTGACTGTAATACTTTGGATCATTAATTTCACTAGAGATATCCCAATGTGTAATTTTATTAAGTTTCAGAACATAACCACTGTGTTTCTAAATATGATAGACTATATGTGCCCCCTGCACAAGTCAGCATAGCTTTAATGATGCTGCTTCAGTGCTGCACACCATCTAAGACTGTAGGTGCATGTTCTTTGCATTTTGTTTCAAACACTGTTTAATATCCACAAATAATTCTTGCTATGATGCAAATTTAAACATCTCTAATGGTTAAATATCTCTAATATTTAATTAAGATATTTTTGGCAGGAAGGACCAGATGGCACTTTACTGTTTTCCTTCCTGTCAGAATCAGTTTGCAGAGCATGGGCAGCACGTAACCACAAAACAATGGTGAGATCCTGTGATGTTCCACATGGGGCTGGTCTGCATGGCTGTACAATGACTGCCCAACCAACCCCAGGGGGATAAACTTTCAGTGGGATGTCACAAGCTACATCATGCATGTATTTTGTTTTCTGTGCTACTCCTACACAGTTTAACCATTTCCAACGTCTACAGCATTGTAGGTTCTGGCCACATCAGTTCTCCCATAAGAAGTGGAAAATTAGGGGATAGCTCTGGATAAAACTCTCCTATATTTGCAATGAATGTCCTAATCAGAGGTTGTGATATATGCAGAGGACTGAGCATTCCTCTTCTTGCCTGCTCTAACCTTTGTGTTGTGTTTCAATAGATGAACTGAGCCAGGGAGAGTCTGAATGGCTCTGTGCTCTGGCAGTTCAATGCTGTCTGCAAGCCAGAGTGTTCCAGCAGGCTCAGCACCCATGATTAACTATTTATGCAACACAAAAGAGCACCTGTGGTGGAAAGCTGGAGAGTCTGCAGGAGGGACCAAGCATCTCACCACTGGACAACATGCAGAGCATCCTAATTAATTCACTGACCTGGATTATGCAAGTTCAAATTGTCAGCAGCAGGAAAGGAAATTAGATTGGACTTTATACAGTATAGGTAAACATCCCAGCCCTTGGCTGCAAAATGATGAAAGACTACTTCTGTTGCCTACAGTATATGCTTGAAGCCCACCTCATTCCCACATTTGACAACCTTGAATAAAACCAATGGATCTGTGTAAAAATTATTAATTTTGAAGGAAACACAAACAAACAAACACAAAATACCACAATGTCTGCTTCTGAATTTCTCAAGCCCTGGTCCAAAACTTTTATTCTGGACTGAATTTCTACAGAATGTTTCTGATTTTGCTAAAGCTGGGATTTTTTTAGAATTACCAAAGTGTTTTCCCATTCGGTTTATATCACATTCCTGAACCTAATCACTGCAAAGTAGCCTTCAGAATTTAAGAGTCTGAATATTGCTGTGTGACCAACACATCTCAGGATCTCACGTAGTGATAGGACTAGGGGGAATGGAATTAATCTAGAGGTAGGGGGATTCAGGCTGGACGTGAGGAGGAAGTTCTTCCCCATGAGAGTGGTGAAGCCCTGGAATGGGTTGTCCAGGGAGGTGGTTGAGGCCCTGTCCCTGGAGGTGTTTAAGCCCAGGCTGGATGAGGCTCCTGCCAGGCTGATGTAGTGTGGGGTGTCCCTGCCCATGGCAGGGGGGTTGGAACTAGATGATTCTTGTGGTCCCTTCCAACCTTGACTGATACTCTGATACTATTCTTACAGCACAGTCTAATGGAGCATAGTTTACAAGATTCTGAAGCTGATATCTTTCACACACACAAATGTTTTTTGAAGGAAAACTGAGTGATGATAGAGCTGTTCCTAACCTGTGTGAACTGGCCTTTTTGTCTTGGTGAACCAGTGTCTCACTTTCAAGGCTTAAAGGGTTCAAATTTTTCACCTTTTCTCTATTTGTGTTACTGCATTCTGACATGTGCCGCAGAATTGGTACCTCTTTACCAGTGAAATATCATTACTGCTTCTCAAAGGGCAGGGTTTCACATACAGAAAGCAGCAGAGGAACATTTTCAAGCATGCAGATGTAGATAACAGAAGAAGTCTTTCATCATCTTGAAGCCAAGGGCTAGGATGCAACTTGTAAACTACAAGTTTGTGTTTTTATCACATTTAAAAATGGATTTCTTTTCATGCAGAGATCTCAAAACAGTTTCCAGAGTGCACTCAGTTACCAATGTGCACACAAAGTTAAAGTTTTCCTTCTGAATAACTCATAGGTAGGGAGGCTTTAGTGTTAGTCTTAAAAAGCTTCCAAATTTATTTAGATTTCATGCTGGCCATAGTCTTTAATGATGAAGAGTTAATAATTAAAGTTGATGATCTGGAAAATAAGGAACAAATTCAAAACTGCTTTGTGTGAAGAGAATCTGAAATTGTGAGAATACTTAGTACCCAATGCCTCATTCCTCCTATCTCAACTGCTCTGGGGTTAATCTGTAATTCTGCAAAGAGATTAATATGAAACATAAAAAAACAAACCAACCAAATCAACCAAACAAAAAACAGCAGCCTGTCTTCATCTATAAACAGACTGGATAAAAGACGAATTGCTTTATCAGCTATAATCAGCCAGATCTTGCAATAAACTCATATTCCAAGGTAGAATTTGCTGCAGTTAAGACAGAAAATATTTTGGTGTTTGAAAGTACAAGTGAAGTCTGAAGCTTACACTAACATTGTCCAGACTAATAGCAATACAGGAATATTGATGGCAAGAGGATTGAAGTAAAATTAGAGCAGAATTGAGGCAGATAGGATCTAATTCTGGAAAAACATTGACAGGCTGAATTTCCAGAAACTCATTTCATACCCATTGGTCTGGTCCACTGGGTAATTCCCCTCTATCTGCACCACTGGTACTTTCTGCTTTGATATTTGAGATGGAGGAATTTGAGCATATGCCTGGCACATTGCCGTTTATTTGGGAAGCCATGGTGAACATTCTGAAACTCATAGACTTGATGATGAATAGAATAGAATAGAATAGAATAGAATAGAATAGAATAGAATAGAATAGAATAGAATAGAATAGAATAGAATAGAATAGAATAGAATAGAATAGAATAGAAAGAATAGAATAGAATAGACCAGGTTGGAAGAGACCTTCAGGACCATAGTGTCCAGCGCATCGTTCCAACACCACCTAATCAACTAAAACATGGCACCAAGCACCCTATCAAGTCTCCTCCTAAACATCTCCAACAATGGTGACTCCACCACCTCCCCAGGCAGCCCATTCCAATGGGCAATCACTCTCTCTAGAGAGAGCTCCCAAGGAAGTATGACTTTGGCCTGATATAAACATTTGAGGGTCGTATGTTTTTACTGCATTTTGTTTGGGTAGATGTTTGCAGAGGACACAGTCTCAAGCTGCACCAGGGGGAGTTTAGTCTCGAGGTGAGTTGAAAGTTCTTCACTGAGGGAGTTGTTAGCCATTAGGATGTGCTGCCCAGGGAGGTGGTGGAGTCATCATCCTGGAGGTGTTCAAAAAGGGATTGTATGTGGCACTTGAAGCCATGGTTTAGTAGTCATGAGGTGTTAGGTGACAGGTTGGACTTGGTGATCTTTGAAGTCTTTTCCAACCTTATTGATTCTATGATTCTATGATTCTATGTTTCCTCATGTTCCCTTACACAGGGAGCTGCATGGCCAGATGAACTTTGTTCTGCTGTTTCCACAAAAACCAATAACCAGAGACCCTAGTTCAGTGGTATCTTCAATTAGTCTACTCCTCAGCTCCTAAATGAAAGGTAACCCTTGTTACCTGAGAAATGGGCAGATGCTTCAGGTTCCTAAGAAGTGAACCACTTCTGGTCTAGAAGGCATCAGGTTGTATTAACCATTGGTGATTATGAAGTAAGTCAGGCTTAAGGGGATAGAGCAGCTCTGCCCAAAGTAACTTTTCAACTGGAGCTGTGCCACACCCACTGTGCCCAGCCTGAGTGAAGCCTCCCTGCCACCTGACCTATGAAAGAGTAGAGTGTTTTGGCTTGCTGAAATGAAAAGGACTGGAAGTGAGCAGAAGGGGGCTGGGGGAAGATGAGCATATCTAAACTAAAAAATGCCATTTATAAAAAGAAACAAAACAAAACCACGAACAACAAAAAGGCAAGAAACCACTAGACATAAAGAGTTACAAGGAATGAGGAAATTAAGATTGCTATGTGCCTACAGATTTCCTGAACGACTGAGTTTTATTTTGACTGCTACAGGTATCTCATACAACCCACTGCACAAACTGACTGAAATTCCCTTTACTTCACAAAGAGGAAGATCTTAAAAGGAAGTATCTTTTGCCATACACTTGGAAGAATTAATTTGCCTTGCTACACTTTAACTTCTTGCACACTTACTCCATCTCTCTTGAACAAGTTTTCAGAGAACTATTTACTAACATATCCTCCTTTTGCAAACTATTGGTTGGTGTTTGCCATTCCACAACTTCAACCCTGGATGAGTTAGTACCTCCAGACTATCTCCTCCTCAGCTGGTCCAAAGGAGGAGTTCTCAAATTGTCTTGCCTCCAAGATTCATGATTGTTCACCATGCTGCTGAAAGATATGATTTGATATTCCTAGTCAAGGTTCTAAGCTCATGCCATCTATGTATCACCTTCTGACATTCCTCTGTATTAAGGGTGAAAGATGGTGTCTTCTTCCAGCCTGAGGAGAAACACAATGAGGTTCAAGATCATTGTTTCCTACAGAACAATAATAATTCAGCTTTCTGCGCTACTCCTTGCTGTCTGCTCTGCAGCAACTCCCTCTCCCATGCAATGATTTCCTCTAGAATTCTTCACTTTTATCAGCTAGCTAGATTGTATCTCATGTAGCACTTCATTAAATGTCACAGGATCATGCTAACAAGTAAGAATTTCAACATGTCTTTTGTATAGAAAATCATTTACAGTTGTCCAGAAAACCAGGAGGCTATTGGAGCAGGTTGGCATTGTCTGCTCATTTGTGAACCCATCTTTATCAGACACATTTCCAAACTATTTGAACACTGCTTTTCTGCTACAAGTTTCACACTGGTACTAGGCCAAACATAATTTACTTAAGATGTTGTTTGACAACATGGCAAAATGGTTTGTTCTTTACAGAACATAATGAAGATGAAGGAAGGCTACAGGCTCACAGGAGACCTTCTTGATCTCTACAACTACCCAAAAGCAGGCTCTAGCAAGGTGAAGGTTGGTTTCTTCTCCCAATAACCAGTGATAGGACAAGAGGCCTCAGGTTGCATCAAGGGAGGTTTAGGTTGGATTTTAGGGAAAGTTTCTTCACTGAAAGGGTTGTCAAACCCTGAACCAGGCTGCCCAGGAAAGTGGTGGAGCCCTGTAAGTGTTTAGAAGATGTTTTAACGGGTTGTTAGAGGCATGGTTTATTGGTGACCAGGCAGCATTAACAGTTGGATGTGATGATTTAAGATGTCTTCTCTATGATTTTCTGATACCATACTATATGTGCCAAGGGAAGTTTAGGCTTGAGGTGAGGAGCAGGCTCTTCCCAGAGAGAGTTGTTAGCCATTGGAAGGGGCTGCCCAGGGAGGTGGTGGAGTCACCATCCCTGGAGGTGTTCAAGAGGGGATTGGATGTGGCACTTGGTGCCATGATTTAGTTAGTCATGAGGTCTTGGGTGACAGGTTGGACTTGATGATCTTTGATCTTTTCCAACTTTGTTGGTTCTATGATTCTATATTTATTATATAGACTATAATGTCAATAGCAATGTTGCTAACCTTTGTTATTGTTGTGTTTCCTTCTGATGTTATAGAAAGTGTAAATATGCTTTGTAACCATCAAAAATTTCCTGAAAGTTTGTGTTAACAAATAAGAAACTGAGTAGTCCTTTTCCTCTGGTTTTCCTCCAGTTGTGTCTGCTAAGATGTTTAATTAGCTCAGTTGCTTTCTGCAGTAGCTAGCCATTTACATCTGCACACAGTGGGTGTTAAACAGCACAGCTCTGATGTGCCGTATTTTCTCAGTGACCTTTCACAGGTGTGAATGATTGTACAGGGTACCAGAGATCAGTAAATTGGCCTATCTTTGGACAGCAGGCAGGATACCAGCTGCTGTGTGCAGGAGTGCCCTCTTAAAGGAAAATGTCAGGAAAAAAGACAGAGCACAACATCATTGTTTTGGTGTGTCATATGTTCAGTTTTGATATTAAAGATCTGTTTTCTGAGTACACAGGCTTCCATATTTATACACACAGGCACAAAGCTGCTACATGGATGCTCTCAAAATGCAAGCAAATTGTAATAGACGATCATTGTAACCTGTTTCAACAGAAATCTATATTTATTTTATTCTAGTTTAGTCTAGGCCTTTCTTCTAGTCTATTATTCTACTCTGTTCTGTTCTGTTCTGTTCTGTTCTGTTCTCTTCTTCTATTCAGTTCTGTTCTGTTCTTTTCTATTCTGTTCTGTTCTGCTAGCTGCTAGCTGGCAGAATAGAGTACTACTGACTCTTCCACTGCTCAGCACACCAAGTGGCTTTGCTTTCATTTTGCATCACAATACAGATGTGATAAGTGAATAGGCACAGGTGACATAGTAATTTAGCTTGATCTAGCAGCAGTCCAAGAGGTTCATTACAAATCTCATATTGTGGTCTTAGTGCTTGTCTTCAGCAACTACCTTGCAACCTACTGGGGGTTAACAAGCTTAGAAGGGAAAGGCATTAATACAAGGACCAGACAATGTGCTTAACCACAGAGAAACCACTTTGTATAAGCTAAGCAATCCTGCTTAAATAATTCCAGGGGGATAATCTTGCATTTCCTAGTAGTGTCTGTCTATTCCCAGTTTGTTCAATGCCTAAACATAGATTTAGAGTTCATACTGCTTTTCACATCTTTCTGCTGCCACCTAGGATGCCAGCCATTTGTGACATCTATCATAACAAAATTATTACTAGGATTATCACAACAGATGAGCGTAGACTACAGGTGGCTCAGAGCTAGTCAAGCTAGTCATGATCTCAAATGCAAGTCATCTAATGGTTGTCATATACCTACCTATCGGTAAGTATATAATTGTCCTTGCCTCAAAGAGTGGAGGTACTCCATTGGAGGGTGGGCTTTCACAATGTTGAGGGTTTTGTGCTTGTTAGTTTGTTTTCAGACTATAAATTCTGCCAAAGGGAGAAGTTTTCCTCCTAACAGATTCCTAGAAGAATTCCTGACAAACTAGTCTCAAGCTTTACTCTGGGGAGAAAGCCAGAAATATATTTATCATTTTGGAGCTTTCGTGAAAATATTTATATATTCCTACTCAGTCTCACTAAGCTGATTGTTAGTAGAAAACATGGTAATAGAGAAGTGAACTACAAATGTTCTCTAATATCAGCTCTTTGCAACTGTAATTCAAAGTAACAGGTGATAGGCACTAAAATTCACAAGATATTCTTCTGCTTCTTGAACAGCAGCTTCATTTCAATAACTCCTTCAAGTCCATTTGAAATGGAAGTGGGGGTGCATCCAATTCTTGTGTGCTTTGCTTGGGCTTTTCTACCTCTACAATTTCCTTGTCATCATTGTTGATTGTCCATTCTTACTTCTTACTACACTGCTGTTGATGCAACAAGCAACACTCCTTCCAGGACGATCCTCCAGTATTTTAGTACTAATTTAATTTTTTTAATCTATGGCTTATGGATCTCATCTAGAAGTGGATCAGCCATCTCTCTTTCTGGAATCTCTCATTCATTAGCCAATCTTATTTTGTCCTTCAGAGTACACCTGTCATTGCCCTGAATAGTTGCTAGACCTTTAAATTCTAAAGCAGTTTATAACCACTGAGGACTGGAATCTGCATTTGGATTTTACTGCATTTGGATTTACACCTTGTTCCTGCATGTACTGGGGGAAAACACTGCTGACCTCACGGAAGTCTCACATAACTCTTTTCCTGGTATAAAATACTAATTAAATAGTGTAACATTTCTAAATTAATTTAGAAACACCAACTCTTGCTTGATTTCATTTTATCGAAGTAAATCAATTGCTTAGGAAACCAGCCAAGGAAGTCTTGGAAATATGTCTTACTTAGGGTGCTAGGAGACCTTTTCATCAGCTTCTTTTACTGTTTTTAGCTCTGTCTCAAGTACTACTCATGCTTTCAACCCGTCAGTTAAACCTTTAGGTTTTATGTCAGTAACAACTATGTATACCCTTACTATTTCAGGTCTGAACTTTCCTTTCTTGCACACTCTTTAGTGTGGGATTTTTTTAACAGTTCTTTTTTCCAGGAGGGATGCTCTAGGTGAGTCAGTCAGAGCTTATTTGTACTAAATAGTCACTGTCAGCTATCATCATCATTATGAAAACTGTGTTGTCATTTTTTTTTTCCCACCATGGGGAGACAGAATCTTTGAAGTCCTGAAATTGTACATGTTATTTACTTTATGATAATGTGAATAAATAACTTGATTGAAACACTAGTTGTAAAATACCTGGAGACCTTGGTAGGCCTCCAGGCTGTGAATGAGTCCAATTCTCATAGTCACATTGTGGTTCCTGCAACAGATAACCAGATACAGGCTTGCAGAAGAAAAAGTCTGCCAAGTGATATTTTGGGTAGCAGGATGAAGTTTGTATGAAAGCAAGAATTCATTAGGAACTTTCTGGGCTGAGATATTAACAAGCTCTTGCTACAAACTGTGTTCCTCTTCACCACAAAGCCATATGTATTTTAAATATTGGAGCATTTGAAGTATTTAAAACACAGAAGCATTTTGAAGAAAGGTAGTTTGAAATAGTGGGAAAGCCTAGAAAATATCTTCTCTATTTTATCAGTTTATTGAGTTTCCCACTGTCTTTAGACCTTTTCTTGGACAGCTAGCTTTGGTTTCATCTGTACATATTTTGCAAGAACAGATGCAGCCATGCTGTTTTCAAGCACTTATTACAAATCACACACTTTCCACCTGGGCTGGTGTAGATACATCTTCATATTCCTGCTGATTGGAATTTGATCTTATTTATGCTCGTGGAAGTTATTGCACTGGAAGGGCACTGGAAGGCTACACTTGGGTCCTGCTCCTCCATAGCTCCTGAGGAACCTATAGACAGAGAGCTTACAGAGTCCGAAAGCAGTTGAACAACATTCAGGCAGATAGTCTCTCTATTGCATGTTAATCACTGGAAAGGATTACACTAGGAAAAAAATGCACTAGATATGCTTAGTTACAGTCTCCTAAATGCTCCTTACTTGCTCCTTTTAGCAAAGGGAAAGTGAATTTCAAACTAGCTACCTCTAGTGTAAGGTGTCCCTGCCCATGGCAGGGGGGTTGGAACTAGATGATCCTTGTGGTCCCTTCCAACCCTGACTGATACTATGATACCCCCTTAGCAAGGACTGAATGCAGAGCAGACAATCAGGGGAATTTTCCTGTCAACACCTCTGAAGCCCTGAAGAAGCAATAAGTAGCCCAGAGGACAATGACTTTTAGTGACTGAGCCAAAGCATCCTCTTTCCCTCTCTGCTGTTTTCAGGTCTCACAAAAAATTGTGATGAAGGGTTTTACAAGTTACTATTCACTAGAATATGGGATGCCAAACATTTCCTACACCACTTGGAATAGTAAATTAAGATGGTAAGAGTTGTGTCATGAATGACATTATCATGGAAGATTCCATGATTATAGGTAATACAAACTGTCAGTATCTTTATTTTCATTAGGTGATTCAACCCTACTCATTTCACTAATGTTTAGTCTTGTTTCCACTCAACTGCATGAAGAAATCTGTATTAACTGCATCTGAGGCAGAGTTGTACTGATATTGGCCCAGGCTGGTCAGAGATGCTGTTGTCTGTATGTGTGTATGGGATAGCAGAGAGGCTGAGTAACTTGCAGATGTTAAACTGCCTCCATAGGAAGTGAGAGGATTACAGGAAGAAATGTCATGCTTATCTAAATACATAGAACTTAGACACAGACATGTCAGGTAAACCAAAAGACTAACTTTAGTCTGCCTTGTCTAAAATTTTTTGTCTGTCCTGTAGGGAAGACACTGTCACAGAACTGTTGAGGACACCTCCAGATACCAATTATCTGCTCAAGCATGGCCAGGCAGAGCAGGTTGCTCAGAGTGCTATCTGGTACGTTCTGAGCATCTCCAGGGACAGAGTGCCTGGGTCTGTTCCCTCTCAGGTACTTCTGGAATTGGCGCTTGCCTTCACCAAGCTTCATTGTGCTCTTGTGTACTCACTTCTCCAAGCTGTCCGCGTCCTCTAAATAGCAGCATGCACATTCAGAATATGAGCATTCCACTTCAGTACCTTCTCCACACTTGCTAAGTCCTGTTATCTACTTCATCAGTTAAGATATTAAATAGTTTTGGCCTCAATCAATCTAGGTACCCCTGTACTACAGGGGTACACCACTAGAGAATGGCCTTCACCTGGACTTTGAGTTGCTAATTGCAATGACAATTAGCAGCAAACTCCTGCAGAAGGTAATACAGAGGCAGAATCACAAAGGATCATTTTCTGGAGCAGCAGAGATTTCTTTGCAGAGCGATGGACACTTCACCACTTCCGCAGATGGCCATAGCACTTTGCTCACCTTAAGCACCATTGCACTACAGCAGAAAGAAAGTCCAAGTGGTGAAGGTACCTCTGCACTTTCTTATGAATCAGGGAGTGGCAGGGAACACAGGGATGAGGGCAGACAGCATCCTCCAAGGCAAGACCCAGAATCTCTTCACTTTCCATTGGGAGTAAGACCAATAGTGAAAGATCCTATTCCCACACTGTGTCATCAGGAAGTTCACTCCTCAAAAAACAGCAGGTGAAATATTTTAGATGCTTGGGGAAAAAAATAATAAAGAGAAACAAACTCCAAATGAACAAATTAAAACAAACAAACAAAACAAACAAAAAAAAAAACCAAACACACATCCAATTAAAAAAAAAACCACCCCAACACTAACCTTCCAGACTAA